>VYXH01002544.1:719859-737064 GCA_013397275.1 Burhinus bistriatus | reverse complement strand
GGTGGGGGGGGTGGGGGGGTGGAAAATAAAAATTTAAGTAGCTAATTAGTGTCACTGGATTTGGGACATGAGAGAATATAGAGGAAGCATGTCCTCAATAAATATTTTGGGCATTTAAACAAGGCTAATGCCCCCACGCCCCACCTCCTACACAGCAACCTCTAATATCCTCAAAAAATAAAAAGTTTCATATGAGTAAGTGGCTGCTTTCCTATAGAGGGACAATGAGGATATCTTATCAAGCATATTGACTTTTCAGTGCATCTGACTGCCCCCACGATTATTTTTGTTACTGATGGCAACTCAGAACTCTGACAAGTGGGACTGTATGTGTCAGGGTCCAACCTGGGGGCATCCTGGGAGAAAGCACTTATTTACGGCCCTCCTAGAATTCACTTCATAGTTTGATAGCACCACAGAAATGCCTAAAAATGCAGTAGTTAGACATTTTCTCCTTTTCTCTGCCAAGCTCAGATCGGAAAACTCCAGGCCTCGCCACAATCACTGCTACTAAATCACAGCAGAGAAAACAAAACAGAACATACATTTCTCCTCATTTGCAATGTCTCCAGCATACTTACCTTGGGTCTGCTGGGAAACTTGTATTGGGCTGCATCTAGTCTTTTGGTTATGGAAGGTCCTGACTTGGAAGAAGCAAGCCCAAAGGAATTGATTTTTGGTTGCTTTAACGTGGGCACGAAGAGATCCCCTTGACTGTCTAGGTTTAGGATGGTTTATGGTCTTCCCAAGGACTGGACAGACTCCTCAAAGGCCTGGTGCGTTTCCAGTCACAACCAGTTAAACACTTCGGGTTATCATAGGAGGGAAGTGCCCGCAAACTGCCTTCCTTACATGGAGTGGAGAGGAATCACAGAATCACAGGGGTTGGAAGGGACCTCTGGAGATAGTCTGGTCCAACCCCCCTGCCTGAACAGGTTCACCTAGAGCAGGTTGCACAGGATGGCATCCAGGCAAGTTTTGAATGTCTCCAGAGTCAGAGACTCCACCAAGCAAGGAAGCTTGCAAGACATGCAGAAGGAGCAAGCCACTTGCCCAATAACTTTTTATCTAATGAAGACCTGTCATGGTTTGGGCCAGACCTAATTTTAGTGGGGTGTTATGCTTGNAATCTGGAATAGCAACCTCTCTGAAATGGCACACACCACCAAGCACTGACCACTGGGCAATGAAAATATTTGTTTTGTAGGGCAGCCCAGAGCTCTTTCTCTCTCCTCCTTGCAAGTTTAATTTTAAATATACTCGATACTCGAGAAAGTGGTGGAACCAGAACCACTGCAGACTGGTAGACACCAGAATGTGTCTTTCTGTCCATCACTCATGGCTCCTTCCAATACATCCTACAAGCACCTTTTTGCACCGTCCTATCTCACATCCACAGCTGCAATTTTCAGCAGCCCCTATTCTTCCCTCCTGGGCTGCGGTCCCTCTGCAATTTCCCTTCACATCTTGCCCTAAAAGAGTCCCTGATGTAGCCCCTGCCCCACAGCTCTGCCCCCACCACTTGATCCTCAGCCTCCTTCTCCTCCTGGCTGAGAGAAGCCGCATTGGAATAGGAGGATGTTTTTTGGCAATGATCTTCGCCTTGTGGGTTTGGATTTGCTTCTCCTGCAAGCAAACTCACCTCCCCAGAAATGGGAGGCTGCTGTCTTCAGCCAAACTTCAGCAGCATCTCAGCCCAGTCAAGAGTTTGTTCTCCCTGACAGCCTCTAATCACCAGCTAGCCAGTTTACCAAGGGAAAATTTTTATCCTTTCTGCTAGAATTCATTTTTATGACACCTACCATAAGAGACTTAAAAAAATTAGGCATTAAAATGGTTTATAGAGGGTATTTTTATAATCCACTAAGCTGTTTTCCATTTCCACTGATATGACATCTCTCAGCTATAATTTATAAATGCCATCAGTTAACAGGCACAGAATCTTATCCTCTGATTTCTCCTCTCACATGCTTTTCCCATTTAAACTTTCTGTTAAATCTTTGCTGTGCTGCTAAATCCGGAGAGATTTGGCCATAGNGGTTATGGAAGGTCCTGACTTGGAAGAAGCAAGCCCAAAGGAATTGATTTTTGGTTGCTTTAACGTGGGCACGAAGAGATCCCCTTGACTGTCTAGGTTTAGGATGGTTTATGGTCTTCCCAAGGACTGGACAGACTCCTCAAAGGCCTGGTGCGTTTCCAGTCACAACCAGTTAAACACTTCGGGTTATCATAGGAGGGAAGTGCCCGCAAACTGCCTTCCTTACATGGAGTGGAGAGGAATCACAGAATCACAGGGGTTGGAAGGGACCTCTGGAGATAGTCTGGTCCAACCCCCCTGCCTGAACAGGTTCACCTAGAGCAGGTTGCACAGGATGGCATCCAGGCAAGTTTTGAATGTCTCCAGAGTCAGAGACTCCACCAAGCAAGGAAGCTTGCAAGACATGCAGAAGGAGCAAGCCACTTGCCCAATAACTTTTTATCTAATGAAGACCTGTCATGGTTTGGGCCAGACCTAATTTTAGTGGGGTGTTATGCTTGGCTCAAACAAGCAGAGAATCCACAGCCTTTTAACCTTTTTTTTCCTAAGGAAGTTTGTCTACAGAAGAAAGGCTTCACTCAATTGAGAGTTATCAATAATCTTTCTTCAGGCCTTGAAGACCAAAAAGGAAAATTAAGGGCACACTGGCCGAGCTGAATGGAAAAGCTTCACCCACTGTGAAGCTGCCTAGTGCTACACAAAAGTGAAATCAAGAGAAACCATCCTCCTCCATGCAGGGGTTTGTACTTTAAATGCATCTCCATGAATTTCTTCCCATCGGGAGATTAAATGCTTCCCTGCTGGCAGCGGGGGAGAAGGAGAGCTGGTTCAGTCCCTCCTCTTCTGAAGTGGCTTAGTCATGTCCGCATACATTCCCGGCACTATGCATGTCCTATCTCTGGCAAGGCAGCATGGTGCAAATGGTGTCAGCCAAGCTGGCCAGCCATACAGGCCAAGCCCCTGTGCCACATTTGGAGAGGAAGACGAAGATTGAGACAAGCAGGTGAATCATGCTCTTGTCACTTGGGGAGCGGAGATGAATGAGCCTACGCTGCCAACGTGAAGGACAGTATCCTGCTGTTATAACAGCAATGGGAGAACAGATGGTGAAGAATATGGACTGCGGCCACTCAGCGTGGCCCTTTGGCATTTCTACTTTGCTGGGCTGCTCCGTGGCAAAGTCTGCTTGGGGGAAAATGTTCCCGAGGATCCTGCGTGCAGAGGTAGTCTCTGTTCACCCACTCAAAGCACCTACATGGCCTTTACCCATATGTTGCGTGGCGCTTCCAGGAGAAGTGTAGTTCCCCCATTACTTCCTAGACGTCACCCCCTGCTGCTCATGTGCCAGCAGACACAGGAAAGCTCTGGGTACCAGCCATACAGCTGTCCCTGCTTGCCAGGGATCTGTGGACCGTCCCACGTAGGGGTCAGATTCATCAGGAAGAACAAGGACTGTAAACAAAAAAATGAGGCCAATGTGGCACTGGCCAAAAATGCAAAGCTGTTTCCTCTCCCATGGGCAAGTGCCCTCTCCACTTATTTATCGACCCTGGTAGTTGCAGAAAGCACATCTCCCCTTCTGAGCATCCAGCCCTTTCCAGCCAAATGGATGCTGCTGAGTCAGAGGGGTCTTCAGATATTCCCAGCATGGCTTCGGTGGTACATCATCAATGCCAGCCCTTCCCACCCCTCCACCCCATCCAGTTACACTGAAAAAAAACCCCCAAAACAGCCACCAGGATAGCAAAGTACCCCAAAAAACCCTAAGATGTAACTTCCTCCTAAAGCCCCCTTCATACGCAGCCTTGCACACAAGAGAAAGGAAAGCTATCCACACAGCCAAGGTCTCAAAGGCACAGGTAGGTCATTTGAGGCTTGAAGTCAAAGTCTCTGTTAACATTAGGACATGTCTGAAAAGTGATTAAATTCCTTGCAGAAAAGCCTACACGGTCCAATGCATCGGGTGCTGCTCTTTTAGGACCTCAGACTTTTTCCTTTTTCATGCTGGTGCCTTCACTAATTGCAGAGCCCCAAGGTTAGAGCGATGGGACGCAGGATCAGAGGAGGCATTTCACTGCACGCTTTAGCTGCTGTCTGTGGATGGGGCCAAACTGCAACAAATGTTGATTTAAAGAACATGTTAGAGGCTGCCTCTAATGCGCTTGCCACAAGCCTTCAGCTCCCATTTATCATCTGTCCTAAACTTGCCTAAAACTCAATTCTCTTTTTTTTTCTTAAGACACCCTTTTCAAGACCTTTTTTTTTTTATCATTGATGTCTCAGTGTATCCCCTTGCACATTTTTTTTCCCTCTCACTTCTTGAGAATAGAAATGCCACAAAGAAGCCATGAGAACTCTTCAGTAATCTGATCTTGGCAGGAGATTCCACTGACAAACCAGAAACCAAGGTGTGAGATCGATGCAAGATCCCAAAGCAAGAGCTCTCTCCGAGAGAGATGAGGATCTGGGAAAGGGGATCAGCTCCCACACAAGGTATCCTTACAGCACCCTGCCAAACCAAGCCAGAGAGGAGGAGCTGAGTGCAGCAATGCAAGATCTGTACCCTCCACCACAGCACAGCCAGGCTGGAAGCACCCAACAATGTCTTTTCCCCTTGTCCACCCAAATGTAGCAGAACCAGAAACAGCCAGAGGTGGGGTGAGCACTCCTGGCTCACCCATGCACAAGCAAGAGGAACGTGGACCATGGGAGCAACCCTGTCCTACTGTGCATCACGGTTTAGCTGCCATTAGAGCCTGTTCTGCGGTAAACAGCAGCATCACCACAGAACAGAAGAGCAGAAACGCACACCACCTTCCATGAAAAACAAATCACTGAGCTGTAATCCTGCTCTTGGCTTGTTCTTTCATCAAAGAAAGAAAAATGGTTTGGATAAAACAAAAATAAAAATCCATTAATCCTCTTTGTGCTATGCTCGAACCAGACCCACAGTGACACTTAAGATCACTTAAAGCACACTGTATCACGTTTAGGTACTGATGCCCCTGGAGGAATCAGTAAACATTGAAATGCCTTTAAAGAGCTGATTTTTGGTACTTACAGGCCTAAGCTAACAATCACTACCCCAAATATTTGGTAAACAAATATAAAGGTGACGCACTGCTGTGAGAGCTTACTAAACTCATGACAACAGGGAGATGCAACAGGTGAACAGCAGGAACCGTGACAGCCATGGGATGGTCGTGACATCTCAAGCACGGGGCTTGCAACAGTTACAGGCACAGCCAGGAGCAGAACGGCCAAGAGGAAAATCCTGCTGCAGGGGAGGGAAGAGTGAGCAAAAATCAGGGTGGAGCATGGTGTTGCTGGGCAAAATCTGCAGGAAAGGTAAAGACAGCAGCAGAGGGATCACAGACTACAAAATCCCCTCGAGTGCCCTTGGATCGAGTGAACCGTCTTTAGAAAGGGCTTGATCCGCAATCCAGGAAACCGATAGTGCAGAACCAAGTACGCACAGTCCTGATTTCCCTTCACACTGAAAAGACGTTTAAAAAACAAACCAAAATTAAGACAAATGCTGGCTTCGCTTGGAATAATTCATGAGTGCAAATTAAAGGAAGAAAGGTTAAACCACATCAACCAACTAAACATGAAAACAGAAAAATAGCTGCAGAGGGTTACAGTGCTCCATCACCTGGGGGCACCTCATCTCCGGACCAAGGCTGTCGCATGCACCAGCACATCTTACCATCTCTCCTGCTGACTCTGACAGCAAATTCCCTTGAAGCATGTTGGGAGCCCGGGATTTTAAGCAGCCAGGAGATAACAGCAGCCAAAACCACTGGTGTGAGCTCATAGATGCTGCAAGGAGTATAATTAACATGGGCTTTCATCACCTCACTGCTCTCTGCAGCAATGGAGGGCTGGATTTGGAGTGCCTACATCAGACCACTCAGCATCTGCACAGGAAATCCCATGGGACCTTTGCCTGGACCCTCGCCCGGAGCATCGGGCAAGGTGAGAGGGAAGGGCCCTTAGGCAGAGCTGCTTTGACGGCAGGTCTCTGGCTGCAGGGACTTGTTGTTTGGGGCTGCAGCGTGGCCCCACAGCCCCATTCCTGCTGTGTAACCCCACACTTTGGGGGAGCAAACGGGCTGACAGCTGACATGGCAGAAGAAGTGGTGCTGTGCCGAAACAGCATGAAATCCAGGCCAGGCAGCAGTGGGTGCTGATTGTGGGTGGGATACTGTGTGTGACAGATTTAACCTGCCTGGAGATGCATATATGGGTTTCACGCAAGGGGGGCTGGAAAATCCTCTTAACCCTCCCTTCATCAGTATTTTGGGCACAAAGAGAGAAGCAAAGGGCCCTCATTTCTTTTAAGGAATTTTTCAGAGCAGAGATGCTCTCAAAATTTTCAGAGGAAAGAGTGCCTGTGCTGCGCATCCCTCTCCCTGCTTGAGCAGTGGTACGCATGAACTGCTCCAGCTGAAGCTGGGAAAAAAATCCCAGAAAGGAAGATTTCTTCCCAAAGATGGACTCATTGCTGGCCTCCAGGTGCCAACTCTTAAAGCAAATTCTTTCAATCTCACACAGCGTCTTTAAGAAATGATAGATTGTACTGGCTCAGAGGAAACTGTCTGCTCCCTGATAATAAATGAGTTGTTAGCAGAGATAGCAGACTCCCAGATCCATTTGTGATCCAAAGGGCTTACAGCTGCTTCCCATTTTTGCAATGCCAAAACCACAGAACACGCAGACAGCAAGGGATGGGAAGGCAGCCTCCTGCGCCTGTCCGCTTGCTGCTCTCCGGTGGCTAACAGGGGACTGTCAAGTGCGAACTCCTTTTGATGGAGCCTTTTTTTGTTGTAAATTCGGGGTTGTTGAAAGGGAATAATTCGCTGCATTGGCTGCAGGCAAGGATAGCCAGGAAAAACACTGCAAACCTCATCCCTGCACGCTACATGTCTGCAACACCTCTTGCAGCTCTGGACAGGAACCATCATATAGCATGAGCGCCCGGAGTCCTACAGCAGCGCACCTCGTTCCTCCCGCACAGCTCGATTAACGCGGACAGGGCTGAGACAAACACACCTTCACCAAAGGCTCCCACAGTCCCACCGGAGGATGCTGCTCTACCTCCGTCATCTTGACCCCGATTCCCACCACCCCCCCGCCTCCCTGACACTGCTCTAGATTTCACTGCACAGCTCTGGGAGCCAAGGGGAATGGATTATATATATATTTTTTTTAATTTTGTTTTCAAAGTTGTCCTGCTTGACTTGCTAGTTTGGATTAACACTTCTACTTTCCTTCCAGAGATAGGCTTGAAACAGGAAACGTGACCCCATGTCGCTGTCACACTGCTCTGAGATTGCTGTCAAATGGCAATCAGAACTCGGGGCCAGAGCAGGGTGGGATTCAGAGTATCCTCAGGATTTTCAGGTATGTTTTGATCCAGGGGTTTGGGTCTGATTTGGCTCAGCTGTTAAGGATGCTACTTTAGAAATTACTTACTTTTTTTTTTTTTTTCTTTTTTTTTTTCAAAAAAGCTCACAAGATTGTTTGTGCCACGCAGGGCTTAGCTGTGCTCTTCCCCTTAGAGCTAGCGGGGTTTGCTCAGTCAAATCCCTGGGTGCTATTTTGAAAACGCTACAGTTAGCATCTGAAGGCATTCCTCCCCTGATGATACCGACTCTATGATCCCCCGGAGCCTACTCCTAGGGAAAGGTAGCGTCAGCCAGGAGTGTATCGACAGAAAGAGGGAGAAAGAGATCCGTTTAAAGTAAAGACAGCAAAATCAAATGCAGGCATCGTTGTTAGAGCACTGCAAACACTACTGCCGGCAGTAGGGCCATGAAAAGCGAACAACCGAAGAGGCCAAGAGAATGAGAGCATGTCAGGAGGATGGCAGGCCCCTGCCCTTGAGGGGCCACTGCAGTACTGTACTGAAATACAGAAGGCGAACCTGAGAAGAACAGTTTCTACGCCATGAACATATGTTTTCATCACTTCTTAGCAATACATCAGAATAGCACAACTGCAAACTGCCCGTTTGCAATGTGATACCTGCTTTTATCAAGGCCTTTACAGGCTGCTCGCAGGGAGAGCAGGAAAACGTTTGGTACGGCTGAGGTATCACCTTCAGCAGAGTATTGAGGAATTAGCAGAAGAACATAATACAGCAGCAGACACTTTGGGTGGGAGTCTGTAGATGTATTACCTACCTCTGAAGGTCTCACAGTAAGCTGTCTAAGTCAAGTTTGTCACCTTGGCTTCCTGTATCGACAAGGGAGATAAACAAGCAGTTCCTTCCATACTAAGGTGGGTGTCTAAGTTCCAAAGGATCGCTCACTGGAGGGCTCTCTGCCGATTACAGAGGTAACATCAAGGAGTAGCTTAGATGAGGGCAACTAATCCTTAGCCAGAAAAGTCAGGAGGGCAACTAATCCTTAGCCAGAAAAGTCAGAGGGGACAAATTCCCTACTTCATGCTTTAAGGACCTGCTGCTTAAGGATGTTGCTAAGGCATGTAAGGTGACGTGGCACAAGCACGCTGGGTCAAATTTGGGGTTGATTCTTCCCCTCTCTTCCTCTGTCCCTCCACAGACACCTGGCAAAGCAGAACTCACCTAATAAGCATGCAATTTGGTTGCTTTACCTGGTGTTTGCAGAGGAAGGAAAAGTTCAATTAGGGGAAAGTGCATCCAGCATTTGTACTGAAAGCATAAGGAAGGACTTCACTTGAGAACAAGCTTTGGTGGGCTGAAGCTCGCCAGGCAAAGAAGAGAAGTTTGGGAGTAGTCTCTTAACTCACAGCTGCTATCCGAGATGCTGTGTGTTGGTTTTCCTATTTCATCACAACTGTTAAGCCTTACTAAAACTGTGACAATGGTTGAACGAGAATTTCCTCTTTGACGGAGCAAGCCTGTACCCCCAAACTAGTGCTGCTCACTCCAGAACAAGAGGTGATGTGGGCGTTTTGGGGAAGGGCTCATCTCTAGAGGTGTATGGTTGCTCTGGGAGCAGGGCTGGAAATGTAGGAGCTATCTATCTTGCTTCCTACCCGGGGGCTGCACGGTGAACTCCCTGCCCCCCTAATTATTGGCACATAAACACGGGCATGCCTGGGAACACAAAGAGCTGGTTTCCTAGTCTGTGGGTAAGTGTGAATGGAGGACCTCCTGCAAGCCCTGGGACCACGTGGGTCTCTGCGGGTTCAGGAGAGGTGCTGGTACCTGCTCCCTCCAAGGTCTTTACTGAGTCTGGCACACAAGGCTGCTAAGGTGGAGGATGTTATGATATAGATGACTCAATGTTAGAAATTTGCCCGAGTTCATCCACACATCGCTTGCAGGTTCCCAAACAAGTGATGACTCTTAATGCCTGCCAGCCTAGGCTAATCCGGGTCCCAGCCTTCAGCAAGTCTCTGCTCTCCCAAAGCCTCTCCCTTTGCTGTCCCCACAGGAGAGGAGCACAGAGACTCCCCAGTTACCATCCCCACACCTCAAAGCTGCAGACAGTGGCTTTTGGTTGGCACAGCCGTAATGAGCTGAGCAGAAAAGACCCCAGAACCAGGACAGGCTGGAGGACTGAATTAATTCTGATTAAATCCGTGAAATGCACTCAGCTCTGCATTTGCTCAGGACGGACTAGGGACAGCTGCTGTGCCCGACTGTTTTTCTGGGACAGTGAACTGGAAATGGCATCGCCGCACGGGCTGCACCACGGCTTGCTTCCCTGTCCTTGCCTGCAACAGCAACGTCCCCTCGGCCCCTTCCCCCACCGCAGCCGTATGTGGTTTGGCTTTCTATTACTTCCTTTGGTAGTTCATTAAAGACATTAATCACCTTCTGCACAAAGACATTTCCCCTGAACTCCCTGCAGGCCAGGCCTCTTTCTCAGCTGCAGCTCTGCTGGCTGCTTCGGCCCTTTGCAGAC
Organism: Burhinus bistriatus; assembly: GCA_013397275.1. Taxonomy (NCBI): domain Eukaryota; kingdom Metazoa; phylum Chordata; class Aves; order Charadriiformes; family Burhinidae; genus Burhinus; species Burhinus bistriatus. The sequence continues at coordinate 727,125 of VYXH01002544.1, read as the reverse complement.
ATGGTGCTGGTGGTCCAAACCTGCCCCTGTTTCCCCGCTGGTCTGGGTCCCTGCTAGACACCAAGCGGGTGGTTGCCCCCAAGCGTCCCCTGCCACATGTTCTCCGACAAAAGCCTCCTTTCCAGCTAACCTTCACCCCACCGTGGTCAACATCTCAGCATTTGTTGTCTGCCTTTGCCTTGGCCAAACGGTCCCTTCTCAGGACCAACACACGGCCACCTGCTCACGTGCATCCTGCAATAAGCCACATATAAATGGCACATGGTTTTCATGCAATAAGTATGCCATGCAAGGCTGACCGAGGGGAAAGCACAGTGTCATGTTGGGACTGTCGTCGCAGCAGCAAGAGGTCTGCGGGCTGTGTTAAACACTCTGACCGCTTGCAATAATCACTCCATGCAGGGGATTCCCTGCCCTAAGCGCCGAGGTTTGGCTCTGCGGCAGTTGCAGCAAGGAAGAGGGAGAGGGGCCAGGAGCGAGCTAAGCTACGGTGCTGGCCAGATGAAAGACACCAGAAGGCTCCAGCTCCTGTTTGGGCAGAAGGAAGAAGAGCCCTCAGAAAGCAAAATCTCCCTAGGCATAGGTAAGGGCTGAAAAGAGAGACAAAGGGAAAACTCCAGCTACAGCCTGTCCGCGGTCCCTGTAGAGCTGCTGCCTGTCCCCTTCCCCACGCCGAGTTTCCTGACCCAGTGTTTCTCCACCCTCCTTCCCTGCGTATGCTCTCTGTTGGACTTTGTTTGCCTGTGCTCTCCCCACGAGCTCCCATGCCTGCTGGTAATTTTTTCTGCTGCTCACCTGCCAGAATAGCAACATCATCCTCCTTCTCACGGATGGCACTGAATGGCGTGTGGGTGCTGCATGGAAGGAAAGCTAACAAGGCTCGGGGCACTCAGGGGATACCAGCAGGCCAGCGGGAGAAAAACCACGTTTGAATCAGTGTAGTCACTGATGTCTTTTGCTCGTTGAAGCTTACCGCTAGTAAAGATCAAAGCAAAATGTCTGGGAGGGTGGGGAGGTGAGAAATAGCCCTCCCTTTCAAGTGAGATCCTTCCACACTGCATCCAGATTACCTACAGCGGCTTCTCTATCTTTCCTCCGACCCTCCAGCCCTCAACCTTTCATCTCCCTCCCACTTCATCTCCATTAGCATAGTTACAGAACCTCACTTATTAAATCGACGCCAAGACTCCTGTAGCATGTAGAGAGATGCAGACATGCATGCTATATCCACACCACAATCCTGCCATCAGTTGTACGTTACCTCTCAATCTTAGACATCAGTTGTTTCCTTTTCCACTCTTCCACTCTGTCTAAAACAAATAACATCAAAGAATGAAAAGGCCCTCTTGAAGAAGCCAAGATATGGCAATTTGTAGCTGTTACTTGCCTCTTCATTGCCTCTCACTGCAACTTCCTCAAGGGATCAATCAGTCCAGTGAAGCATAAGCATGTGTCCTCCTGCACTGCAACCCTGGACGAGGGCTGGTAAGGGTGTGGTTTGCAGAGAATAGGGAAAATAACTGATAGACATTAATAAAAAGAATAATATTGCCGGGGTTTTTCTGTTCTTTTGTGTTATGGTATGATTATTTTTTTTAGAATGCCCCAGAGGGAACAAGTGGGTCTCGTTGCTGAAGGGCAGCGTGAGAAAATCAACAAGAGACTTGTTACTGTGTAAGCTAACGAGTGCCCAGTTCAGCAGGTGAGCAGAGAACAGTTTCTGCTGGGTAGCATGCTGTTATTATTCTAATAATTTGGTATTATTTTGAAATGCTTTTTTGCTGGGATAATGGTGGATTGCTAATGGCTCGGTTCAGCCCCTTTTCTGTATTTTGCCTAATACCTGACTTCCTCAGCAGTCCTTTTAACCTCCCAAAGGACATCTCATCCTCTACCACGCGGCACTTTTCATGGGGAAAAATGTTACCCTGTCTCAGTTCTGCACAACTAAAGGCAAAGAAGTAAAAAACCATCTCTCTTTAAAGGAATGTTGTTGAAATAAATGCATCTCTGTCTTCAGACTTGTGTTAATACCGCACCCCGGAGAATTTCGATCTGCAGAATATTAAAATCTCCCTGACTTATTGCCTCTTTAAGGAGCATGTTGATTTTGTGTTTGCTCTGAGCTCCACGTGTTACTGAAGCTAACCAGGACAGTTTCCATTTCCACTGGCAGAGAGCTGTTGCCTTTGGGGCCCTAACCCTATTACGAGAAATGTAAACGTATATATCTAAAATTCCCACTAGAGTTTTGGAAAGGAACAGCACGCTTCCCCACGCTGACTTCCCTGCAGCCACATGAAGATTTCCACTCTCACCTTGCTAATATGTCAAAAAATAAAGCCTGTGTGTTTCTGGCTTAGTAGGATCCCTATTCACGTGAAAAAGCTTTATTTTTAGAGAAGAAAGGATAAGCTGTGAGTGAAAACTGTGACTGTCACACAATGGACAGGTCTGGCCTCTGCTGCTCACTGTTTCTCAAATCCCTTCTCTGCCTGCTGCAAAGCCCAGATTTTACTTCACTCTTTTTTTTTTTTTTTTTCCTTTGCTTGTCACCAATGAGTATTTGGGATCCTTTCCAGATGAGCAGATAGATTTACAGGTGTGAAATTCCCCTTATTCCTCCTCTGATTTTTCCTAGTTGTGTCATATCAGCTTTTCTCCCCAGACATCACTCCCGTAGCCCAGGATGAAAAATTAAATACATAAGAATAGTCATGCAAAGAATAAGTGCCCTCCTGCCTTTTGGAGAGAAATGGACACACGAGACTGGGGGGAAACCCGTTCCTGACTCCTGAGAAGCCCTGCCAGCCTCTCGGCAGGGCTGCCTTCGCTGAATGACAGTGGAGCCCCACCAATGTCCCTGCTGATGATATTGGCCCCTGTTCACTCAAGGCTCTCTGTGCCCAGATCCATGAAGGCAGACAGACAGCCCGCCCTGTCCTGACAGCCGTAGATGGTAGATGAGGAAACGGCTCGGCACTCATCCTTTAAATGCTTTTCCTTCTTGGGGAAAGCACATGGGATGAGCTCCCACCTCCTTCACCAGTGGCTACGATTGGCGAGTACCCAGTGCCCAGCCCAGACACTCTGCAGAGGGACCTTGGTCACCCCCAGGACCCGTTCCCTCCTATTTGGCAGGATTTCACCCATCAGCACCCTCCTTAGGGCTGGACATGATTCTGTGCGGTGCTGGCATCTCACTAAACAAGCATGCAATTACTAGAAAGCTACAGCCCATCCCTGCCAGAAATTGAGCGTCCTTAACCTCAATTTGATCTAACATGAACTGATGGTCTGTGATTCATCTGCCTGCATCACATCTTTTCCTATTACAAAATCTAAGGAGATGTATTTCCTTGTAGTACCTATGTTGTATTAATCGGACTGCATCTGATCATTAAATCCATGTTTCTGTTCTCCTAAGTCACATTAAATAGTCATAGCTAGCATCCTGAGCTCTGCAGGGGAAAAAAAAAATCCCAAAGCATTTACATGAGGTTTCTGACACTGTGGAAATAAAAACAAGTCTACCAACACCACAACAGTTACATACCATTACAGGGCTGGGCTTATTTAGATTGTGGAAGTTTAATTATAAAAATTGCATTTTAATTGATTGCTGCTGGAATAATTACAGCAACACCTTTCCAAGAAATGGCGACCATCGTATGTTTGTCAACAAAGAAGCTTCCTTTAAATTCAACACGCAATAATTGTTTAATTAAGCCAAATTTAGATCCTCATTTGAGAACATTCAAATGTTTGCCTATTCCTTCCTGTCTCTGAGAGGTAATTTAAGAGATAAAAAGCAATCTCCAGAAATACTCTCTCTATATACGTAAGTATCCAAGAAGAAGAAAAAGAAATACTTCATTTTATAGCTGATCTGGATCTAAGCTTGCTGCTATTGATAAGAACATAAGCACAGACTGAGTGATCACTACAAATCCCTCTCTAATTGGTGCTGGGAGGCCTTCATAAAATATGAACAGGCTCCAAACTACATGTTCATTTTCTAATATGCAGACCAGATTCAACTGTTGATGTTCTAGCAGCACCCACAGCCCACACTCAGTATGAGGACCCCACGGTACCTGTTAGCTGTGAATAAATGGAAGGAGAGGGATAAATAATTAATTGTTTTTCTGCCTCTTTATGAGTTTTCTCGAAGCTGCAAAATCCTGCTGCTGTCCTGTGCAGACCTCTGTGTTTCAAGCGTGCAGCTCCTGAACGTCCCTTCTCAGTAGCCCCAAATCTAAGCACGCACAAAAGCTGATGGCTGCACCAGCAAAGCTACAGGGCTCTTTGCTGAACAGAGGGTTTTAAGTCGCTGGTCATCCCTGTAAAGTGCCCTGAGTTTTGCAGGGACAGATTTACCAAGCTGGTGACTCACCTTCCGCAAGCACCGTTCAACAGGGCATGTCCCCCAGGTCACTGCCAGGGAAATCTGTCGCAAAGCCACCCTCTTCCCTGGGCAGCGAGAGCAACCACCACCATCTGCCTGACGTGGCTGGGGCTCACCTGAGGACTCCGGCCAGAGGCTGAGAGCAGGAGTCTCTGCACCACAAATTAAATAAAGCTAAGAAGCTTGGGCTGAAGCAACTCATATCCCCTGAGGAGCTGGGCTATGCACAGGATGGGGATGTGCGTTACGTGTGCACCAGTGGAAGCTGAGACGAAGAATAAGAGAAAACTCTTCTCAGCACTGGTTGTCTCAAGTAAGCAGCCTCTCGTCCCTTTGCTGCCAACAGGGCACGGCGCTCCTGTCCACCACGGATCTCCCAGGGATAGGAATTTGCATTTCTCTCCTAACCTTCAGCCCTTTTGTGCCCTCTCATCTGGCACAGAGAATCCCTCTTCCCGCACCTCTCAGCTCTGACCTGCAGCATCCCCTGCCATGTTAGGTCTGCCCTGAGCACGGTCACGGCAAAACCCGGCAAGGCAGAGTTTGCTAGCGACTGTGTTGAGGTTCTAAAGCTCTTTTCCAAACATGGCTGAAGACAGAACCTGTGAATATGTCTTTAAAGCTGATCAGAAGGGTTTTGCTCTGCTACGTCACTAGGCAAACCTTTCAGCTGCACTACACCATCATTTTACCCTTTAGAGTCACCTGGCACTGCCGTATGCTTCTGCTGAAGGAAAGACTCTAAATTCACCTTCCCCTTGGCCTTCGAAGGAACGGCACAAAAATATAAAGTCTCCTAACTTTTAGTTAAGAGCCCTCAAAGCAGCAGGTGTGTATTTTCATACCAGTAAGCCACACCACGCACCCAGCTGCAAACACAGAACCTGTTCATTACCATCTATTCTGTGGGATGGAACGGATTCAGGGAGATATTTCAGTTATTTAAACATGCCCATGTTTCAGTGATGCAACAACGTCAGCATCAACTGCACACATGAAATATGAGATTACCGCACGTTGTATCTACATGTATTTTTGCTTTCTTAATGGTTATAGTTTCCTTAAAATCATAATGTACTGACGTGTTATGCACAGGGACCACAGGACCCGTAGATCGACGCTGCCCCACACAGAGGTGTTCGCTATCATGGTGTAACGATAAAAAGTCCACAAATGGAAGCATCAGAAATACGAAAGTTATTGCTGAGCTGTCACAGTGACAGCCCAGCAGCAACAGCAGCCTCCTGATATTTTACAGATTTATCACTTTCATGGATATGATTGTTACCAATTTACGATCATCACGAGCACATCATTAACAGCTCCCTATCACTGTCACCGGTGCACAACCGGGTGCGTCTCATACTGTAAATTCACCCACGGTCACACCAAAGCTTGCTCACCCTCGCTGGTAAGCAGATACACGTCAGGAACAGGTAGACAGTGCCACAGTTGATGCTGAGATGTATTTTGCGTACGATCTCCTCAGACAAGGTGCTGTCATTTTGCTGCAGTTCATCTCACCACTTCAGCATCGCCCCGCAAGCTGCCCAACAAGGCTTTTTGTTTCTGCCGTCACTGCTGATTCTTAATACATATTCTCTATTTTGAATGATGCTGCCTCGGGCACTTGCCATAAGGACTACACATGAGGCCGGATCCTAGCACGAGGCAGGACTTGCCACAGGGCTGGGACCTACTAGTCTTCCTCAGATGTCCTGTTGGAGACCCTAAGAGGGGCAGCACCAGGTTTACAGGGTCCAAATACCCTTGACTTAACCATCAGAGAAACAGGTAATGCCAATGGCAAGGAAACACTGTGTTCTCTATCTCCATGGGAACAAAACCTGGTACTTTTAACTGGTAGCATGGCCAGTCTTTTCTCAGAAGATAAGGACCACTGCGTGGGCAGCGTTTTTATTCTCTGTAAATAAACAGATCTTTTTGCTGATATCTAGCCTTGGTAACCAGAAAGGGAATTTGCTGGAAGATGAGGAAGGAGATAATTCCTGGCAAAAGTTTCACTCCAGCCCTAGAGCACTAAAACCAGGTCTTCCAACAGCCTGGGGTTTTTGGGTTGGGGTTTTTTTTTTTCCTCTCAGGTACATGAAATAACAGCTTCTTTTGTGCTTATAAAACAAATGCTGCCTTCCATAGTCTGGAAGAACTTAGGAAGTTTTTAATTATAAGAAAAGAAAAATGAGGACAAGTGAAGTTGGACTGTGCGGAGTGCTCTGCTGGTCTGATCTAGGACAATGTGCCCTACATAGAGCTCAAATATAACATCCTTTGGGAGGCTGTCTTGCTTCCATTCAGCTTTTGTGAGACCACCCCCACCCCCGCGGTACTAATGACGGATTTCTGAAGCATAACTAGTATCGTGGTCTTGCTACCAACGTTAATGCTGTAAACAAAATCATTAGTGGCAGGCGTAGAGAGGGAGGGAAAACTACGCGCGGATGGAGAATTTATGCTAGTGATATTCTTGCAGTTTCTGCTTTCTTCCTGCTATCAGCACTGAAATAGCTCATCCCCAGCCACAGTCAGCAACTCTACCCCAGGTGGGTGACGGTTTCCCTTGATAGATACAAGGTCTGTCTTTTTTCTTCTATTTGTCTAGCTTTCCTGCCAAGGAAGTGCCATTGAACTGAGCTGAAATAGTTGCTCTTCCTTGATGGAAACCTTGTAGTTGGCAAATAGAGGGATATTAAGGAAAATAGAAAAATCTTTAGATGTGTCATTAGACACTCCAATGAAAGTGTGGCCAAATTATTCTCTCTCCTATGTCATACTAGCCAGGAAATTCCTGCAATCTTGTATTTGCAAACCCTCCAACAGAAAAAAATCACAACTTTTTT
>VYXH01002544.1:696745-715256 GCA_013397275.1 Burhinus bistriatus | reverse complement strand
GGGGGGGGGGGATATCAATATATCAATAAAAGCAACGATAAAAAACAGCTCCTAGGCACAACTTGGGATTTAGAAATATTTGAGGAAGAACTGCTGTGAACGCAGAGCCATAGCCATCTCAGAAAGGAGAGAAAACTCACCCATTCCCCTTTGAAACACATCAAGTCCCAAACCAAACTTGGAGTCTCTTGCGCCAGAACCTGAATACCCATGTCCAAGCACAGAGACTCTGCCCTTACCGTTTGCAGCCTGAATACACACAAGCGGTAAATAGTAGAGAGGAAACAGAAAGAAAAAAAGAATGTTTGTGGCAGAGTTAGAAATAGGACTGAGATGCCCCATGTCCTGGTTTGGTGTAGTGTACCTTGCCCTGGTCCCCACTCCCCATCTCCAAAAGCATGTAGTTATATTGGAAGAGCACTGAAGGGTGGTGGCCAATGTTCAAAGGTCAGGAATTGCTCCCATGTAAGGAACAGTTGGAGAGATGACGACTCTGCAGAACGGGACAATCAAAATGGGATGTGACCAAAGCCTATAAAATCTGCAGTAGCATGGAGACACTCCCTGTTGGCCACAGGACCCAGGTATGACACAACTTTATGGTGGAGGGACAACACTACTCTTTCTATCCTCAAGCCTTTTATAAACAGAATAGTCTTGAAAACAGAGATAATAGCATCTTTTTGTTGGCAGGTCCTCTATTTCCTCTGAAAGAGATTTACTACAGGTTTGTTTCCTCATACAGCCCTTCCTGCCAGCTGCAACAGAGTCCTTGGGTAGAGCAGCATCATACACAGTCAGGCACTATCTCCACAGCCAAATGTGACAATGACTGGTAAATCATCTCTCATGTGGCTAAGGGCATGGGCTCCAGGTAAAAAATGAATGGACCATGATCCTTGTGCAAACCTTCATTTCATCTCTGCAAATACAAGTTTGGGATCTTTAACCTCTTCCTAGATAGTTTTATGGATTTCACTGTGACTTCTGGGATGACAAAATGCTTGAACACCTACATAAATGCTAGAGTAGGTATAGGGTCTGAAGCACTGTGGACTAATACCTTGCATCAGAGAGGAGTTGTACTGATGCCTGCAATTTTGTGGCCTCTTGCAAGGATAGTAGGAACAGTTACACTGCAAAAACAGAGCTCAGAAGACTCGCATCTTCCTTATGGCAAATATCCTTCTGGGATGGATTCCTTTTTTCCCCAAGCCACCCTTGACCAGGGCCAATGACTCTTGGTGCCAGAGACTGCAGGTTCAGCAGAGCAATTGTTCGGGCACCCAGGAGTCAGTTACAGGCAGCCAAAGGATGCTCTTAGTCTGTCTCACTGCCGGGGTGACCGGCATCCCAGAATCAGATTCAAGCACAACAAATTTACATCTGCTGCCGATAGGTAGCACCTTCATCAGACTTCCATCTCACTCCTTGTATAATTTAAGTGATACTGATTTAGACTAAAATAACCTGCTGGTAAGTTTTATGGGCTCTTGCTTTCCATCCAGAATTTAATAGAAACAGCTGCATTTACAATCTGAAGAAAGGCACTGAAGGATAACCAGCGCAACAGAAAAATTCTAGCACATTTTCAAAACTCCCAAATAGCCTATCTGATAATAATAATAGTAGCCATAACAATAAAATATTGTAATAGCTCACAGAAAGCTTGCACAGTCGCATTAATTAATAATGCTGCTTTTGTCTATAAACCTCTCAAAGTGCAGGTGGCTTAACAAGGAGAATCTCACCACAGTGTAACAAGATAAGTAGTAATAAGATCATTATTTTAAGAAGGTATTCATTTCCTTTTTCCCCTATAGATCACAGCATTTTATTCAGAATTTGTTAGCACAAGGATGTTAGGAATTAACTCTAGCTGCTCTGAAGGTTCTTTAAATCAACATCAAAACAATATAGGTTCTGAACTTTTTGCTAAACACCGAGCCAACTCTTGGGAAATTGATGAAACTCTTCAATGTCACAACAGAAAGACAGATCAATCCACCGGTCTTCTGAGAGAAGAGCCCAGCTGAATTATCTGGATTCCTAAAAACAGTTGAAGGAGCTTATTCCCCCTTTCAGATTTCAGAAGACAAAGGAAATAATCCAATACAACATATAAGTATATTGCACCATGCCATCTTAATCAGAGACAACTAAAAATATCAGGGAGTGGAGCTTTGAAGACCTGCATTTTGTCTCAAAAGGTTCTTAAGACATAGGTGGGACAGGCAGGTATCTGATGGTTAACTGAAAACATCCAACAAGGTCGTGTAGGATTAATCCATGCAACTGAGTGTAAAGAATCAGGTAAATACATGCCTAAAAAAAAAAGACTGTCCAATTTAAGGTAAGAAACGCTATAAAGAAATTTTAAAAGAGTGTAGCTAGTTCACTTAAGATCTTTGCCAGACATGAGAATAAGAATACAAATACATCGGAGCTACTGTTCCCATTGTGCTCTGCCTGGAGCTGACCTTGCTGTGCTGGGATAGAACCTTTGTTCTCACCCATTTCTGCTCCAAGGTTTTGCACACCAAAGCATTTTGTCTCTGAGGAGGTTGTCTGCCACCTTCCTTTTTGCTCTGCTTTGCATGACTTGAAGTTGTCCACACGAGCAGAATGGTCTGCCTTCACTGTCAGAGCTTTTGTTTCCAGGATAGGAAATAAGCGGTTGTTGCAGCAGATATATTTCTGTACCAGAAGCCTTGGAAAAACAAAGGACTCATTCACATGCAGAAGCCTCCAGCCTTGAAAAATGAGGAAATCAACAGAACTCGGCATCCATCCGACCTCCCAGCAGAATTATTTCCCCCAGCGCCCACTGTGTTTTACATGATGCTTCTGAATGTCTTTAAAGAGGCTATTGAAATACTACTATTTCTGAAATTCCTTTTACTTTCTAGCTGGACAATCTCTATAGGAGGCTTTTGATAAAGAGCAAAATGTAATTATAGTGATTAATTTAAATAAACTCCAAACAACAGAGACTCTCGTATGAGTTTCACAGAGCCTTGGCATAAATGAGTGTTAATGGAATCACATGAGTTTCTCTCCCCGCCTTGTTCACCTCGATTTTGTTCTTTTGGATAATGCACCTCTCAAGGAATGATCGTAGCACAGGTGCTGAGAGGACAGACTCCAGAAATTGAAAATGAGGAAAATTTGGAAGAGATCAGAAAGGAAAAGGGGTAAGACAGCTCCCTCCATTCACAGCACCGACGTACCGGGAAGCGTGTGTGCAGATAGCCCTCGGCACACCTACACCCAGCAAACATATGCACAGTCACTGGTGCCACCCACACGAAAATGACACTGATAGACACGGTTAGGAAGGCGTACGTGTGCTGTACGTGCACACATACGCTCGCAGGATCACCCAGGCGGGAGCTCAAGGGTGGTTGCTGGCAGGCAGAGCTGCTGCGGAGGGGCAGGAGCGGCTCTGCAGCCCCTTGCACTTCCATCGTGTTCTCTGAAGCAGGTTTTGGCCTGCACAGGGATTTTGGACCTGCGGCCAAGCCCTTCACTCATCCTTACTTAGAATATTCCTACTTAAGTAGAAACAGGGGATCTTCAGGCTCTTGATGGTCATTTCCATGTGTGCCTACATAGTTTATTTTATATCAGGTGCTTTCTTCAATCTTTTAAACCTGGAAGGTATTATTTACACAGCTGAAAAATGGCATCTACAAATTGTAGTCGCCAAATCATTTTTGGTAGAATCTTCTTTACAAAAATAGCCTCAGCCACGTCTGGTATGAGTTGGAAAAAAATCTCGCCCCATCAACGAGTCAGGCCTGAGGTGTCTATGGCCCTTCTCTCCTTTGCACAGCAGCTGGAGTTGTCAAATTAAAAGCTTTGACATCCCAGAAGCAACCATGCTAAAATGTAAAGATGTGGGACAGGGGCAACACCTGAGATGAGGATAGCTCCAAGCAGGTCCTGACTGATGCCAAGCATCTCGGGGCTGATGTTTTAAGGTCACCAGATGTTGCTTCTTAATTTACTGACCACCGATGGGGGAAGCCTGATGAGAACTGAAACTGGGGAATGTCGTCTTTTTCCACAAACTGTACAAGAATGTGCTTCTGTTGTCATCCTGATCGGCTTATTAGCATATTTATAAGAAATGACTTCTTGCTCACTGTGGGATAATTAAGTAAGTAAATGGACTGGAAGATAAACCCGTCAATCAGAGTGGCAGTGAAAACATTGCGCACCCTTCAGCTGGAAATTCATGAGCAGCAGCAGCTGGAAAATGGATGCCACGCTTTGGCTCGGAGCACCCGCAGGGTACGACCAGTCTGGTGAGGACCGTGGGCTCCCACGAGCTGGGCCTCACTGCCACCCAGTGCGGCTGGATGGGGAACCTTCAGCCCAAATGGGCCAGGGGCTTTCCCAGAGTCAAGTAAGGACATAACCCGTGCACTCAGTCCAAGTCGAATACAAGGATCAAATCCTACAAATTCAGATGCACAACTTTATTTTCCACAGTTGTTGGTGCCACCATCCGGCTGGCCTGTTGATGGTGAGTTTGCTTACATCAAACGGACTTGACATGCTCAACGAGGGACAGTCCAGATAGACAAGGACGCAAACAGCCGTGTGCTGGGTTGACGTCTGCGTGAGCACTCATGGAAACACTACAAATCTCTCTGTGATGAATCCTGACTGACCCCTTTGCTGACTGCCCTGAGAGAAGACTTTGCCTTCTGCAACCTCAAAACCGCTCTCTTCCTCATATAGGGAAGGCTGCTAGTACTCTTTTTTTTTTCTCTCGTGAATGGTTGATTTATAACTACTTATAGAAACACTCTGTGCCCTAGTCTCAGTTTACGTTCATTGCTGAGTCATAAACATAAATCAGAGTTGTGGGTGGATCCCTGTTTGTTATTAAAGCACCTTATGTTTCTCTAAGCCTCGCCAGAGGAAGCAGAAATTACTGGTAATACATTAAAGTTACAGTAGGTCTACTGTTGTTTGGGAATATAATAGCCCCCCAGATTATTGCCACAGATTGTGCTGTCGTGTTATTTTCTTGTTGAATGGAAAAACAAATAAATTATAAGTATGAAAAAATTTGTTCAAAATATACGGTAAGAGGATTATTTACTGTGAAAAGCCAGACACAGGGGACGCAACCTAAATCAGAAATTCTGGTTATCAATAGTTCAGTCAAACGGTCGTATACGCAACAAAGTTTTCTTTCACTCAAAGTTCCCGAAACATTGTGAATGCTCCGGATGAAGTCAAATAATGATTGAGGTGATTATGCAGTTTAATATTGATATATGAATCAACCCTCATTTTTAATCCCTGGCATCAAACCCAAGACGCGCAGAAAACAAACGTGAAATGAGGAAGATAAAAGGATGCTGATTTAGGAAGAAAAAAACCAAAAAGCAGCAGCAGCAATTGCAGCAATTCAAACAGCCTTGCAAACATCCCATCATTACCATCTGGCTCAGCGTTTCCCAGGCTGCTTTGCTAACACACGAGATAAACAAACGTGTGGGCTGTGCTTTAGGGTGGCTGATCTTGGCCTTTCTAATAGTCAAAGGAATCAAAGCTTTGAACTGGAGTAACTGAGTCAAGAAAAGAAGCATCAATTTCCAGTCCTTGCATCACATCCTACTGTAGCAGCCTGCCTGCTACCAGCTGGGAAGGGGGAAGTCTATGCACAAAAGAGCAAACCTAAAAAATCACCAGAATTATCAATGTCTTTGTGTCACTAGTTTCTGCAATCCATACAGATATTCACGTCATTTCTCCTCATTTCTTAATTGCTACCCGTGCTTTATCTCGGAAAGAAATAGGAATTGCTATGTTGGATCAAATCACATAATCATGTAAAATCCCGCCCTGTCTGCCTGTCTCGGTCTCGCTCATAGCGTGGTGTATCGTGCATTAGCAGTCTGTATGTATTAAATGGGCTGGATTTCACAAGGGCTAATAAGTGACTGGAGCTAGACACCAGTGAAAAGTCTACAGAGAGAGATTTTCTGTACTTCCAGATGCAGACCCTGCACAAATAACCTGAACTCCCTCAAAATACTGTCAGAACACAAAGTCATTGCGATACAAAATACCATTATGTAATTTTATAAAAAAAGTTGTTTTCTTTAATTTCTTAATGGATATGAAAGCAAAATGCTTTTGTTTTCAGTTTAGAAGAGGAATAAACCAAGATTTGCTGAGTTCCCGAATAAATTGGAAATCCAAACCCCATCCATTCTTGGAGAAAGCACAGAGAAGAAACAAAAAGGCTTCAGGATGGAACACAGAAAATCATTAGAGCTGGAGAGAGGAGAATGAAAAGACTGGCACCACTTAGCTGAAAGAAGAGATGAAGACGGAATGAGGACCTCCAGGTAGTCAAAGTACTGCGAGGCCTAGAGACACTCCATCAGGTGTGTCTTTGATCCTCTTCTATAGCTCCAAAACCATTTTTTAAGTTCCACGAAGTAATTTTCTACAAACGTGTGGCAGAGGTCCATAGCAGGGGGATGTCCCAACTTTTTGCTACTCTGTTGGAGCATCTAAGCCCTCCATGGCTCCATAGTGTGGCCAGTCATGATGACATGCCAGAGGACATTACTGCCAGCTCTGCAGATGTGTAACTGGAGGGGGCAGGGGACACATTCGGCGGCAGCAGCTGCTCTCCCCTGTGCAACAGGCTGGGGCAGGGGAACTGCGTTTTATGGACACTCAATAGCAAGGTCTCCAGCTGAGCTATTGCTGTCAGGCTGCTCTATTCGGGCAAAGAGCTGAAAAGCTTAGCGGGTGGATGAGGATCTGTAGGTTATCTATAATTTCTCCTCTTCATCCTTTAGACACCACAGAAATGACAGAGAGCTGAGGATATAATCTGAAACAAATGTTGTCTTGAACGAATCATCCTGTTTTCCAGGCTGCAAGGGGGAGATGAGAAAGATGATACAGGCCCTGTTACACTGTGTGTGTCTGGAGGTGTCCCATATTTAGAGACTTTCTGTGCTCATCAAGATTTTTTTGCCCAAGAATTTGTGTACATCATGAGCACAGATCAGTGCCGTATTACAAACAAAAAAGCTAGACTTCCTTTGTACTCTCAACAACGGACCCAGACAGGAAGAACAGCACACAAACACCACGTCACCCGGCGCACCGCAAAGTTTGCAACCTGGTTTAACGATGCCTGCAATTAGAGTGAGTGGGAATCAGATGAGAGCAGCTCATTAGCGAGCTCCATCCAGTCCTACAGACAAAGCACAGAGCTCTGCAGCTTCAGTCACAAAGAGCGAAGGAGATTTTTTCAGGAATATAAAGATGCAGTAATTGCTTTAGAAATCATATACATCTAAGTATACTTGCTTCAGAGACACGCTGGGACTATTGGGCAGCTTCATGGAGTCACGTTACTCCAGGAACCTCCTATTAAGCCCTGCAGAAGCAGCACTGTGCAACCTACAGCATCATGCCACCTTGCCCGCAGAAAGCTTCGATCACCCAGCTACCAGTGGTCAGTGATGTAAGAAAAAAGAGCATTTATCCCACCTGAGACATTGGCAGAGGAAGCAATCTGCCTAAACTCACAGAACCTGCGGGAAGGCTGGAACTGAAATCCACGGGGAAGCTCTCTGTGCTGCAGGAACTAAAGGAAAGTCCCCAAGCATGAAAGCCTTGTGTACTTGTCACAGCCCTTGCCTCCCCTGCCCACGTCTCGTAGGAAAGCCCCCAAGAGCTATTGCCATCTGTAGCAGCATGATGGCAAGTGGTACACTGCGTAAAACAACACAGGGAACCACAGACATTTGGAAGCAATTCAGGTGAATATGGTGCTGCTTTGTAAAATGAATAATATGCCACCGATTGATTTGTGAGACTCGCTGCTAGCAAAGCACTGGTTTGTTCTGGACTCTGTGCAACCAGCCCTAGTGATGAAAAGGCAGGTTTCCATCTGCTCGGAGCTCGCTTGCATGCTACAATTCCAGGACTGAGAGTAAAGAGAGAGACAACGTGGAACAGAAAGACCTGGTGACCTAATTCATTAACTATAAGCTGCTTTCAGCTATTTGGCTATGCTTTGCTATGTACATCTTACGGGCTCTTTTCTGCATACATCCCTTTTTTCCTCATTCCTGCCAAGAAACAGAAGATATTTAGACTTCCTATCTAGTGTGATGATATCATATTTATTTATAAATGTTCATCCTTGAAATAAAAGGAAGGGGAGGATGACTGCTATGCATTTCAATTCCGTTCCCCTGGCTCGCACTACAGCCTAATGAGTTTAACTGGCCCCTGCTTCCAAGTCCTTGGGATGGTGAGCCACAGGTGCTGGGAGAGCTATCCCTCTCCGGCTGCATCCACAAAGCTGTCCTGCCTCCTCCAGCTTTTGCAATGAAGCGTTTTCCCCCAAGAGTTGTGATTATGAAATGTCACCGTGGAAACAGTTGGAATATAATATGTGCTTGCTCGCTCTCCCCCCACCCTTCCTCCCCTCCCACCAGCCTCCTCGCTTTCTGAAGCTATGTTTGCTGCACAAGAAAAACCCTTCTTGCTCCCCTCCTCCCTCCAAACCTGCAAAGGGGAGTGTCTGTGCCTCACAGTTACCGTGACAAAAACAGATACCTCAAAAAATAACCCTATTCATTAACAGCTCCTTAGTACCTTGTAGCAATGCTAAACCTACCAAACTCAACTGGGTGTTACTGCAGTTACCAGAACTTCCCGCCTTCCTCTGCCAAATAATACCACTTCTGTAAAATGGTATTATAAAGAGGCTTTAAGCCAGTAGGAACCTGGTCTGCCGTTGCTATAACTGTCACCGTAAGAAAGCCTCTACAGCAAAGCATAATTCCCCATC
This sequence comes from Burhinus bistriatus, assembly GCA_013397275.1. NCBI lineage: Eukaryota > Metazoa > Chordata > Aves > Charadriiformes > Burhinidae > Burhinus > Burhinus bistriatus. Next base: position 706,405 of record VYXH01002544.1, on the reverse strand, counting down.
ACGCATCTGTGCTGTCCTCTTAGCTCTGCTGTCCTGTTCCCATTAGTGTTATAATGAGAGTACAACGCGGACACACATCTTGGTTTTCTTTCTTGTGTCCCACCACCTGGAGGCAGGTCTTTAGATGATGAGTTCTTTGTGCTCTGTCTACGTTAATAAAGCACGATTTTCCCCTAATCATGATTTCTTCCACGCTTCTCATCAGCATCACAAAAGGTCAGAGCTGTCCACCTGGGAGTGGAAAGGTCAGTTCACTTTGGATCTGACACGTGGTATCTCATAGCTCCTGGAATATAATCAGCTCACTTCATATTTATTTTGTGTGACTGCAGCACTATAAAAGAGCGGGGGTTGTTCCAGAGAAATCTTCAGTGTCTTGTAAGGAATGTGCAAGCAAACCCAAGGGAAAATTTGAGCTCGAGAGCAACACTGACTAGACCTCTCTCTCTCTGGCAGAGAATGCTGGTTTAGTTCTCAAAATCACATAGGGGATTTAGATGCCCACTGGTATTTGTTAATTTTAATTAATGAGAATTGCACATAAAAATCCCCCAGACAGTTTTTAAAATGTCAGGCAACAGGGCTTGGAGGGCTGCACAGATGAACCCACTTGATGGGACTCTTTCCTATGTACTAGTCATTAGAAATGGTCCAAAGATACTTTCCACAGTCACATGTACGTGTATGACAAGAAAACATGGGGAATCAGTGAATTCTCTGATTCTGCAGAAGCTTTGAGCTCCCACAGCGAGGTTCACACACACATTGTTCCCCCAGTAGCTTCCCAGACATCCTTGCACAGCCTGCAAGGTGGTACTGTCAGGGGTAGGGAATGGGAGACAAACAGCGACTTCTGCCCTGGGAGAGATGGGAAGCCCAGACAGGAGCTCCACCCATTGTTGGCTTGGCTAGGCCTGAAGGAAAGCAAGGTGCCTTGATGAGTCAACCAGTTGGAGTACATGACCTTGTTACCTCCAACTTTAAGGGTAACTGTAAAAGATCCTGTTGGAAGTGGGAGTCCCAAGAGATCTCCAAGGCTGATACTTTGCAGTACAATGCTCAGCTGCTGTTTTTCCTCCGTGGAAACTTATTTGTGAGCAGCATGGCGAAGGGGATGCAGCCTGTCATCAGAGAGAAGAAGGTGCTTCCTGGTCCTTATGCAAGTCACAGCCCTCCAAGAAAGTGGCTTGCAGTTCCTGTCGTCCTCATTACTGTCTCACCAGCAGCCCCATGCACAGAATAGTTTAAGTTAGTCTGATAGCACTTTGCAATAATAAGATCAGCTCAAGAAAACAAAAAAAAATAGGTCTTTTGGGTGGCATATACCAGTATTTGCACTCTGAACGCATTTCTTCAGCTGCTTTGCTCCTTTAATAACAATCCAGGAGCAAGCATAGGAAATCCCTGAGACAGGCTAATGGACACCCCTCCTACCCTGGTCTCCAAATAAGTAATTCAAATTGGCAGTGTCTCTCATCAGAATTGTTAATTCTCCACCATGCGACAGCCTCCTGCAACTGCCAGGCTCACCAGGTGGAGAAGAATCACAAAGACTTTCAATTTAAATACCGCTTCTATTTCTGACACGCTTTCAATTATCTGCAAAGGCAACCTATCACTCACATCCCCTTGCCCACTTCACTGATCCCTGCACTGAGAACAACCCTTTGCAGCAAAACACCTTTCACCCAGGGAGGTGTACAAAGACAGCTCTTGGAGATGAGTGGTTGGCCCAGGATCAAGCTGTGCTGCAACGCCATGGTAGCAGCAGTGATGGAAATGGGGCCTCGAAGTCCATGGCCACATGCCAACTTGCTACTAACGCAAGGGTCCCCCCAGCACATGGGGATGAAGAAAACCACCCATGCCCTTTTCTCCACTTGGGTCTTCTTAGTCTAGGGCTGCAGCTGCGATGGGAAGAGCTAGAGCACAAAGATCTCACTGGCAGCAAACAGTGCTCGTCTTTTCACCTGTCGCTACAGGCGGAGTTACCAAAAGGTTATCAAGTAGGGCAAAGCCATTTTCTTTGTCCCACAAAGCATTTTTCACATGTCCAGTGCCCCTTTTGGAGAGGAATTCAGGACATCTGCTATTTTAACCATAATCAGATTTAGATTTTTCATCTAAGTTACTGTGACAAATCACAGTCCCTGATTATTAGACTCAATTCTCCTTCAACATCAAAGCAGCGTAGGTGACAAGGGAATCACGCCCATTCATACCTGGGCACCCAGTAATTACTAGGCACTCAGACAAGCCTGTAACCTTAGGCAAGGTGAATTAGGAGTGGGAGGCTGAACTATCGCACTGCTGCCGTTTGTTGATCTTACAGTCATACTTCAGCCTGTCCATCAAAACAGGACACTCCACTTGTTCTCATCTGCTTCCACCCACAGTTTTCCTACTTCAAGTGGCGAGCCGAGATATGGTACTTGTGTATTAGTGTGTATTCACTGATTAACCTCACTGCTTCAAACTTTAAAAACTTCCAGAAAATACTGGTTTTTTTCATTCATTTGGGTTTTTTCCCCCAGATTATCATGAACACGAAGCATGTCTGCAGACCATACAGTGCCCTGGGTTTGGTACAGACGTCTGCATCCAAACAACTTGGCAGTCTACACAGAGTAAAAGGAGAGACAGCACTACAGACAGCCGTTTGCACAAGGCCGTGTATCAGCTTAGTGTGAAAAAGCACAAATATGCTTGTTTCCAACCCACAACACTGTCTTTTGCTCACAAGGTTCTTTATTCCACCCCAAAGTGGTTCTAAAAGTAACAAAAAGTTTAATATCCTGTAAGTCTCCATTTGCACTCTGTATGGGGGGAAAGTGCTGCAAGACCTAAGACATGACATTTTTATGTAGATGGTAAAAGAATAAAGATGTCTTTGACAGAAAATTGTAACCTTTCATTGAAAAATCCTCTCAGAAAATTGGCGCTTTCTGCCTGTCTGCGTTTGGTAGAAAATAATTTTCTTCCTCGCGCTTCCTTTGTATAGGTTTGGAAATTTGAAAACTCTCTGGCTAAAAAGCTGGAAAAAAGACGTGAGGCTGGGGACAGGGGGGAGTGTTCAGCTAAAAATATTTCATTTGCCGTTTTTCAGTAAAAAGTCAACAGCTTCTACAGTTCATCTACCACTTGATCTTGCAGGCAGACACAAGATTCTCCACGAGATGGACAAACAGACCTGACATTATGGAGATCAGCACCAGCATTTTCTCCTTCATGCAGCTTTGCTTGGTACAATGTTTTGGACTATGACTTAAAAATGAAGTCTATGCTGAAAAAAACCTCCTCGGTCCTGGAAACCACAGGAACAAGGCTTTTAATCAAACCACCAGGTGAAAAAGTAGCTTACGCAGGCTAGATATACTTGGGGAGTGAGTAGATATTTCACAAGTATTACCTAGTAGGCATTTGTAAGAGTGGTAGGAGCGTGATCACATAATTTCCATCCCTCCTCCCAGGACTGAAATCCATCCCGAGGAATCCCTGCTCCGGGTTTGGCTGTTCCCAGTCCGAGGCGGGCTGGGTGGTTGGGCTGATCCCCACCATCTCCAGCCTCAAACTGCACCCACGGGCAGCCGCTGCACCACACACGGAGCACGGCAGCCTTCGTGGGGTGCAAAAAGCAGCATCCAAGTAGCCCTGTAACCATGACAACATTCAGGATCAAAAATACACACATTTCAACTCCTTGTAGTAAAAAGAAAATATCGATAAAGGATAGGAGCCACTTTCTGCACATTTCCAAGTTCCTCATAAGAAAGTCCTTGGGAATATACCAGCTCTTTAGTATATGAAAATAAAGGAGGCAGAGTCCACATCCAGCACTATCTGCTTCCGGGTTGGTCACTCTCTATTCTCTTTTCTGGTTTAAATAAAATACCTGAATTTATTTAGCTCCTTTTCATTTTAACGTTTATCTTAATGCCTCAGACAGGTTGTTTTTTCCTCTATCCTTCTTCTTTCTCTGCAACACCCACCCCCCATCTTCCTCTTAAAGTGAAACGCTCTGTATGAGGAATGACAGTCATTTTCCCAAGCATACAAAGACTGTGATTTGAATGTCAACCCTGCAAGCATGATTCAATGCCGGATTCACTTTTTACGTTCCCCAGCTGCAAAAGAAGTTGTACAGTTCCATCAGTTTGCCATGCTGATGCTAATAAACCCCCCAAGTCGCTATGACAACGAGGCTAATTAGAACTTGGCTACCATCGGGGTTGATCCTTTCAAATTTCTCTAGCCTAGGCTGCAACAAGATGGTTAAATGGTTAAAGGACTCAGAACAACTTGCTTAAAGATAAAATATGAAAGAGAAGGGTCAACTGCTGCTCCTTGTGAAATAGGACCGGAATGTTTCCGCATTTACACCAAAGGTGCTTGCATTGACCGTGGCTGGTGTGGAGAACCACGCAAGTGTGCCAGAAGAGCACTACCTTGGCAGAGAGGTCCCCGATCTGGGAGGAGATGCCAGCTCAGAGATCTGAGCAAAGCTGTAGCTCAGCCAATAGCTCCGGGATGCCCGGCATGCACCTTAATTTGAACGGTCTACAAATCAGTCTGGAATAAAACCATCCCTTTTCTCCCGCTACCAACTTCTCCCAACAACAAAGAAAAAGATCCTTACTGAGCAACTCCACGGTGAAATACCCATAGTAAAAGGGCAAAAAGCACCGGGTTTCACTAAAATGTCTGTCAGCCAGGGAGGGTTCAGTGAAGGGCTTTCAAAAGGCTTTTTTAGAGGGGCTTGTGGAGTGCTGCTGGTCTGTCTTTAACAACAGCAGGAGCATCACGCCACACTCAAGGGGATGGCGGAGTTGTCAGGGTTCTCCTCCTCACTGCTGGCTTTGTGTTAGTCAGGATCAGGAAAGCAGACAAGGGTGAAATGGGTGGAGAACAGAGAGCTAATCACTGTAAGGATGCCTTTAATGAACTTGTCCTGAACAAGACTGATGCAAAGTGATGGGGAAAGATTGGGAAAAAATGTTTGATCTGCCAAGCTCTTTTGCAGGTCTCATCCTTCTGCTGGGCTTTGCCTGGAATATCATAGTGACTCCAGCTTTGTGCGGGACCCTGGTATGACCCACAGGCAGGACATCGTGTTCAAGTTACCAAGTCACAAAAAAGTGAGAGTCTTTACCTGCATTGCATAAGGATGCTGCAAGGATAAATTCAGCACTAGTGGTGACTGAAGCTAAATAAATACAGAGACTTTACACCTATTACTCCTATTCTTGTCAGGTTTTTAGATAACATTCAAATTGTAGCTCTGCCAGTTCTGCACTCTTTTGAACAACTGCAGAATGTGTCCCTTTAAAACATATTTTAAAGAAGGAAATGAGTGAAATTACAGCTTCTATTTCTTATAAAGATGCTGAAACTTCAGGTAAGAGAAAGAAACCGCATAGTTTTTAAGTGTTGCTTTTGAAAAGCAGAGATTGCAGTTTTATAACATCAAAACCTTTTTCATCAGCAACAGAGCCATTATTACTCTAAATGCCAGTAGAATTTCAGAGGAGTTGGAGCAAATGCATCAAAATACACATTTAAGTCCCATTCCACCTCCCAACAGGGTCAATGCCAGTTTTGTACCTGGTGGGAGAAGCAGCAAGCTGGTTTGGTCCATGTTACCAGAAATGTACATATGTACATACTTCGCACAGAGGTGTTACGTCTGAGCTGGTTCTTCTACATTGTGTTCAATAAGCGTATCTTTTTCCGACCAAAGAAACTGGTGGGGTTCCAACATATTAAAACTGGAGTGAAGAGAGTTGGCTATTCTGTAGACAAGGCAGAAATGAACAAGCAAATTTCTAAACTAAAATTACAAGTAAATTTTGCAGTGCAGCCACTGAATTGGGCTCAGACTTGAGAGGCCAGTTGATCACAAATGGTCAAGTGAGGACATCAGCCAGGTCTTGATAATAGACTTAATCCATTGCAATGTGAAATAAAATGGATTAGCTTACACCACGGCTGAAGAAGCGTAAGAAGTGAGCTGATAGTAATTTCTTATAGCTGAGCTGAAGGCACTGTAGCTTCTTGAAATGCTCTGACCCCAGTGCTTGACAGCACAAGCATCCCCTGAGAGAGTTAGACATTTACTTTCCATTTTTCTACTGGCCTCTGTAGCACCTCAATCAGGTCACTTTTCTCCTTTCCTTTCCCACCCTTTTTTTCATCTTACAATGGCATAGGTGTAGTAGATATCTCCTACAAAGTGCTCTACAAACCCTAGCAACTTGGGGCCTCTAGGTGCTACTGTAATACAAATAATAAATAAAGGACCCGAGTTTCTTGGTGACACAGAAGCTTGAAACAGTGAGTTGAATCTATTTTCCCCCTGTTATAGAAACCAATTGCTTGCAGTATGGCAGTCTCCTCCTTGCTAGAGCATCTTCTCCAGCACTGCTTTCCAATATGCTCCGAGGCAGCGAGACGCCGTGCAGGCAAGACCTCTCCCACCCATGAACACTGCAGCGAGATGTGTGCTGCTGCAGCTGTCAAACATCAAGAGAAATGATTAAAAATCCAACCCCCAGAGCTATGCCTGTTACTGAATATCCTTTAGGGCTTATTGTTCTAGTCAGCCTGCAGTGAATGAATCTTTTGAATGTTAGATTCTTGTTGAGATTTGACAGGCTCTGTAGAAACGGTGAAGCCTTCAAGCTGCAGCTCAGGTCTGACTAGAGCCATTGGCCCCTTCAGTCTTTTAAATGCTTATTGAAGATGTGTAGGTCACTGTGGAGTGGTTTTTGTGCTGGACCTTTGAAATGGCCCCTAAGAGAGGCTGCTGAGCGTAGGTGAAAGCTGAACCTAGGGGCAGAGCAGCAAACCTGTGGTTTGACTCCTGAACACGAAATCCCCGACCACAAGGACTACGTTTACTACTGGTTCCTCCTCCACCACTCCTCTTTGCACCCAGGCAGAAGGAGACGCTTTTGGACCATTTTAGGCAGACTACTAAGGTGGTTAAATCCAGGGATCAATCCTTTTTCACTGCCAGGAAAAAGCAAAGAGCAAATCAAAGCTGTGGTCCAGGCTGCCATAGCTGAAGCGCAACGCACAGAATCAAGGAATGCAAATATTCCTTTCCCCATATAAGAGTAAACTATACGCAGACCCAATCCCTTGAGTATTTCTAAAGGCAGCGCAGGCAGGGCTCCAGCTGCAGGCAGCAGCCCTGCCTCCCCATCGGCACCTCCTGCGAACAGGAGGGGCACAAAGCATTTTCCTCCCTGTGCCCCCGCAGCAGCCAAGGGTGGGTGATGAACGCGGAGCAGCACGGACGTGCAGCAACCTCAGGTGGCCTCCTGCCCTGCTTGGACAAAAACAGGCCACCAAGAGGAGAGTCTGTTGCTATATAGAGCTATTCTGGGTTAGGGGGCACTTTCCTGGTAAAGTAATACAAGATCTCCACTTTGTGCAGAATGAAGTTTGAAGCAAGACTAATTTAAAGCATAAAGAATTGTTTGATTATTACCGGTCTTAGCCTCTTTTCAGGCTCAGGGGAAACTCCAGTGTATCTGCAGTTGCCTATGACTCAACGGTTAAGAAAAAAATTATCAGAACAATCACATTTTAAAATGTGATTTAAAATAGCCCTTCATTTTCTGCTCCTCTCAACAGGCCATTTTGTTTCCTTCCTAGCAGGTATCGTTTGCATATGAAATTGAAAGCAGAATTGCTTAAAAAATAAAAAAGTTGTCATCCCCAAGCTGCAGCGCTCTGCCCACTCGGGAACAGCGTGCTCCTGCCAGGCTGTGCTCTGTCAGGGCCTCTTTCAGCTAATGTGCCACCCGATGAATGTGGAAGATTAAAGTACCCTGCCCAGAGACAGAGAGTGAACATAGGGATCCTCATTTAGAAAATGCAGTGTCTGCTTGTTCCCCCATGGTCTCCTTTCTCCCTTTGATGGGCTATGCTCTCAGAAGAAGCTCACGTATCTTGGCAGAAGGGGCCGATTGTGGGGACAAGCAGCAGAACCTAAAGAACTGGAGGATCCGACCTATATTTTGTCCTGGTTTGAGTGACACAGGACTAATTACTTTTCTAATGCTTGGGAAAACTGTACTTTTAGAAGATTCTAGTGTCTGAATTTGTGAAAATATTTACTTTATTGCCAGCTATGGTGTGTGGGTTTCAAGGTCTCAGTGTTTTTGAGTCAGCCAGGTGCAGGGGTGAGGAGCAGCGAGACCCGGGCACTTGACCCAAGGTGGCCAACAGGATTATTTCATACCATGAACATCACATCAAGTACAAATTAGAAAGTTTGCTGCTAAGATCTGTCTGTCTTGATAGCGGAGATCCAGAGAACTTCTTGCCCCAGTGCCGGACCCCTGAGCCCTTCCCTTCCTCCCGAAGCCAGAGTGCTCACAGTGTCCAACATTTACTGTCCACTGCTGGGAGTGCACAGCTTCCTACTGATATAGTTGGCTGAGTATAATCCTGGTATATTTTACATTGGTATTGGGATCACTGTTGCTTCTTTAGTGTTATTAACGTTAATTATCTAGCCTTATTCTATTAAATTTGTTTATATTTTAACCCCCGGGTTTCCTTGTTTTCTTCCTGATTCCCCTTCCCAGGTGCAGAGGGGTCATCGGGTGATAGAACAACTGTCTAAAAAACAATAAATTGTTATGGGTTTCTCAAACCATAACACATTTCTAAAGGAAACTTGAAGGAAACACCCCCAAGCCAAGACTCCAACACCCACTGCCTCCAGTAGACAGCCTGTCTTCTTCTGGGTCAGACAGGCAGCTCCTGGGGGCAGGTTCTGACCCCCGCACCGCGTGCGGTGCCTTGCACAGCACCTCACACCCTTAGGTGTCCTGCAGAGCTAACCATGCCTCCATCAGACAGGACAGCAGGATCACAGGCGTCAGCAAGGTACATATTTTCACCTAGCAACTCCCGCACTAAAACACAATGCTTTTTCTTAGGCAATAGAATTAACCTTTAGAAAGGCATCCAGTGTTTACCAAGAGATTACTAGTAATACAAACCTATTTGTTATATGTCTGTGCTTACACCAGGCATATGGATATTAATATTCAGCCACATGAGCTCTGGGAACAAACTGGCTGTGAAGACAAAAATTAAATGACAGCCCTTTCCACCTCAGCCCGATTGTGTGGGACATGGAAATACTGGTGTCTTTTAGGCACACAAAGGCTTGTTTTCAGTAAGCCAGAGCACAAATGACTGAAAAAGACTTTGACACACTGCTTTCCTAATGCTTTTGGTCGGGCGGATTTTAAAGAGTTGTGACTCAGGGCTCCAGGCTCTTTCTCTCGCTGCCTCTGGAGTAATACCACTAGAATCAACAATTATAATCTCTCATAAGTCTGTTGCTATTAGAGATTAAAAAGCTTGATTTTGAAATCTATGGATTTCCTAAGGGAACCGAGAACAGAGCCTGTGCTGGAGTCCCAGGTTATTGCTACTTGAACTCTGTGCTGGGTTTACTCATCGTTTCTTGCACTATCCAGTGCCCAGCAAGACATGGGAATAGCCTGCCATCTCGCAGCCTTGCCACCCCTACTGAGCTGCACTTGGTCCTGCCCTTTCCTGCAAAATGCACTTTACACAAAATCAGCATCATTAGGTGCTTTCATAGGAGACAAATTAACACACAGTCACACACAC
>VYXH01002544.1:520446-696692 GCA_013397275.1 Burhinus bistriatus | reverse complement strand
CCCCCCCCGCCACCCCCCCCCCCCCCCCCGATTTCACAGAATCACCGGGGTTGGAAGCGACCTCTGGAGATCGTCTAGTTCAATCCCCCTGCCAGAGATGTGTCACCTAGAGCAGGTTGCACAGGACAGCGTCCAGGTGGGTTTTGAATGTCTCCAGAGTCAGAGACTCCACCATCTTTCTGGGCAGCCTGTTCCAGTGCTCTGCCACCCTCAAAGTAACGGAGTTCCTCCTCATGTTTAGGTGGAACTTCCTATGTTCAAGTTTGTGTCCATTGCCTCTTGTCCTCTCACTGGGCACCACTGCAAAAAGACTGGTGCCATCCTCCCGACACGCTCCCTTTAAGTATTTGTAAGACATTCCTTGTCTGCCATCAGATATCGTGTCAATTGTGGCACTGGGACAAAACTCACAAATTTAGCCCATGTGGAATAAAAACTTCCTGACCAGCCATCCGATTCTCTTCCTCTTACTGTTATGTTTGCCTTTGGGAAATCCACTGTGAGACTTAGAAGTGTATTAAGACAAGCTATAACTACTGGGTGTAATGTTGGCTTCAACAATTAGATCCATTACTTGTGTATTTTTATGGTGTATGATGCCATAACTTAGCCTGGGATAATAATTTTTTATAATCTCCTATTAAACAAACAAAGACAGCTAGCACAGGCTTCTTTCTACCCTGAAATTCCCTCGTTGACTAAGAATATGTGCCGTCATCCAGAATTTATTTTGCACTCCATGCAACAGAATGAAGCATAATGGGTCCATTTGGTATAATGCTGCATTAGTTAACGATCATTTATGCTGACTTGTTACCCATTAGATTCCAAGCAAAACTTGCACTGGGTACAAATCTCAGCCTGAAACATTAATTCCCAGCTCAGTATATCAGTCTTCCCCCTCTTCATGCTATGGAGGGGCAACGCTGAAACTAGATGACCCAGAGGATTCTGGGAAGAAGGTTCTTGTCATGTTCCCGAAGTGCATCTCTTACCCTGTAGAGGAAATATCCTTCCTTCACAGAGGAGGGGACATGGTACCATCTAAAGCCTTCTGGCTTGGGAGTTGTTACTACAACTTTGCCACTACTCTGGCCCATGTAAATGGAAACTATCATCAGAATATTTTCAGGACTTGAAATGAAACCAGATTACTTAATTTTTTTGTTGTTGTTGTTTCCACTTCCAATATTATGTAAACTCTTTTCATCCCTCCTCATACAGCCCCAACTCTAGTGATAATAAACACAAGCAACATTTCAGGACCATGAATGCTCCTGCTGAGACCAAGCACATTCATGACACCAGTGTAAATCCACAGGAGTAAAACAAGTGGAATAGTCTTAATCCACACGCCTTACAAGCAGAAGACCCTGAAAAATGGGGAAATTCCGATGTTGCAAATAGAAAATACAAAGTGATGGAAGGTGGGCTTCTAAGACTATGTCAATTTTAAGAGTTTAATGCTAAGAAAAGAGATTAAAAAAACCTCATACAAAAGATTTATTAATGCTTGAAAACATGGTTTACAGAATCTTTTAATATGTCCATTTCTCATAAGCTTTAAGCTATGAAGGAATAAGAGGTGGAGGCAAGCCATCAGGTAAAAATACCCAGAGCCTTTTTTCATACTATTTTTATAAGTTACCTATTGTTACACAAAAAATTATTTGTGATTTAAGAACGAAAGGGAGTTACACTGTCATCAGGAAAGGGCTGCATTAAACATAATCTTCAAGCTGAGGTCTGAAAGACCGAGTTAAAAAAAAAAAAAGAAAAAGGACAAAGAAAGGAAGAGAAAAGCTTTCAAACCAGATGTTTGCTTTGAAATCTCACGGAGATCTTCAAATTATCCCACTTTCATTGAAGAAATTGTAGAGGATTAGAACGCACTTTGCTGAAGCTGGAAATCTTGCAAGAACTTGTGTGGTACTGACAAGCCTTTTCAGGAGGAAAGCATTCTCATCTTTCATGTTTTAGCATTAAGGAGTTTGGACACTTACCACCATTGCCTGAACACTCAGCGTTGGGCACCACTGTACATTGCCCACAGCATTCACCGCCATCCAGCCCCATCCGGGTCTCTGTCTGGCAACCAAGTCTGCCTTGTAGACTGATTGCACATAAGGGCACCAACTAGTCAAACAGTTGTATTGGTTGAGTCTTACTGATTTTACTGGGAATCTTCCAGGAGAAAATGACTTTTCTCTATGACCCGGGTGATGTAAGTCAACAAGACCCCAAAGACATTATCGGTTTACCACTTGTTTGTTGGAAGGAAAGGAATTTTTTTTATTATTCTTTCAAAGCATCAGCTTAATTTTGTCTCTTTTTAAGGCCACAGTTCTGTATGGCTTACTACTAGAAAGTACATAGGTTTGAATTTCTAGGTTAGTGACAGCAACATTGCATATACCACAACCATCTTGAAATGATGCTTCATGAAACTTCTTTTTGATTTCATAAGGTAGTTATTGTCAGTTAAATAGTAATTGATTCTAAAAGCATGTTAAATGAAGAGTAACAGCATTGTAATTTATGAAATAGTCACACAGTTATGTCACAACTATTTTTCCATTATCAATTATTACTTCTAAGATGCAATACCTGAAGTTCAAATTCAATATGAGTACAGAACTGTTGATTTCAGAGTGCTGTCATTTGAACCATGGAAAAGCTGCTATTATAAGCACGAATCCTCTGCACTAGTTGTTGCAGAATTTTGTTGTGGGTTTTTTTGTTGTTTGTTTGTTTTTTTAAACAACCATAGGCAAAGGCTGTTCAAACCCTGTTGCTGCAGGGTTTGATTACAAACTCCGGATCCTTTCTCCCATGCCAAACAAAGCCCACTGCAGTGGGAAAACTCTGACACTCTATGAAAGAAGTCCCTACAATTCACTTTGGCTTTCTCAACAGCCAGAGGTGCAGGAGACCTGAATGAGTAGAGAAAGACAAACCTCTACCCATGACAATATTTTGCTACAAAGGAGCGAAGAGGGAAAACGGGGCTGGTTCTGCTGAAAAGCAGCAGCAAAAAGCCAGCTGTGTCCTGTTGGGTAGGGTGAAAGTCAGAAGTGACATTGTGAGACTGGGAGCTGGCACACAGGGGAAAGCAAATAGCAGAAATTTCCCTGACATGGGAGTAAACAGAGGACAAAAATTGAAGAATCAAGGGCGTTGCATGGAAAATATGAGGTTTAAGGTAAAGATGACGCAAGTGTGACCCCAAAATGTATCATTATGAGAAAGAAGATGAGCTGAACATGGAGACAAGGCCTTGTAGTAGACTTAAAATGGAAGTAATATCTCCAAGAGCAGTAGATGAGATACTTCTTGTGTCAGAAGAGTACTACAACTGCCTTATAAAATCACTGGCCCTGGAGCATGGACATCGAAGAAGCTTGTCAAGGGAACGGGAAATACATTGCCTATCTATAAACAAAAGATAAAATATGCTTCGCAACCAACCGTTAGTGTAATCTCAGTAATATTCCAGGCTCTAAAAGAAACTTCAAAGGAAAGTGTATTTACAGTCACAGGCGTAATTGGAAAATAGGATGATATGCAACGTGGATTTACCAAGGATATCTCACACCAAACTAACCTGATGAACTTCACCATTTCCCCAACACCAAGTTCTTTGAGATCAGGAAAGAAGAAAAAGGCTGGTGTACAGCTTCTTTGGACTTGAAATAGTTAAAATGAAGGCAGTTGAATACCCACAAGCTTTAAAAATCTTTCTTTTAATCCTTCCACAATGCAAAGCTGTCTACTGTATAGCAGAAACCTGTCAAATACTGATTTTCACTGCACATATATCTATGCCTGTAATAGATAACCATGAAAAATATGGGGGAGAGAGAAGGCACTCTGTTACTATGCAATACATTTTTGGATCCATGCACATGAAATGTATTCATTTATCAGACTTTCTTCTTCAGCAGGTCAATGTTTTCTTTATCAGGGATTTATTTGAAAAGGCCTTTGATACATTTCTCTGGCTTTTGCGACCAGTAAACCAAACACGTTTGCTTCTAATGAATAGCCCCCCCTTCCACTGTCCTGCTTTTCTGGGAGTGTTTCTGTGTTGTTGTTGGGTTTATGGCTTTTCCTGGTGTTTTTCTTGGTTTGCCTTTACATGGTGATATATAGCACAGCTAGCCTGGACCTTCTGTTTAGCCTTCAGGAGCCCTTTGCAAGCCTGGCTAAGAACAGTCCTTCTCCCACTGCAGAGGGGAAAGGCAACCTGATGGGCATACCCTTACCAAGATCTTCAATCTTCCAGCAGTGGCTGGTTCTGATTCTTCTCACGTCTGTAAGAGGCCATGCCTCACACAAAACTGCATTTTGGCAACCTGGTAGTGGTAAAACTTGTGGGGAAAATGGGTGGGAATTACAGCCACCATCTGATTTTAGCAGCAGATCAGTGTGAACATTGGGTTTCACATGCTTTGCCACACTGTGCCTTGTTTGTGTTCAGAGAAGGCTCTGGGGCCAGTTAGCTACGTGAGCAAACGCGGCAACTGCTCATATCGGGGCCTGACACTTCGCAGAACAATGTTTCCATACAATAGAAGGCAAAAGCGCAGCAGCTTTTTCTAGTCAACATCTATCAGTGTTATTCCTTATGGTCATTGCACAGTACATACCAGGATGGCTGCATTTAGCATCATGCAGAGGGATCTCATCTCAAAATTGGCTTTAGTTTAGTGACCGATTAGTACTGGGTGCTGCTGGCAATTGTTTGTCAGGTAGTACCATGCAGTGGGTGTTCATATGAAATCAGTGCCATCCAGAGTGACCACAGCACCAGCAAACCCAAGACAAAGTCAAATTTGGTCTCTAAACCAAATGAGCCTTCCTTCTTTGTGGCTACTGCGCTTCTCCGATCTCTTAGTAAAACTCTACTGTCCCTCGTAAGCTGAGAAGTGAAATCTTACCTTATCTCAGGAAAAGCTTGCCAGAGCTCCTAGAGGAAGATTAAATGTTGAATATCATGTGACTGAACTTAGCCTAGAGCTACTTGCATGATCACATAGCAGTCATGGTGCAAATTCCTGGAGAGGAACTATAATGTTTATCTCGAGATTTGGGCTATCAGAAGGGCCGTGAACTGAAATCCCAGCTTATTCTCTAGTCTGTTATTGCAGTGTTGATGAAGTTACATTCATATTATCTTTCATCTGAAATAGGCTAAAGCTTTCTATGAAATAATGTGTGCATTAGAGAAACATGATTATTTAAAGTACAACTAATGGTTAGCTAGTTCTTCATGCAGCAACTATTTAACGATGCTGAGTAGCTTTACATGAGGCTGATGGACACAAGTTGCCACTTTACTGTAAAATACATAATGGATCTTCTCATTGAAGGGCTATATAACCTACCATCTCATTTCTAAAATAGGCTATAGAAGCCTGTCCAATTTTCTCTACAATCAAAGACAAAGGGCAGAAAATTAGAGGACAGAACAAGAGAAACGGAGTGGGAAAAGCATGGGAAAACACAATGCCAGCAAAGAAGTCAAGATCCCTATTGGCTAGTTTGTTCCTGAGAGGCAGCTGCGGCGCAGTGTGGACATGGGAGCCATAGAAACCTGGCAGAGAGCTGTGTGCTTTTGTGTCTTTCCCAAGAAAACAGACTTGCCAGGAAACAAATAGCCCAACGAGATGTTCTCCAGGCATCTGACCTCTGTAGCAAATTGAGCCCAAGCTCAAACCAAACCAAAAGACAACAGCTGGGAGGGCAAGGTGTCCACAGGCTTTCAAGCAAGAACAGGAGCACATGGGACCAACTCTGGGCAATGCAAACCCCAGCACGGTTTTGTTGTTGGCTCACATGATGCCTCGTCCATCTTCTTTCTCCCAGTAACCAATTCTAAAACTTGGGGTATCTCCCACCATTCTCTTAATCTTCAGGGATGAAAAACTGGGAATTTTCAGAAGTGAGCATTAGGCGTTCACTGAAATGCAGCTACACAAAACCTCAAGTGTGATCCAGACAGACATAATTTCCTTCTCGTCTTTGGAATGAGGGAAAACACAAATGGGAAGGGAGATGGGAGAGAAAGAAATCGCAGAAGTTAAAGTGGCAAACAAATCACTGCCTGAAAAAAGCTTTCCTTTTTTTTTTTTCCTAGATTTGAATTTAAAAAGAAAACATCATCTCAAAATTATTGTGATTTGGGGATTAATTACTTTCATAATTTACAGAAGAAGAAATTAAATGGGATGGGACAGGTAATTAAATACCTATTCTTTTTCAACAATTACTTTACAAAATGTCTCAGCTAGTCACTCACAGTGGGCTTTTATAGACAAAAACCTCTATGTGAAAGAAGGTGAAGAAAATTGCAGCAATAATGCATGCCCAGAAGGAATTTCAAAAAGGAAAAAAAAAAGGGAGAAGAGTGACGCTTGAACGTTTCTGAAAGCAAAAATCTCAGCCTAAATCCATGCAAGAACCTGAACTGAAATTGCAGGCATTATCCCATTTTGGTTGAGTTCAGATCCTATTGGTCACTAGCCAAATGAATCATGTTCGATAGGGACCCACTAGGCTCGGAGTGGACTCTCTCAGCTACCAAACGCTGCCAGCTCCTCTGGCATTTTCAGAAATCTTTGTGTAAAACCTTTGTCTTTACAGCCTGTAAGGAGAATTGAAATTTTTGAGGCCAAGATGCCCCCCTGAGATGTATGTTGTAACTAATAATCTAGGTACTACCTTAAAAAAAAAAAATACTAAGAAGTAATCACTGCAGTTGGTTTCTAGATTCTTTGCTACTTGGAAGAAATTAGTACCAATTAGCTACCTAGACATATGTTGGCTAACCTCACGGAATCTCCTGTGGCCAGCTCAGGCACACTCAGAATGACTACATTTCTTCTCTGATGTTAAAGTGATATTTTGCTCAGTTACTTTGCATCAGAGCCGCAGAGAAACGGCATACATTTGATGTTTTGTTCTCAGTTTACAGAGCTACATCATTGCCTGTGGATCTGATCCAATATCTCATTCAGGGCATAAAAAAGGTCCCCGGTCCTTTGCATCAGCTTTTCACATGGCTAAAATGGGTGAAGAGCTATGTATCGGTCAATCACCAACAGTTATTCTGAGTTCAGAAAATTCTTTATGATGAGATTAAGGCAGGGAACAAGCAGGGCTGTAACTCTAGAGGTTACTGTTTTACTTCAGTTCAGCCAAACCCTGCAGCAGAAGAACAGTAAATGTAAAGTGATGAAACATCACAGACAGTTCAGCAGGTTTTGATGCATGTTGTGGCCAGTGGAGAAGGTGGTGATAGCTACAGAAGTGCCAACTACCATCCTTAAGGATGCACAAGGAAAAGAAAAAAAAAAAGGATTCTTCTTCCTCCATTTCCCACAGTACTGCCCTTGCCTCTGAAAAAAAGCTGGCATGCAGTCAACAAATGATGCGTACTTCTTCAGCTGCTTGTCATTTCTTAGGCGGCAAAACGCATTACTTTGGCTGAGAACGGGTGTGTACTGATGCCTAAGCTAAAAAGTTCAGTGAAGTTGGAGAACTTTTAGACTGGGAGAATATTCTCATTCACTCAGTGTGAATAAGAAGTTTTGGAAACCAATATTTTCAATTACTGAGAATGGCTGAAGGTCAAGGCATGTTTCCGAGAATCTCATTTAGATATACCGTTATCGGGAGATTTTTAGACATTTTTCTGATTTCATTATTTTTCTTTTACACACCAGATGGAAGGAAGAGAAGTACAGACAGATATCTGCCTATAGCAAAGCACATTTAGGTATACTAAAATAGACCTAAGTAATCTTTCAGTTATATTTCTGCAAACATCCAGTCTCTAGCTAAGGTGGCCACTTTGCCTTGCATTCACCATACTGCTACAAAGTAGTATTTTTAAGTTTGCTAGTTCAGCCAGCTCAATACTCAAATACTCATCCTCCTTGCTGGCATCATTTTGCTTGAACAACCCATCAGCAATTTCTCAAAGGAATAACATAAGCCCAGTAGATTTAGGTTCTAGTACACCTCTGCGTTGTCAGCTACAAAACAACTAAATTCAGACAAACCTACAATTAGGACTAACTTTGCTAACAAACACCTTAGCCCAAACTCCATTTAAATTGCCTTCCATTTTTCCAAGAATCTGTATTTCCTATCCCTAGTCATTAGTGATTCTCTGAATCCCGTTTTTACTTTCCTGTCTTTCCCCTGGCCAAAGGTGCAGATACTCCCAGCTTGCAACACTGTCATCTCTGAGACTTTTTGGTTGCTTTGTTTATGCTTCCGTCTATATCCTTGTCTGGTAGTATGTTTCTCTGCTGCATGAATTCCTTCTTAAAATCATGCACAAATAAATCTATTTCAGCCTACCCTGCCCCAGCACAGCCAGCAACGCACAGCTTGTATGAATTAGCAGAGATTGGTGCAGACCTTGCTATGGCAACACTTCAGGTGGCTACGGAGGAACTCCTGTGAGTCCATGCTGGTTCTCATATTGTCATTCGGGTCCCCTGGTGAACCTTTCGGTGACATTAAATGACAATTATACATTAAAGAGCCACATCCACCATGTTTATCAAGAGTTTTGAGAGGATCAGAGGCAGCTGGTTGTTTAAGGAACATGTACTGCCTTGTACTTTCTGACTTGCTCATCTATGTCTTTAAATACAGCTGATATTTTTGTTTTCACCTAAATTTAAACATTCTCTGATCCATGAGCATGAGACTCTCTTAAAAGCAGCAATAGACAGAACATTTTGTCTTTTTTCTGGGTTACACCATATAAGCTAAAACGTCTTTTCCAAATATTTGTCTAATGCACAGAGATGCCAGATACATCGCAAGAAAGATGCAATTAATGCTGAAAGCCAGTGAAAACCATTAGACGCTCCTTAGAGAGACCACAGTTCCGGTGGCCATGTGACTTCTGGAAGAAGTTCAGATCTTGACTATTACTGATTAATATCTGCCTGCATAGATGGAGTGCAGGCTCTGTCAAGTCTTACTGTGACAGTAGGGCACTTTGCTACTGTCTGAGAAAATCAGAACAGTGGGCATCTGGTTTGAAGCAGAGAAGGCTGATGCTAGAAATTTTGCACTAGTCCTCTTGAGCTTTACAGTTCATTTCTCCACTGGCTCAAGCAAACCCAGAGTTGATATTTCTCAGAGCATGCTGCAGGGCTTACAGTCATTTCAAAACTCTATGTGTACGCTATATTCTTGGGTTAGGAATATCTTCATGAGGAGTTCTTTAATCTTGGTACACACTAGATGCTAAGATTATATATTTGAAATAGCTGTACATTTTCATTTCACAAAATACCTGCAAGCTTAGCTGTCTGAATGTAGATACAAAACACTGAGTAGCAGTGTGAAGCAAAAGGATGCCCCTTTGCTAGCCCTTTCACTCTTCTCCCTTAGCCTGAAATCAGCTCAGTTGCTGTTCTGGGGTAGGCGTAGGAGAAATGCCATCCAAAGAAGCAGAGCCAAGTGTTTGGTTTGGATGCTCAGGCAGAACACGTCTCATCTGAGCTGTGTTGCTCTAATTACTAGCTGTGTTCCCTCAACTTACATGCCTTTTGCAGCAAACAAATGACATGTCACTAATCATCTGGACAGTGACAAGAGAGACCCGATACAGCTGTGCTCAAGTACTTGGTAGATGATGAATTCTCTCCTGAGGTTTGGTTGTTCATATTTGTCTTCTTTTAGTGACGACAAGTTCAACTCTGATATTCCACAATGTGGACCCTCTGATTATGACGTCTCAGGCAAGTGGCAGATGTGCCCCCCATAAAGGCTAATCAAAACCAATTAAATCATTCCAACATAAGCTGTAGAAGAATAGATTGGAGAAGAGAACCAAGGCTGTCTTGAAGAGCAAAAGATCTTGTGTATAACAAAACTGGGGAGAAGCGCATGGAGTCTTTTTGCTACGTGTTTGATATTAGCACTTAAGAGAGTATCACAGTGATATCTGGGCAGCATTCCCCATTGCACCTACTTCCTACACTTTCTTGCATGCCTCCTTATGCACCGTTTCTCAATACCATCTGCTAGGTCCCCCACAGTATGCCTTGTCACCAGCTGCTAAGCAGAAGGTAGGACAGCCCAAGGAACAAGGACACTGGGTCTCAGCCTGACTGTAATAAATGACTGTGCCTCTTGAACCCCCAGTTTCCCCCGGTAAAATGGAGGTGAAGACCCATTCTCTCTATACACCACTCAGCTCCACCACAATTCCTCTCACAGAGACCTCTCAGCACTATTCATACAGTTGGAGCGAGAGAAGGCAAACACGCTCAGTGTACATGCAAAAACACACAGAGATGGGAGAAAAGCAATTAACTTGAATTCCGCTTCCATGGCACAATAAAGCGTCAGGTAGAAGGACCTCAGCTAGATGAGAACACACTTGTTCCTGAACTCTCAAAGCAATTTCTCTAGGTTAGCAAGGTGCTTTGCATAGGCCTACTGCCGCTACTGAAAAATAGACTATCAGCAGTGCCCCAGCTAACGGTGCAATACCACTTCTGGGTGTTCAAAGCCAGCTTGGGTTTCCCCCTGCAATTGCACTGAGCTATGTAGATAGACTTCTGTTGCATGATTTTGCTGGCAGAAAATACCTTGTCTAGATTGTGAGGCCTACACTGTTTTCGTTCACATCCTTCCTGGCAAGAAACTCCTCCTTTAACATTCACATCAATGTTCCTGTATGAAGAAACTAGACGTGCTTTCAGCCAGCGCTCTCTGCACCCACACCAAGAGCACCCTTGGAGCTTCCAAGTTCACTAGAGGATCTCCATCTTTGCTGGCCTTTGGTAGTAACCTGGAACACAACCCCCCCTACCACCTCTTTGAACAGTCAGCAATCTGTAGAAGCAGGAGTGGCAATTAGCACTTATGAGAACTTGCATTACAGTTCTGGGGCTGTAGAGCAGGATTTGACTGTACAGCATGCTTTTCTGGTAGAATGAATAGCCTTGTCAGAGAAGCCACTTCTTTAAGCAGAGAGCAGTCCTATAACTCACAGCTGCACTTGTCAGTGCTTTGCAACATATAGCTCAGGGCAAACAACCAGGAAAACCTGGGCAATTTTCTTTTCAACTACTTGCTACGTGGTCAGTAACCCATTCTCCAGAGACTGGATCATGAAACATTTATCACCAAACCCAGAGCCTTCACAGCAGCACCATTCAACTGCAGCACTAAGCAAATTATGCATCCTTGTCCACCCTGTGTTTTAATGGACTCGCTATCTGACTGCTTGAGATAAAAATCCCCTGGCCTAATCGAAGAGGTAAGCACATCTGACATGAACACGCAGCCAAGGCCTTTTGCATAACTGTGTTGTTCTATGTGCAATTAAAAAAAAAAAAAAAACCAAACCAGAAATTGGCCTTATTCTATGAAGTTTTTAGTCCCTCACAGCTGCCAGTAAATTGTTAAAAAAGCACCAATGTTAGCTGCAGAGTGCTGATAGGGGGACAGAGACTGGCAGCCTTTAGTTATGATGAGGATAAATGATTTGGGGCAGGCTTATAANGTATTCCAGTTGTGGCCTCACCAGTGCCGAGTAAAGGGGGAGAATGACCTCCCTCGACCTACTGGCCACACTCTTCCCTATGCAGCCCAGGATTCCATTGGCCTTCCTGGCGACAAGGGCACATTGCTGGCTTCTTTCCTGTCCTTTCAAACCTCCATTTACAAGGCGGCAAACCCTTCCTGAGACCTTGCATGCTGCAAAGTGAGTGTGCGCTGCCCTGCTTTAGGACACCTGCTTACCCCAGACTCCCTCTATGGGCCACTGAACTGGATAAGGACCTCCAGGGGTTATGCAGGACCTCAAGGGATTACTCATCCTTGAGAGTGCCTTTTTTCCTTTCACTGAGGAATAATTGGCAAGTGTACTCGCATCATCCTAGTTAGTATGTAGTTCTGCTGCCCCTTGTCCAATTTACCAGACTTGGCATTAATCGTCCTGCCTTTGGGCAAGAAGAGCCAGAGTTTGAAGTTCTCCATGGCAAAAAAACATCTCCAGAAGGTAATTAACCCCTGAAAATACCAGAATCACCTTCTGAAAGTATTTATCACTGTTGCTTGTAAGTTTAGGGGCATAACTCCCAATCTCTGGTGTTTTGGTTTAATGATAGCAACAAATTCAAGTCTTTGGAATCATATCCCTTCTTAGGGCAAATTTTAAGTGGTGCAAACTGCTACTTTTCTACAAATTTGCTGAGTGGACATATCTGTATGGATCATTTAGGCACAAAGTATGCAGTACCCAGAAGTCTGCACTTCCATTTCTTTCAAATATTTTTTTCATGAGCTCCTATCCTTCCTCTGAGATTTGGAGTAAAATTCACTTTGCATGTGTAATCAGACAGGCAGGTTTCTGCAGAGGGAATGCATGGCTGCATTGCAGAATTGAAATCCGTTCACCTCATCTACTCTGAGCACACTGCAGCTGTATCACCGGGTTGGATGAGCAGTTGCTGTTTTCCTGCTCTCCTCCTTTGGTTTGAACTGTGCTGCAAAGACCCTGGATTTCCAAGGTAAGAGTTCCTTCCCTATCTCAGACTCGGAGGGGAGCAGACTGTGTTCTTGTAGGGGGCCGGATAAGCCTTCTTTTCACCTTTGGTGGCCCCTGTATCAACACACACTTCTAAACTTTTTGGTAATAACCTCTGCAGAAAGAATCCAAACCCCACCTTGCTGCTGTCTGTGCAATCTGAAATTGCAGCCCAAATCTGGCTGAGGTGCCATGGGTTCCCCAGTCCTGTTCCAGTCCAACCCCTAGGCTCACTTCCATCCCAGCCTTTCCTCATAGTCTGAAAATTAGCAGAATAATTAAATAAAATGAAGCACCTAGGAGCTGTCCTACCATGTTTTTTTTTCACAGTATTATATGTAATGGACACAGGCTTTATCCTAGATTTCGCTGCCACAAAACAGGATGTTTCAATCAGATTCTTCTTTTCTTCACTAGTACCCACCAATAAATTAGCATGGTCAGGGCTATGTGGTTGTCACATATATAACCATAATGTACATGCACAGGCACAGATTAGCACCTACCTTGGATGGCAAATTTAATCCCTGCAATAGTATTATCCCAGTGGACACCATCTAAATACTACAATGACCAAAGGCCTTTTTCTTTGTATTTAGCTCCTTCTGTTTACAGGAGAAACTATACTTCATAATTTTACTGGCGATTTTGATGGTAATAAGCACATTTGTCAGGACAGTAGTAGGAGGCTCTATGCCCTGCTTGACAATTCTATGGAAAAATAATCAACTTTGATTTCTGGTGTAAACTGCTGTCATCACACATTTAAATGAGGAAAATCAAATACAGCAATAACGTGGTAATGGTTGGTTGGTCTTGATGGGAAACAAGCTCCTCTGTCACTTCTGGTTCTATTCTGTTCCTTCCTGGGCTAACAGGACACACATCTAACACGCCTCAGTGCATTAGTGTTATACAGTGCTATTCTGTATATAACATAAGGGCAATGAAAATACTATGGAAATTGTCCGGCGTCACTCATCATTCCTAATCCCTGAACAATCTCTCTAATTTGTCGTTACAGCATCCTGGTAGAGTGTCATGCAGTAAAACACAGCATGGTGGTTTCCTGATAGACTTATTGAGAAAGCAAAAATTCCCGTTCCCACTTATTAAAGGGTTCCATCAAAGTCTGAAATTTCCATGCCAAAAATGCCTAAAATCATCCCTGCGATGATTCAATTTCACTCATACCGCTTACATGTCCAGTGCTATCACTGCCAGTTTGCAGAGGGCAGGTTCTTCCATGGCAGTGCTCTGGCTGGATTAGCAGCTCCTGCCAATACTTTCAACTATGGGGAACAAGGAAAAATCCCCCAATCCCACAACTATCCCTTCCACAGCCTCATGTAAAGACCACTCTTTTCTTTTTGGCAGCGAGCACTTTCATTCCCATCGCTGGGACCGTGCTGTGTAGGCTCTCCTTGTTCAAGGATGGAAGAGACACCCAAGGAAAATCCTGTCTCCACTGTGAGTGTATGTCTACACGGCCAGGTGTGGACACATGTGATTAACCCCATCCAGCCATCTGTCTCTGCTCCAAAATCCTCATCCCCCAGGCTTTGGGAGCACAGCTCAGAGGCAAGCTGCCTGCCTGTGTCTGCAGGACTTGAGTCCATCACAACTCATTTTCCTGGACCCTCTGATGCACCTCACCGCTGTGGTCTGCCTCCCCACCTGGGAACCACAGATGTAGCGCTTGCTCTCTACTCCTAGATGGCAAAATCTGGGCCAGATTTTCAAAGGAATTCTTGGCCAGACATTCGAGTACTTAGCACCCACAAGTGGGCCTGAATTTCAAAAATACTCAAAGCCTGGCAGTTCCTTTCATGACGTTTCCAAAAACCTGCATGCACCCTTCATGCACTCCACCACACGCTTCCCTCCACGTGCCTGCACACTGGCTGGGATCTGCGGCTCAGAGTGGCACAAACACTGTTTGTTGAATAGTTAAGAAAAACAAATACAAGAAGGGAGAGATGGTACAGAACAAAAAACACTTGACCCAGCATGTTCTCTTCAGGGCGTCAATATCTAGAAACCTGCACAGGAACCTATGCACGCTTCAGCAGAGTGTCTCATCCTAAATGAAAATGGGGAGGAAGAATACAGTAAGTCCTACATCCAGAGTGATAAAATGATTGCTGTGAAGAGCAACACATGGCACTTTTTGTTCCTGTGCACCTATTCATCCACCTACGTGGCTTTTTTTTTTTCATGCACTTACCACCGAGTCCTCTGCTTGAACCCTTCTGCTGAAATGTGACAGAGCATCAGGATGTCGCCTGCTCCCATTCAGCAGCACTCATGCTCTATGCAGCAGGGTGTGAGCTTTATTTCTGCAAAGTCCCAACAGCTCTTTCAACTGCCTTTTTTTTTTAGAAAGAAACAATAGAACCTCCACGAAAATATAACATTCCAAATAAAAAAAAAATTTTGGTTTTAAAGAAAAACACCCCTAACTCCCCAAGTCACCTCTTTCTTCAAAATGCAAGGTTAATATTCCAATTATGACAAAACAATCAGGAAAATTACTTTAAGAGTAAAAAGGCATATTTGGACCAACTGAAGCAATTTGCTTATTTGTGTTGAATTAACAAGATTGTTTAAGCTAAAAGAAAAAGAGAAAGTTCTTTTTAAAATACCTTTTGAAGCATACCCATAAAGAGTTTGAATAAAGCTAACACCATCCACTCCAAAAGCAATCTACATCCCAAGGAGTTGGCTGCTGCTTTCAGTTTTGTTTGTTTGCTTTTTGATTTTTGTTTAATGTCAGTGGGACAAATAATATATGCCTTGTATGCTCAATGTATGTGTGTTTTTAAAAAAAAAAATAAATGTTACTAGGTCTGGCAATATACCAAGAAACAAAACTATTGTCTTCTGCTATGCTGCACTTCTGTCAGGCTATGAACAGACTTTTATAATCTCATATTTACAGTCTCCGTATGTCATAAGCATTAGTAGAGTTTATTCCTCTAACATACCTAAGAGACAGAAAAATATTATCTTCGTTTTATACATGAGGAACTAATGTCCACAGTAGATTGAGTTGCCTGAAATATCTAAGGAGGTCTGAGGCAGACTACAGACTGTTCTTTTCAAGTAGTATAAATAGTCAAAAATATTGAAAAAGTCAGTGAATGGTAGAGTTAATAATTTTGTCCTTCACAGGACAAAGCATCATGGAATTTGGCTTTTCCTAGCACTTCTTATGCTTAGGGATCCCCTGCTGTATTCAGGACAGAAAATCCAAGGACAAAACACCTGTAGTGGAAAGACTGCGGAAGCAATGTCGGCAGCCAGCACGTAGTCAGGTTGTGCTAGGTCTGGCTTGTGTATGACAACTAGTTTCTATAAAGAGAGGAAATATTGGCCAAGACATTGAGATTATCTTGTGGGAACGGTATCATGAAATTTTTAACTTCTGCCTGCCCAGTCAAGAGGGATGAGCTGTAGGGAGCTAGATTTAACATCTCATCTAAGGAACGTCACCTTTAATAGAGGAACAGCCTCCTTAACTACTGCACTGCGGTGTCATCCTTGATATGTGCTTCAGCCGTCATGCTAGACAAACTCCTGACCTCCCAGCCCAGAGGCAATGGTACTACCAGTTGAATGGAGCTGTTCTGTCACAGCAATAACATTTCTGAAGGTGAAAGGGTAAAAGTCTCAAGAGTTCTTTCCCCCCTTGTTGGGAAACTGCAGCTAAATATAATCTAGAGATGCTAAAGATACATATGATCAACCAAGGGTTCCGCACCTGCTGCTCTAGAAATATAATGTTCTCTAGACATACAAATTCAAAAGTTCAGCAAATACTAACTCATCATCAGAAAGATCATCTACCGTGTTCACCCAGCCCGGGTCTCAAACCAAGCCAGCTTGAAAAAAGCCTGTTATGTTAATCTGAAAACTACGACACTGCTATCATTGGCTGCTATTGTAAGAATCATAGAATCACCTAGGTTGGAAGGGATCTTTAAGATCATAGAGTCCAACCATAAGAAGAAATATGGATATGAAAATTTACCTTAATTACATCAAGCAGCAAACAAGTAAGTAGCAACGTAATCTATTATTTGGGCTGGAAATTGATCCTACAATTGATCCAATCCTGCCATTGCAGGCGAAGGAACAAATGACTAGGATGGGCAGCATGAGCAAGCTCCTGCCAGTGTTGTTTGGGGGAGGAGACCATTGTCTCACAAAGGCTTGAAGGATGCAAGCAAGCAATAGACAGCAGCTTTCTTGCTGGAGAAATGCAGGACTGAAAGAACTGGAGGAACACATTTATGTGAAGATCTGCATAAGGGACTGGAGATGTTTTAAAAAAAAAATAGGTGTTTGGCGTTTTTCCCAAAGAAGAAATCTACAAGGGGTACACCAGTATCCTCCTTCAAAACCTTCTTGGAAGCTGTCCTGCATTGCACCAAGAATAGCTGGAGTTTGCAAGAACAGATCTGAAGAACACACAAGAGAAACAAACAGCAAATGGCCACTCTGTAGCTGGCTTTATCTGTGCCTATTAAACCCTTCCTGGCATGATCATGAAACCCCAGTTTCATCACAGCTATTTTTAGGTAGCTATCTGTGACCTGCTTGGACCATCAAGTTTTTAATATAGCAAGAGATACAGGTATGTGCTTCAGAAAGTGGCACCTCTGAGCCCATGCAGGATCTAAAGTGGATTCACTCCAGCTAGAAGAGCCTGTTCCCTATCCGTGAATGTCAATGGAAAGACTCACAATAGGTTTTTTGGATTGGGTCCTAGATGCTTTCCTAATTTTCCAACCACGTAGGAAAATGCATCATCTCTGATAAACACTTTTGTGTCTTTCACTCCTCACCACCTTTCAACAGCACTGTGGGGGAATCTGGTGAAGCTTCTAGGACAGTGAGGAGTTGGCAAGCCAGATCCCTACAGAGAAAAGGCAAATTAATACAGTTCTTGCTGCCGAGATGAATGCAGCAACAGAAACGATAGAGGATGGGTTTGAAGTAGGTCATAAAAGAAATTTAGACCAGAAGTGCACAAAAAGCTTGATGCATGAAGGGAGGGGTGCTAGAAAGGATCTCAAAAGGTCATGACAGAATCACTCCCTGATTACAGTAAGTAAAACTGTAAATAAAACAGAAGAGACTTTGTGCAAAGTAGATATGCTTCTCCATGTGCCCACCATTTATAACACTGATTGTATCATTAGTCACATCTCCTTCTCCAGATGATCAAGTATGCATGTATTTTGAAAGATGGGTTCAAAGAACATTGATACATAAATCTCTCGGAAATGAAACACCCGGTGTTCTGGACAAAAAGAAGCTCCCTCTCATCGTGTTATTTTCTGTTTTTTAAGGTCGCTAATAGATTCAGAAAGAGGACTTATGGCAAGGCATCTGGACTCCTCAAATGCTGCGTTAATGGAAGACAAGTGCTATACAAATGCTTTTTAACACTCCAAGAAGACAAAGCAATTTGTTTTCTTACTGTCAACTTTTATTAATAGATTAATTGAGTTTCAGTTAAAGAAGGTCATTAGGAGGAAATGGAGAAATGAAGAAATGAAAAGAATGCATATCTGCTGGCAAGAAAAGCAAGAAGCAAACTGAGAAAGGTTAGAAGAGCTAAAAATATGCCAGAACAATGGATCATCCTTTCTCTGCAATTCTCTCCCCCCCTTACATCTGCATTGTCTTCATAGAAACTTATCTCCTTTGTTGCCTCTTTATTTATACAACAGCAACAAACATGGTCTACTCAGCTAACAGTCACACCAAGAGGAACTGTAATCCTAAAGGAATTTAAAAATTCAGTTAAAGTCTACAAAACTGACACGCTACCCAGAACGTTTCCTCTGCTAGGTCACTGCTGCACAGTTTCGGAAGAAGGTTGAATCATGGTATGGGGTAAATAATTCCTAAATCAACCACATGCAAATATACATATTTTGGAAAATAACTGAGTTTCAATGTATGGGACATTTATGGAAAAAAGTGAAATGCCCAAAGGATACATAAAGGAAAACAGATTCAGGAGAACTGGAAACACAGAGTACAGGGAAAGGCTTGTACAAGTCAATTAATGTTACAACTTTCCAGCCCAGATGATGATCAGTTTTGTTATGTTATTCTGCCAAGACTAATGTAAATGACATTGAGCCAAAAAAGTTTCAGAAAGCAAAATGAAAAACTGTTGCTTCATTGACAGTTTTAGATCTTTTCCTATCTAGTATCATTTTTCTTCAGATATATTCCATTCCCTTTATTTTCTCAGATAGTTTTTAATAGAAGTATCTTTTGTAACAAAGAACAAACTGTTTTCAAGAGATTTTTTGTCCTTTCCAGAGCTTCTACACCCACTGTTTAGACCTGCTCATGAGGGTTTGGGAAAGCTGTAAGAGTACAGCTCTCCAAAACTCAGTTATTACGAGAGGGACAAGTAGTGGGGCGTAAAAGCTGTCTCCATGGCATCCTAGGGGCACAGGAGCCTCACTAGTTTGTTATTTGCAAATGCTGCTAACGAAATACCTTTTTTTTTTTAGCATGCAAGTTTATTCTGCCAAACACACAGGAGATTTGTCATTAGCAATCTTGATCTCTTTGTTATTGCACAGGTTTGGGTTTTTTTGCCCTGACTCCAGAGCTCTAAATAGGCAAGGCTGAGTCCTGGGCTAGGCAAGATTCTCACAGACAAATAGAGGAGTTTTCTCCACCTTAAAAGTGCAAGGAACTGGTCACCTGATAACAGTGGAAGGGCTAAAATTTTAATTGTGCCTATTGAATATTAATTATGACCTGAAATACAATTTAATCCCTACAGAAATATCTGAAGCATCTTATTTAGAGAAAGTTTCTTCACATTTTAAGGAGTCATTTCACATCACTTCTCTTGCCTTACTGGTAAGGATCTTTTCCTAACAGTAGCTCCATCAAGAAACCCTGTGCTCCTGTTGGTGTCCATCACTAGGAGTTGTAATTCTCTGAATTAATAGATTTGTCAGTCTTATGGTCAGACAGAATTATTACAAGCCTTGAGTCTGATGTCCTTTGTAACATACCATAGACTGCCCTTGCTTGTTCAGAGGATCAGAGAAAAGCTGGCCGGAAGGCATCTCTGGAGATGATCCAACCTCCTCCTAAAGCAAGACCATCACCAACACTGTATCAACTGGACAATTTTATATGACCGCTTAGGCAGGAGAAGCCTTTGCCATAACCCTTCAATATAATAAATAAAAATGCACATGGCTCTGCTTTTCAAGTCAATATTGTACAAAAGAAACTTGCATAGACCACTTTTCTTTTCAGAGCCACTAAATATCAGAGCCGGTAAAAATAATAAGTGAAAAACAGTTTTCTTAGCTCCGGTCATGGAGAAACACAGCTTGGATTTGATTTGCTGCTATTCACGAGGGTCATGCTGTGCTCCTTTTTCATGCATATTTAAGTGGCTGTTAGCTTTTTGCAAAACATTCCCAGAACCTGCAAGTTTCATGAGTTTGTCCTGTAAGTGGATTATATTATAGTTCTCAATCAACCCAGTAAAGGCTGCAGTGCCAGGGAGCTTTTGCCACACACTTCTAGTCCAAGTTCAGAGCTCTTAGATGCAGTGAAGCAGCAGGCACGTTCACTTTCTGTACATTTGTATCCATTAACTCTTGCAGAAAATAGCTAACATTCACATACGTTAATTGTTCATCACTTACAATGACTTCTGCTCTACAAACCCACCAGGGCTTCTTCAGTTTTTCCAAAGCTTAGTAACCTGTGCAAGTACAATTCCTCAATAAAAGTGCGCAAGGAAATGCACTTGTAATGTTTGGTGGGACTAAGGGAAAAAAAAAAATTCCATGAACTGTGCTATTTTGCTCTCCGGAAGAAAAAAAAAAACCAGAAAGCATTGGAGGCAGCGCCAAACAGTGCTGCATGAGAAACTGCGTGGAAGAGCACCTGCTTCCGAAGGAGGGTGTCCAACAGGGAGGGTGGTGATACAGCAATAGGATATTACCTCCCTCATAGTCAGTGGCATTTGCACGTCTTGCATTTGCTGCCTCCTTTATTAGCCGAGGCCCTGCTGAGCTCATTGCCAAGTGACAAGGAATGCCGTCCTGAGGAGTGGGAAGGAAATACCAAGGGTGGGTGAAGAGTCTTGTTTGCTGTTGAGGGTAGGGAATGGCTTTCTGATCCATGCATGCTCCGGTCAGTTGATATGGGCTTGTTATTCTTCAGAAGCAGGCTAAGGGCTCAACAAAATGCTATTTAAGCTGTACCCTAAGAGAGGGGACAGGCTGAAGGGACATACCCAGTGCTGAGAGCGAGTAGGGAAAGATGGTCAGGACATTTGCCAAAATGAGTTCTCAGAAGTAACAAATCTTTCTGCGGTGCGTCAGCATTATTCTTGCATTGTAGGAGACCACAGCCCTAGAAAAGAACCCTAAAGCTTTGAGCACTGAAGTAAGAGAAATGAACCCCCTGAGCTCCCAGGGCAAATACTGGGGAAAATAAGCTGTTAAAGAAAGAAATGCATGTCCCTCTCCCAAGCATGCAGCTTGCTGGCATCCTGTGAAAATCAAGGGAGTACATCAGAAAAAGAAGTGCTGAGGTCTTAGAGAAGACAGGGGCAGTGGGAGACATTCCTAAATGGGCTTATGAAAATAAAAAATTAAAAAAAATTTAAAAAGGAATGTATGAATCCCAGTAGCTTTGATAGCTTTTTTTTTCTTTTTCCTAAATCTCTTAGTAGATAAAGTTATCTGCTTGTTAACTGGAAGGCATTTTAACAGTTCACAGCATCCAGGAATTTCCCTTCCTGGCCACAGGGTTCAGCTGTCCCGTGTCCCCCCCCCCATACATAAGGCAGCAGAATTCCTGGAGCAGTCTCTCCAAAATTAAATGGAGTCCAAGCTTATTAGCACATGTTTATCACCTCAGATTACATCAACAGCAGTACAATCTGCTTCTGGGATGCACAGTTTTGCTAGACAAAACTGCAGAAGAGTCACTGGGGCTGTTTCAATTACTTCAAAATGACGACACTTAACTGCTTCAGAGCAAAGCACGGCAAAAATCTTCCAATCTTAATTTTTTTTTTCCCTGACACCTGATACAGCATCATTCATGATTCACTGCATTGCAAACGCAATTTTGTTTTGAGAAGTTTTACTTCTATGGCTCACTAAGAGGCCTAATTGATGCTTCTCACAATGGCCCTGTTTTCTTTGTCTCTTGCTATATATAGCGTAACAAATGCTACCTTGATTCTTGTAATGAGTTTATGGATACTGAGCTGTGCAGACAAACCAAGCTTTGAGCCCTAGATGCTATTTTTTCTGAGCATATCCAAATAGGGAAGCAGTGCTGAGAGGTTTGTGATGTCCGTTGTGTTGTACTGTGGGACCTGATTGTGTAAGGGACTTCTCCAGAGGTGGGGCAGTTCCCATTTGCAAGCACCCACCAGAGTCATCGGTGGGGCTCTGAATACTCCAATGCACACAAAGGAACATATGCTTAATTACATCTCTTAGCTGAACTCCGGCAATCTTCAACTCAGCCACAAAGAGAAGAATAACGTATTTGCTTTGGAGAGCGGAAAACAGCTGGGGCAGACAGCAGCACTCACTGGAGCGTGGAAGGGGGTGTTGTGAAGAGAATGGGGATTTTTCGATATCCAAGTTCCAGTTATACTTGTGTAAGCAGGGTGGGAATTTCTCTGCTCTTTAGCTGCTTAATAATTATCACAGCTTTTGAAGTTAATTTGGGGACACCTGAAGAGAATAAAAAAGGTACTTATGAATATAAATTGAACCCCAGTAAATCCTGTAGTCTAAGCCATGGACCACATTCTGCACAGAGTTGATGGCTGTGTTAATTGTAGCCCCTCCCCAGGCAGGATTTTGTGGTAGGTAAAGCTCTCTTTACCAACTGGGAAATTTAAAAAGAAATGTTTGAGAAATATTGAACTTCTGTCATTAGAATAAACAAACCTTTCCTCCCTTCTCATTCATTTCTTCTTTCTAGTCTCTTCTGGTTGTGATAAATCATCATTACAGCATCTGAACACTCTTCATAAATGCATGAATTTGTTTTTCCCCATATGATTTGTCCTCTCTTGGGAACAGAGAGGGATTTGAAATTACATGAAGGGCTTTATTTTAAAATATTTATTGATGTATTTCATGCCTGCTTATTGCTTATTAAAGGCAAAGTCAT
Organism: Burhinus bistriatus; assembly: GCA_013397275.1. NCBI lineage: Eukaryota > Metazoa > Chordata > Aves > Charadriiformes > Burhinidae > Burhinus > Burhinus bistriatus. The sequence continues at coordinate 673,912 of VYXH01002544.1, read as the reverse complement.
AGAACTACATTTTGTATTTGTCACTGAAACTGGCGAGGTTGGAGGTAGTTCATGGATCCTGTTGTACAGTGGATCCTAAACCCACTAAGCCAGATGTCCTAGCAAAGCTGCTGGCATCTGGTAACATTCAGTAATGATCAGCCAAGCCACTGGGCTCTTATCCCAGTGCAAACCATAATTATTTGGTCATTGGGTCAACTTTTAAGATCTTCATCTGGCATAATTGCTATTGCTCCACTGACATCAACGAGGCTGCATTAGTTTACACAGCTAGCAAATTTGTCCTAGTATATTCAAACTTGAGCAATTTAAAATATACTGCAATTTCTTTTCTCTGCTGGAATGCATCATCTCCTACAACTCTAGGAAAAAGCTGCGAATTCCCCCTGGCTTACGCAAGGATTTCAGACGAATGCTGACTAAAGCATGGCGATTTGCATTTCACACTGACACAGGCCTGCCTTTTGTTTCCAGAGAAATGTGGATTTAACAGTAAACAGTGGGCATATAAAAATAAAAGCATAGATTAACATACATGTCTTTTGTTTTCATCATCCCTGACCTTATCATGTGACATAAATCCTACAGGCAATTACTCTTAGCAAACAGGATTACTGTTCTAAGTAATGTGTTCTATGTAGTGTCAAGCTTAGAAACACAGAGCAAGTTAGAAGTGCGTGAGTTCTTCATTTATTTTATACATCTTAGGGTTGTCTTACCGCTGGAGATAGGGGTAGACAGTTTGCTTCTCCCCTTTTAAATTTGTATTAAAAAAGCACAATGCAAACAGAAGGCAGAACTGGCTATTTATATCAGCTCCATCGGAAGTGGTGACAGGTATAATTACAGAGGAGAAATTACAGGGCTTATTTCAGTGGCATTTCTCCTGCTGTTCCCGGGAAGATAAAAGATTGAAAGTGTTCCTGACATATCTCCAAAGCAAAGATGCTTCTGTGCACTGTTCAGGTTATTTTCAGGTTGATTAAAAGCTACCTTCTCCAGTCCTCAGCAGGGAACAGGCTGCGTGGGGTTTGCCTGTTGGCTTGATCACCTCCAGGACACAGATTCAAGCAAGCCTAGAGCTTTTTGTTGTTAGGATGCCCACTACCAAGTAGGGAAACACTGTGCTAAAATCATCAACGGCTCTGCCAATCTGCTCACTCCGGCCTTCACCACTTATTTTGCTCATCACATACAAAACGTGCCTCTGTACTGAGCAGGAACCTCACACCAAGCTCATTTCTACAAAAGCTTTGCAGAGTTGGCAGCTGTGTTTGAGTTGCTCCTAATGTCAGCCAGCTTCCCCAATGCTGGGATGGTGTTGTCTAGTATGAGAAGCAGTCCTCGGGATTCGCACGAAGTCACCGAGAACTGGGTCAGATTAAGACCCACCGTACTATTTCCATTCCAATACCGTGAGGACAGCAGAGAAGCTGACAGCAGTGAAGGCAGAGCTGAGCCAAGCGTTGCCAGCAGTGGAACTGGATGACACCAGAGCTCGCTGGTTCAGGGCTGCTCTGCAATGATTCCAGCATCCAGGAGCACATCACTTCGCAGCACTCAGACAGCTGCTCCCACGGCCACTGCTCCAAAACCTTTGTCAAGTGGAGCACTACGTAAAGGTGCCTGCTTGAAATTTGACAAAACCTTCACCCTTCCTCCCAGAAAATCAAATACTAAGGAGAAGACATTTAAAAGACTTAACAGCAAGCCTAAAGAACAAGGAGCGAGAACAGAACAATAGCTCAGTTGCTTCCCCTTGATTGGGTTGTTTGAAATAATGTTGGCTGGTTACCTAGCAACATAGAGCTTATTGCTGGGCTAGTTACAAGCTAATTCATATTTGTCATAATTTGTGTAATGAGAACTGATCATAAATAAAGACTGAATACAATCAACTGACTTATGTTTGCAATTAGAATCAATCTAAATCAGAGAAGGACATTAACAGCTCAGTCATGGGTTCTGGCTGACTTATTCCCATTCTGATACTTCCACATGGACATTTACCATATTGTCCCTTACTATAACCTCCAGTTAGGGCTCTGGGCATATTCTTCAGCAAGACACATCTCTCAACACAAATGAAGGGCAGCATTGTACCCACCTTTGGCTAGACTTTTTTGGCCAGCTCTATTCACTTCCCCATTTCAGGTATTTTTATTACCCAGCGTGGCTAGGTAATTCACATCATCTAAAAGAAACATCCAGTACCACCACCCCCTTCTTATCTTGTGTGTCAGCCCTGAGCATTAGAGCACTAGCTCTGCAACCCATGTAGAGCTCACTGAAGTGACAATCCTGAATTACCTCAATACCTGCCCCAATCTCCCTGCTACGTAGCACCTTCACTTGCTGTCACAGAAGGCTTTGGTGGCACATGGGTATAACGCTTACACAGCAGCTCTTTTTACAGCTGAGCTGCTCACACATACAGGACTCATCTGGCAGCTGAATGCGTATTGTATAGGCTGGCAAATGCAGCTGAGCAGGAAACTTCAAGGATCTGAAGCTGCTTAATCAACAGATAAGATTAATGGGAAACAGTCTTCAAATATGTAAAAAGGAAGCTGCAGAGAACTGGTCTCTGTGCTACCTGTAGATGAAGCAAGAAACTGGAGACAACACGCAAGAAAAGGTGCTCAGACAGCAGAGCATCTGCTGCTCAGGGGTCAGGACCACCAAACACAGGAACGGCACTTGGGGAGGCTGTGAAATGGGAGAGGGCTTGTCTCGGAGCCACACTCGGCTGCCTGACTCCCCATTTGCTACATGGGGGGAAGGTCCTTCAATTCTTGCATACTCTAACCCCAGTGCACATAGCCGTCTTTGAGAGTCAGTTTAAATAAGCTGGCAGACATGTGAGGAGAGTGGTCAGGTATGGCACAGCCAACCTGCACAGCAAGGCAGACCCGCCTGCCCCACAGACACGACTTACCCTGGGCTGCTACAGCAGCTGCCTCTTCCAGGGCGTCTTTTACCTTCTCTACTCCCTCTTACTCTCCACCTCTAAATTTTTGTCCTTGGTGGATCTTTTCATTACACAAAGGAGATTTGTTTATATTAAAAAAACCTTCAGAGCCATCTCTCTGCAGTACAAGAGTGACTTAGAGTGACTTACAGAACAGAAGATTAATCTCTGTACCCCTTATGGTCTAAGCATCTTGCCTTGTTCTCCTAGCATGACTGCAGAAACATTTAACTTTGAGAATTTCCTGCTCACGTGTCACATTCACAAACCTCCAGGCTTATTCCATACAGTGCAGGGTATCCCCTCCACTCCTTCCCCCTAGAAGGGAAACCTTTTTCTAAACAGATGCAAGGGTGGGGGGAATCATGCCATTAGATACATGGAGGTACACGAGGAGGGGCCCAAACACTACATTACCTGGTGAGAACAACCTGCCTGGAGCAGGAAACCCACCACAGGCTGTGCTGTCAGGCTTGGGGGTTAAAATAGGACTCCCAGCCCCAGACATGTGCAACCCTCCAAAATGAGAGCGGACGTGGTCCTCTCCGCGCTGTCAGGTGTGGGCTTTGCGTAGGCTTCCCCTGCAAAGCCCAGTGGGCTCCAGCAGTGCAGCACGAGTCATTGCTGGCCTGGCTTTGGAGCAGGGCAATGCCTGAGCCCCGGCTTGTCTAGCTGTCCTCATTTCTCCCTTGCCATGGGGAAGACATTATCTAAATAGCCCCATTTTTCTGGAGCAGCTTGTTCTGCAATTAAGGGGCGGGGGGGGAGGGTGCCGAAAAAAGAGCAAAGTCTTTCTGCTCTGATCTCCTGCACTCGCATGAGGAAAGGTGGGGAAGTTGTTCTCATTTCCTCTGCCAGCTTCAAGTCACACTTCCCTTCTTTTAATCCCCTGCCTGGCCAAACAGAAACTGTGCCACTACAGCCCCCAAGAGCTTCCCCTATGGCATCTCACAACAGAAATGAGCTACCTACTCTCTTCCTCCTCCTGCCCCTCCTCCTTTGGACTGGAATAAACTTGGCAGGCCCAGCCAAAGGCTTTTCCATCTGTGCCTATCCAAATTAGGATAAACAAGAGATGTCAAACTTGCCTATGTAACACTCGCTCCCCTTTTGGCTAACCTGGAATGATTTCTCACAGGCTGCATCCATGACGAAGTCCACACACCTTAACATGGTGCACCACTGCTTCCAGCTTGTGGAAACCGGTACCAATGCTGCTAAAGACAAAGAGCCCAAACATACCTTCCCCTCCCAAAAATTAACTTGGCTTAACATAACTGATGGTGAGATTTTATTCTTGTGACTTCAGACATGACCCAGGAGCTAAATTCATATGCATCACCCAGGCACCGAGACCAGACCAGATCTCATGCTGAAAACGATACACATTTGTGGTAACAGCGGCACAAGCAGCACTCAGGCCAGGTGTAACATGGAGGGAGGCTGCTCAGAATATCTTTCTCCTCCTTTTGGATACTCTCGCTCAGCCCTTTGAAAGCCAGCAGCAAAAATAGAGCAGCATGGCTTTCTGTAAATGACTGCACAGGCTGTCTCCTGCTGGGAAAAATATGAGATGCTGGGGAACGCGAGCAAAAGCTATCCTTCACTGGAGCACTTTCCAGGACCTGTTCCAAAGGACACAAGGCTCCCCAAGGGCTCTCACCATCCTCCTTGAGGCAGGGGAACATCAGCAACCTCCAAGAACATAACTTGCTCAGGAAGTGGACAGGCTTTCTTCCAGGGCTTGCAGGGTGAGTTTCCAAAATAGCCCTTTCATGGCAGGATGTTAGAGAGAGCAGGAGAGGCCATCCTGCATTATCTTACAGGTGATGCTTTCCTCAGCTATGTCCTCGTGTCTTTCTGGAACAGTTTCTTTTTAATCTGCAATTCCCCTGGGAGGAGCAGGACTGTAATGAGTAGTTATAGTTTTTAAAAAATGAAACACAAAACATTTATCTGTAGATCAGCAAATGTCTTGGCAGGATTAGCTCCTGGGATCATCTTAATAGCTGTCCAGCTTTTCTGTTTGAGCAAGCAAAGATGACAGAGAAACCTAAAGACTCAGATATGACCTGGACTAGGCTGAGAGTTGGAGAGCTGGTTCTTGTCCTATTTCTGTCTGTGTAATCCTTAATGTGAGGCACAAGTGTTGCAAGTACCTGAGTCTTAAGCCCATTTCCCGGCATAGTACTTATTACAGGCTCTAATTTACCGAAGCCTGGACACTGATCTCTCCTGCTCTGTTACAATTTGGCCTTCTGTATATGCCAAATCTAAATCACATCACCAACCTCATGATAGCTGAGCTTCTCCTTCAAAGCTCCACCTTACGAATTCATACAGAATCTCAAATGCAGTCTCAGCATCTGCTCATAAAAACAAAACTGTGGGTTTTTTAGTCCTAAATTAGGGGAGGAGTATCAAAAAGATGTGGCCCTATTAAACTTTAGAGCTTAGAAGACCAAAGATTAAGTATTCTTAACGTGTGTTTAAAGCAATCTCACTGTCTCTGGGATCCTGACTCTGGAGCTCTGAACATCTGGCACAGGCAGCCCCTCTGCCATGAAGGAAGTTGGCAGGCAGGTTTGTGCATCTCTGGGGCCAGTTTGGGAGAGTTTGTAGCTAAAAGGATGAGTCTTATTAACCAATAAAAGTAATCCCATAGAATGCCCTTCATTCCAGGGAATTCCAGTTATCAAACAAAAATAGAAGCTTTAAAGAACACTTAAGCAGCCTCTGGCTGATCCATACGTAGGAAGTTTGAGAAGGTGAAGATAACTGAAGACATTAACTGAAAAAGCAAGTTTCTCACCACTCCCTGTGAAGCAGCTAGCACAGGCTACCAAGGCACATCAATAACTAGACAGGATGACAGATCTGACTGGCAGCCACCAAAACGCACACAGCAGACTGTCCACAGGAGCCCTCAGCTCCACACTGGTGTTACACAAGGGTCAGCCGGATCCTCAAAAATCTGAGTGCGTTTGGGGATTTATTTTATTTTTTTGTTTGCCTTTTAGCATTGAGACAGTTAAAAAGTAGTTCTCCTCTTTGGAGAGGTGGACACTGTAGACATCTCTGTTGACAACTCATTCTCCCATCACAAATCCTGCAAAGAAAGCATCCAGGGAACCACATAAAATTTAAGCGCTTCGATAAGCACTTAGTTGAATTTTTTTGAAGGGTAACAGCTGACTGATAACATTTGTTAAAGGCTGCTCTTGTGTCACTCTTGACAGAAGGACGGAAACACTAAAGCTGTTTAGGTAACTTCAAAAAACCATCCCATCAGCTCACTTTGTGCCACCTAGCTGCTCTAGCTAATTTTCTTTTGGTGGTGTTAATTATTGTACTGTCTGTTAAAAAGACATTTTCACTACCCTTCAGTCCCATGAAATGACAGCAAATTGCTGCAGCAAGAGCAGTGAAATGAAAACTGTTCCCCCTTTAAAAAATTCATAGTGATCCAAAAGGACAAGGGAAAGAGTCAATTTATTATTCACTAGAGAACATATTATGTTATCCTGAATAAATACAGCATCAGTACTCAAAGCCTGTCTGAAATAGCAGGGAAAGGGAGCTCACAGGATAACAGGTATTTATGCACTGCTTTTAAAAAGGAAGCAAATAGCGATGTGTCATGAATCTGAATAAGAAGTTTTTATGGGTTTGGATTTTTTTAAATCTTAAAAGTTTTTGTTTACATTTGAATTTGGAGGCTTTGTAAAATACTGGCTTGCGATTCTGCAGTTTGAATTAACATTGTCACATTGTGATGTGTGAGGTTAAAACTGACTCTTCTGTTCTCCTTTAATGCACCAGCCTGAGAACTGCAGTGGTTCAGCAGTTGATTCACAAGATGCTGGTATGTCACTGGGGGCAGCAGCACCTGGTAGGAAAGCAAGGCAGATGGATAAGGGTGGTAATAGCTTCAAACATCTAATTTTAAGCTGCTGCCACAAGCCTGTAGAGGCCCTAAATGACTTATACCTTGCCCAAGTGTACTGGGATAGGCAGAGGGGTCCAACTTGCTTTGTGCAAAAGAAATAGTAACACAATATGAGTTTATTTTGGCATAGACTGGATGGGTGCAGGGGCAATCAATTACTCCAGGAAAGATGCTAAAGTAGCATGTCCATGCTCACCTGGCACAACTATATTATTGAAGAACAGCTATAAAAAGCTAAACAAAGTCACTTATATTTGCAAAAAAATGTTTTTTCTATGATGTTTAATAAAGGTATTTTTCAGATAGAGTGGAAAAATCATGGAGCTTATTTTACCAGGTGCTGACTAAGCCTTTACACATCTGAAAAGCACCAGAAGCACTTAAATCCTATTGAAATCTTTACCCAAGCTGATCCAAATAACACCTGTGGCTTTGTGGTTTGGGTTTGCTTTTTTTCCTTCAAGTCTTACTCAAAATCTTCAGTGTTCTTTTTGTTTTTAACAGTACGTTTTTGGAATATACTTGCAGTGGTCAAAATGGAAGTGTAAAATCTCAATGCCAAGCCTGTTTTCACAGTTCTGTTACGCAGGTACGACATATATGCCTACAGCTGCACTGATTACTGCAGGTGTAGAAGAGCAACAAAAGGTAGAAAGTTATAACGTACTGCAAAAATCTTTGCTGGAATGGTATTGTATTCCTGACATGCTCACGGTATTTAATCCCTTTCCGTATACCACCAGCTGGTTAGGTAGGATGACCTCCCTTCTGCATGCCATGACCTAACACATACTGAAAGTATCAGAAAAAGAATAAAATTATGCCATTTCTCTCTTCCTCTCTCAGCACCCACATTTGTGCACCACTCAGACCTCAACACTGATGTCCGAGACAGCCTTGATTTAATGCTTTGTCATTGCATTTGATATCCAAATATTCTCCTGAGCAGATTTGCTCTAAAATATCTGCACCTTGAAGAAGTAAGCCCCGTGATTTTTAGTATGTGCCAGAAATTTGCTCTATTTACTATGAATTCAGGAATATGAAAAAAGTATTCTACAAGTATGAAGGAAGCCTTTTTGCCTTTAGGTTCATAAAATATTGTTACATATCCAAAAATAAAAGCAGTATATACACTTACATATACACATGTGCTGCTCTAGAAATTGCTAGTTCCACTGGAATACATAAACCAAACCAAGTGAAACTGTGCAGCTGCTTCCTTATGAAAATAGCTTAAAATCATTGCATTCTTCCTGCTAAGCCCAATGCATACCAAGTAAACCCAATCCCTTGCCTTCTGCACTTCGCTATATTGTCACTTACATATATAGCATTTCATTGCCTAAGCAGGAAACTTTATGAATAAAGACACATTTTAATCCCATCAACATATATTAAACGCAGCTAATACAAGCGTCATTTTTGCAGTGTGGAGCAGAAAATTCATTCACTGAAACAGATACCATTTTTGTCTTGCATTTGAAATAGGTGATGGTAATAGCACTTCAACTCCACTGAACAGAAATGGGCCAAGAGCGAGCATGTCAGGTAGATGCCTTTACTAGAAACAAAATTCCAGAATTCTGTGGAACTACTCCCAGGTCTGGATTCTGTGACACTGTTACAGCAGATGGGAAAAATCTGTAGTAGTCTTTCATGCAAATTTAAAATAGGGAGATTTAATAAATGAAACATACTTAAAAATCCATCAGTAGCCCAGTCTTATTTGGATAGTTGATTCAATTTACTCAGTGACACCTTATTTTCTGTTCTCTGCATACTGAGTACTTTTTAGTAATATTAATGTTGAAAAAAGTATGCTATCGTTATAGCCTAAGGATAAGGGAGGTAAAACTTCCAGGGAGAAGTCATACCTTTTAATAAACCAAGTGATATACGTTGAAAAAAATAGACTGATTTTCAAACATACAAGACCTTTATCAATGATACTCCAGAGGTGCTGGCTAGCCTTCCCACTCAATGTTTCTAATTGATTAGTATAATTGGGTCATACCTACAGCCATTTTTCTCCATTCAGTTTAGCTTGATATTTACTTTTATCTGTATCAGAACAAAATACTTGTGCAGCCAAAACCTTGTACATTTTTAAGGTTATAATCACTGGTCTGAAGATATATTCTTTTCTTAGGCAATGACCCTCCGTAAAAACAATGCTACACAATAGTACACATTTACTCTCAGTTGTCTGGGAGAAGTTGATTTTGACAATAGAAAAGAACAAGACTCCTGGTATCCACAGCAGCAAGGGTCTGCAAGATGTGCAGTGAACAGCACATCTCTGATCAGTCAAACAGTATTCTTAATGTTTAGATGCAACTACCAACCTTGCTTTGTACTGAATCGAAGGTCTTATCTCTTGACACTATTTCTTCTGACTGTCTCAAAAATCAGTAGATGATGCTGTGTTAATCTCTACCGTTTATTCACATTTTTGTGTTCCCTTTACAATTAAGGAAATGTGTTGTTGCTTTTTCTTAAAAGAAAGCTTGAATTCAGAAATGGTTCTGCAGCAGGTGAATTCTTGCCTGATACTACAGCTGTAAAAAAAGATCTCAGCCCCATTGGGTGGCCTGGATCTCCTACACAGCAACCCACAAGTCCAGCACCTCTTGACATGTCCCACTGGACTTAGTCAAAAGTCCAAGGAACCAAAACTGGACCACAAAGCAGACTATACAACATCGTAAGCCAAGAAACAGCACCATCAGGTTGGGGCTTACTGCACATAGTTGTGGGCAAGGACACGGGGACTTAAACACATGCTCATGACCTCAAGGAATGGAGTAGGGGAGTGAGAGTACTGTCAACAACCAGTATTGAATAAGATGCTTATTCTTATCACTGTCAAGTCTAAATTTGATCCAAAACAAATGGAAACCTTTCTAGGTGCAAAATTATCTGCTCCCTATCACTCCAGAAGAGGAAGGCAATGATTTATATGAGAATGCTTACAGCTAAATGTGACTTCTACTTAGATGACTAATTTCATACTGGAACATCTCTTTAAGGGCTGGGGGAAAGGGATGTTAGACCTCTGCACAGGAGGAGTTATGTGATCTTTATTTACCTCAGTTCTTCATCTGCCAAATGAAGTTAATAACACACTTCCAAGAAGCATTGTGAAAATTACATTAAACATACTGGGGAAATCTGATAGCTCTGGTTCTGCTGGGGGCTCCCTAACAGGTCTGAAAAACAGTACAGTCACTACATTGCTTGCAGTATGAAAGCCTTGTCTGGAGGAGGCAGAGTTTTTGCATGTTGATCACATGGTAAATAAAGTTTTCACTGTTGATAAAAGTCTTTGACCATTTATATTTGTTATTGACAGTATGTGGACTGCAGTCACTGGAGTTATACAACAAGTAAGGGAGTGGGAATGAACCTGAATTAATATGTTTGCATTTTCTGAAATCCATTAGAGTCCTGCTTACTGAGCTGGTAGGAACTGGGGATGCTTCACAGCAGCAGCCTGCTTAGCCGTGAGTGGGGACGGTTGAGCAGGGGCTTCCCCGTATGGCTCTGTACCCATCTGTGCTGGTCACAATGGGAGAAGCGGTGCTGTCCCCAGCAGCAAGTGACAACCAGCCGTCTGTAGCGAGACACAGGTCACCACAACATGTTGCCCACATTCCAGATATGGACACAGGGGAAAAACTGGGATCTGCAGGAAACTGTCCTGTCACACTCTGTTTTTAAAGCTTTAGCAGCAATTTGATTATTTCATCCTTGACCACAAGCGTGAAATTAACTTAGATCCTAACACCCTAACCAGCCAACTCTGGGATTTCAGGCAGATGTCGAAACTCCATGATGCGCACTGGCAAGTGGCCGTACTTGTGCAAATACGCCTGCAGACACCTGCTGGTGTGGAGACAGGAGCAGGTTAGGCATAGGTGAGATCCAGCCCAGAGCATGCAGCAAAACTGTACCAGATGCTCAGAGCCAGCTCATCTCTAGTTTACATCCACAGGTTTGGCCTTCGCATCTGTTACAAAATTAATTCTCAGCAAATGCGTCTTTGGAATCATTTGCTACAGTTCATATCTACATAAACTGTATCACCTCATTCTAGCAAGTCTCAATTAAAAACTGATTTGTTTCCATTAAAGGTCCTTACTTCATTCCTGTGATAATGAGTATTATAATTTGTGGCCATTATTAATCACAGCCTTATGGAACAGCCAATTGAGGAAGAAAGAGCCACAGTGGCCTGAAAGTGGATTTACAGTAAGTTTTCTCATATGGAAATCCCCAAGATGCATTTTGTGATGTTCTGACAAACAGACAAAAGCCCACCAAGTGAATTTCATCCAGGACAACGTTTGCTTCAACCTCCCACCTCTCCCCTCTCTCATCACCCTCATTCCTCCTATAAAGTCCTACCTCTGCTTTCAGTTATTTCTATTTACTGTCTGGTCCTGCAGCATCTCAGCGCTAAGTCAACTGTGAACCTATTCCAGCCTGGAGATACGTTGGTACATTTAGCAGCAGGCTCAGCTAGTCTGGCATAGCACTTGCTACTCTGTTGGAAATCCAATTTAGTTTGCAGTGTTTCTTGATACACTCTGCAGATGTTGCCACTTCATCCCTCGCTGCTTTCCAGACTGTTGATAAATAGTTTAGAAATCTCACCACTAAAATCCCCCACTGATCCTAGTATTGATCCCAATTTCTAATCCATGGCATAACTTTGCCTCTCACCTCATGTTTCTTTCCTGAGCAGCTACAGAAGTGCTTATTGATGTAGTGTGACACCGCATTCATGTACCAGGGAATTGCTCCAAGCATAAACAGTTTGACATAGACCGAGGTATAGCTGCCTCCAGCCTGAGAGGTCTGGGATGATCTTACTCTGTCAATATACTGTACTTACCTCTAATATCCTAGATCTTTCTACACCAAAAAAATCTGCTGCATTAAGCTTAGCCAAGAGGGCTGGGGGAGCTACCCTGCTCAGCTCAAGTATTATGTCTGTGCTCACAGTCATGACCTCACCTACTGGCATCTACCTTGCGTTCATGCCCTATTCATGTTTCCCATGTTCTAGCACAGAAATTTTGACTTTCAACTTCAGCCCAGCTGGATAAGTGGGAGGTGTTTTCCTTGATCTAGTGTAGGTCAAACGTAAAACAGAAACATCATATCCTAAAGCTGGTGAATCACCAAACAATGCATGAGACCTTGGCCCAGTTTCCACCAGGTTTTATGGGTCTAAAAGATGTAACATCACTGTTATGTCATGAGATATTTTGAAGCTGTTTCTGCAGTGCCCACAGCCATATTTCTGAATATGGATTTTTACCTTCCAAGGTTAGATATAGTCACTGTGGATTGCACACCTATTACATGTGCAAATACAGTGGGTAACGAATGAAGTTTTTTGTACAGGTCTAACAAAAACTTATACCCTATACTGAATTCTATTCCATGAAGTAATTATTGCAGAAGGTCAGATCTGAGATGGAAACCTTTTTTACAAATTGTTCTCCTTCCCAGTATTATTCAGCACCTGCCAAATCCGGCAATTCACTGATGTTAATGGGCATTGGATAGAGTCCTCACTTACCAGACTGGATATATTTACAGAAGATTAATTTTCATTGTATTTGGAAAAAAAAATCAGCAAATATTTAATTAACAATACTCATTTGGAGTAAGAGGCAAATGGCAAGCTCCCCCACAGAAGCTAACTAAATCACAAATATATTATATTTGTGATTTAGAGCAGACCCATGGCTGGATTCTGAAGGAGCGATGCTAGCTTTACAGCTCTGCAGCATTTAATGATGCAATATGTTTTCATAAAACAGTTTGTCCAGAGCAGGGTTCAAACCTTGTGAAATCAGGCATAAGCTCTGTTTGCCATTTGGTGGGACACCCCTCTCCTCCTCCCCTGGCCAGCTGGCATAGGGAATCCCAAGGCAGAACCAACCCAGATGTGGAATAGGGAAAGCATGAGAGATACATGAATTGTGAGTGAAGGGAGAAAGTTCGGCTGGAGAGATGTATCACTGGGGCATGCAGTCTCCAGAAACAGGAGGATATTGCTTTTGCTATGATCCTACCCTGCTACTGAAGTTCCATGATCTGTTCCCCAAGTTATGGGCAGACAAGGTGAGCTGCTCTGCATCCATAAGGCAAAGGTCTATGGCTCAGGCTGGTTCAGCAACAGTCACTGACATGGAAAATGTAATATATTAAGGGAATTCTCACCTACCTCCCATGAGGAAGTTTTAAATTGCCTTTGTACTTTGAGCATTTCAGTTAAAAAAGGGACAGAATCTGGCCTATGGAACCTATTAACCCCCCCTTCCCCAGCAACAAGGATATTTTAAGAGTTCACAGAAAGTTGAGAAGAAAGGGACAAAGACTCTGTTCAGTGTTGTGAAGAAGGTCAGACTTCTGGTTCTGAAGTCTTTGCAAAAACAAAAGGGGAAACAGTTTATTTCTCTTTTCTCCTTCCCCAAGGTGGGAAGTGTTCTGTTAGGTTATCCTTAGTCATTTTGATGAACTTTTTCCATTTTTGGATGTAGCTGGAACTTAAGGAAAGAGAAAGGAAGAAATATGGAGCTGGAAGAAGCAACATTGCCAGAGGGATAACTAATAAATCAGAAGAGAAACAAGTTCTCCTTGCAAGCTTGCCAGAAGTTACCAAAAGGAAAGTCTATTCCAGAGATTGGTTGCACAGACCTAACACCACTTGCTAATACAATGGATTAATGTGCTTTACAGGAAGCTTAATGTATCTGTCTAGTCAAAAAGCAATGGACCCTACTAGCTGCATTTACAACAGCCTCAGCTTCTGACACTAGAGTGCTATAAGGAAGTAATTTCTTTGTTTTTGATACGTCTTCAAGCAACTCTTCTAGAAAGTAGTTGTTTCTGTTCTATTATACATAGTCCTGCTGCTAGAGAAAATTGCGAATTTTTTTAATCATCAGCACAAAAGTTAGATGTTTTTTAGTGACTGGGGAGTGGTTTTAAGTCCTGGAAATATTTAATGCCTATATAATGCCACCCAAAACAAGTTTCACTAGACAGCCCCTGTGCAGTGTCTTAAGTGGATTTCTTCTATGGCTTTGGGATTTAGACACCTTCAGCAATAACATAAGGGTCTTCGCACAGTGATGACTTTTAAAAGCAGGGTTTTTCTACCCTTTAAGAAATTTCATTCAGAGAATATTTTTCATCTTACTTTCCATCTGTTAAAGGTTATTTGGCTGCCTGCTGCATCCTATTAATCAGAAGACTAAAAAGACCCATCATCTATGTTGATCCAAGTGTCTTTTCAAAGTCTATTATTTTCAATTTATCTGCTCAAAGGGGGACAGCATTCCCCTTGCCCTGCATGGAGCAAACATAGATCACTCAGACTATAAAACAAAATACGAAGCTCTAAAGTTCAGCTTTTCTTCCATCCTCATTAGTTTTTTTGAGTGGTTAGAAGGTCACCTGAGATGGAGTCTCAATATGTATTTTAGACCTTGATTAGAAAATATTCTAGTATTAAAGTTAAGCAGAAGCTGAGAAGAGTCAGAGAGCTGTCTGTGAAACACTTTTGAATATAAATTCCTTGGAGCAGGAACCATCTTTTAGTACATAATGGCACACTGCTAGCCCAATGGGACTGAACTTTGTCGACCTCTAGATATTATGGTAATATATGCACTTTTTTAAAAGTCTGGAAATAAGGTTGACTAAACTCTGCAGAATGAGAAGTCTTTGTTGCTGTGTGTTCGAACAGCATTCGGTACAGTGGGGTCCCCAGTGTCCTATCCATACAAATGATACAAGACAAAGTCTTCCCTAGAAATGCCAAAGCAGTGTCAGGAGTCTACCACAAGCCTCAGGCTATCATAATTAAGTCAGACCAGGTTCTGCTGCCAGTGGCATGGGAAGAGTCAGGCACTACGTTGTTTTTAGCCTCCCTTAATTCCACAGCATAACAGTTATTACCAGCCATGGGACTGGGAGGGGTTTTAAGTACGGGCTCAAACACACTCCAGATTTGTAAGTAGAAGCTTTGACTCTTGTGTAAACCCACCATCCCATTGCAAGCGATGGGATAACAGCAGCTGACCTCCCATAGCAAAAAGGATTGGAGGACCTTTCAGATGTGTCCCAGCCCTGTTATTTAAGAACCTATTAGTTAGAGAGCAAAAACTTCCATCTCCATCCAGCATCGCTTTCAAGTGCTAATGCATTTAAAGACAGATAAAAATGAATAAATCCAAGTTCTACTTCAATAATTCAGGAGTCTACTGGTGGAACAGGGGGTACATCTTCTCAGCAGTGGAAGGGTATAGCCAAAAGACAACATAGGTGCCTTCTTTCTTCTCCTTTAATCCATTTTCAGACATTCCGAGTTCAGTTTCCCCAGCTGCTGATACTGTAAAAATGTTGCTTGGCAACATGGTAACAGGGGAAAAAAATCTTCAAAAACATTAGGAGTTTTTGTCCTTAGAAATGTACTAGTTCAGCACATCCAACCTCCTACAGATCCATTTTAGAGGAAGAGGCACAATGATTTCCCCCCCCCCCCCCCCCGCCATGAACTAGTTCCAGCAGCCTTTAAAGCAAAGCATTCAAAATGGGACAGGAGAAGGGATGCCCTTGGATGCTGAAGGGGTGGGACAGACCCCTACGTGGGAGTTGTAGGCACCGTGTGCCCAGCTCTGTTCCCCTATATAATATGAGAATTCATCTGACATCTCGGACAAGACACCCACAGACAAGGCATTGTCTTAATTGGACATGAAGAGGTTACATCTCCCTCCAAAGGGTTTTGCCATAAGGTCCTAGGGTGCAGTGATCAGGTCTACCTCTTCTCCACTCCCGATAATCAGATGCTCACTAACAGTCACTAGCGAGGACATTATCAATCTGCTTGCAAACATGGCAATACCAAGGCAGAGAAGCAGGGACACGCTGCTGCAAACCTGGCAAACCCAAGGGCTTAACTTTTCAAAAGAAGTCTTAGAAGCAGTCACACTACCTTAACGCTGGCCTATTGCAAATAGTCACACAGGGAAGGAACTATCAGTTAATTACTGTGATGAATACCCACTGAAGTCAACGTTCACAGACAAATCTCACATTGTAAGGCCCAAAGAGAACAGTTTTAAAGTTCACTACTTTTCACCCTCTCTTCCCTTGCACTGGAATTTCTTTGTTATTGCACTGCACTTTTGACCTCCACAGAGCTATTTCTGATTTATACTGCTGAATCATGGTAACATGTGTTTATCATCCATAAGCCAGAACACAGGCGTACATCCAGATAAGATGTTCCGGTTTGTTCAAGGCAAAGAGTAAGTGATGTAAGTTCCTGCAAACACAGAACACAAGTACCAATATTTTTAAAGCAAGATCCCAGAGGGCATCTATCTTTACTTAGCTGGAGGTAAACAGAGTTGAACATAGAAAGTTGTTGTGACAGCAGTACGGAGACTCTTCAGCATCATTGCCGTTGCTATTAATGCAGAGATAAGAAGTCTGGATGGTAGTTCTCATAAGATCAGTGTCAAAAGGTCTGCCAAGTTTGAATTGTACCTATTGAGTCACACAGTTATCAAAACAGGGGGAAATACATTAGAAAAGACAGATTCTAGAGTAAATCCCATGCAGTATCCCAAATGCCTATAAAGAGGAAGTAGTACGCTGAAGCGGTGCATGCCTGTTTCTGATTACAGAGTTGTGTAGATCAGGAACAGCTCCCCTGAAATGAAAAGCCATTGGAAGGCAGCAAAGAATCTGGCCAAGTCAGTCTAGACTTGGGGAGTCTTTGAGCACTGTGTAGGGAAAGAAACACTCCACCAAAAGATTGCTGGTAGTCTGCTAACTCAAACTCCTGCTGCAATGCCAATTTAATTAACATGCTTAACTGCTCAGAGATCTCTAAGATTATTCACTGGATTGGCAGCCTTTTCTCACTGCTAATTGTGTTACTTTGCAGTGAACGAGAAGGAGATGAATGAGTACAGTAGCCCCATCTTCTCCTGCTGAAGAAGAGTCACACCAAGCAATTTGACTTTGACATACTGTCTTGTTTTCGCAGGTTTAGTTTATATAAATAAACATGTGTGAGCTACTGAAAGCTAATGAGCTGGATGGCAGCAAAACGAAGTCCTCCAGTGGCTGCTCATGGCGCAGCGACTTGGCAGCACTTGGTGGTACATCCATGCGACACAGCAAAGCTCAGGGTACCTTCCAAAGCACCACACAGTCAGTGCCATGCATGCTCCACGCCTGGACAAGATCCTTGTGTATAAACACTCCCCAGAGGCTCTGATTAAACAGAAAATCTCCCTAGCTGAACTGCTGCCATACTAACTCTTTTCTTGTTTGACCAGCACTTTGACAACAGAAGGGGACAGAAATACGATGGCAATATTGCTGGTATGGACAGAGCCTAGGGTTAAAGCTAACAAAACGCATTATACTTAAGGGATGACAACATTCTTCTGAAAGAGCCCGATACTCCCAGATTAGCTCATCTGTTTATACTAACACTGGAGCAGCCAGAAGGGAGACTATCAGCAGCATAAAAAGGCACTGAATGTTTTGGGTCCTTGGGGTCCTTTGTGCTTTGAGAAGAGGCCTCCAGCTCTGCCAGGGGACATGCTCGCAGTTCTTTGACTGTGGAGATGGCGAGTTTGGAATTGAGGGCAGCCTTAGGGCTCCTCTGTAAGTACAGTCTAAATATAAACTTGCACCCATGAGTTCACTGGAAGCTTCAAAGCTGATTTCGACCTTAAATGTCAACGCAAGATTAAATGTTAAAGTCAGTAGTGACAGCTTGTATCTCCTAGAGATACACACATGTCTAGAGGCATCCAGTTCCTTCAATTTAATTGGAGTGGCCATTAGCTGCTGTACCTATGCATAAGAGGCAAAGGAGAGCTAAAGGCAGCCACAAAGCTACTGACTCCCTTCGTCTCATCAGCACCAACAGTATGTACACTGCTTTTCAAAGAGAGGAGGTGTGCCCAGCCTGGCTGGTGAACATGTACCTGGGACACTCCTACTGCAAGATTGCCTTAACCCCAGGGAAGCCAAATCACTATTTCACTAACAAATTGAAGCATGGGTCAACTATAAAAACATTAAGCAGATCCATCCCCCATATGCTCAGTATCTTTATTGAGAATATGGCTACAGAAAAGCTTGGTTTTTAATCCCACCACGAAAGACAAAGTTTCAGTACAAAGTTAAAAAGCTCTTACTCAAGTGGTATTGTTAAGACTTTTCCTGTGAACCCCAAAACGCCCTTGCAGGAGCTCAGTGGTGCTTTTAATCTAACTGACATTTCTCGAGGATCTTTTTCAGGTTCCTCCCCATTCAGAGGGGAAGAAGTTTCACTCATTGGGCATTTAGGAGGGGACCAAACCAGGATAATCCACCAGTGCCTCCCCACCATCTGCCATGCCCAAGGGGAAGCAGTTTTCTCCCAGGCCGAACACTGAATCAAAGCAACCTCGGCAGCAAAGGAATGCCCCAAAACAGGGAGAGGGAACAGAATTCTAGAGAGTTTCCAATTACTATATAGCATCCATACAGTTGTGACCTAATTCCTCTTGACCAAGCCCACTGAAGCCTATGCTTTCAGAGGCATTATTTGGAGACAATAACAACACACATGTAACTGAGGTCTGACTTGGTCTTTACAATTTATATTACCATTACAATGTTGCATTATGACAAACTGAGAAAGTCTAAGCTGAGATCCTTGAGCGAAGTGGTCTGTACTTTAAAGCTCTACTGCTCAGTAGTGAAATCACATTTGAAAATAAAATTCAGTTCCAAAAAGCTCAAGTTTTCAGCTCTTTATTCCCTGCAGGAATTAGCTTATCAAATTGCTCAGTGTTTTACTCTTAAATAAGTATGTGAATAACAAGTCATTCTCTTCAGTTGTTATTAGTCCTATTGAGTGACAAATAGTTCCTAATGTTTCTTATTCTTTTCAGAGTGTAAAGCTTGGCAGAGTTAGCAGAGGAACATCACTACAAAAAAGGAACAAGACACTTTGATGTTCCAGATGAGAGAAACAGCCATGCAGAGGCACAGACTCAACATTATGCAAATTGCAAAATCCACATGTAGAATAGAGACAAGAGGCAAGTCTTCCCCTCTCCCCCAGTGACACCCACACAACAACCGATGTTGCATTGTGGTTGCCTGTAACAGAGCAGGTTTTGCCTGTTAACTAACTGACAAGAACCCAGGAAGCAGCGTGTCTGCAAGATGTTAGGATGAACCTTGCAATGATACATTCTGCCAAAGTAACATCCACATTTCACGGGCAGCTTTTTTTTTTTTAGAGGTCAAATTTTTAGATTCCACTATTAAAAATTAAAACCTCAGACTGTAACAAACCCTGATTTAAGTCAGTCTTGTTCCTTTATTACCCATTGCTCATTCCTTACAATGCATTTCCAGCATGCCAGCCCCTCCAATTGTGCCAGTATTACTGAAGGAATTATCGTGCTGTGACCCAGATTAGGAATGAATCTAGAATAAGACACCAAACCCTTTTTTTTCCTCAAAAAACCCCACAGATTCCTTTTTCTGGTTCACAATGCTGCTGCACAAACATTTGTCACACCCGAGCTCACAGAAGGGATTCCCATCTAAGCATTGATGTGGTAAGAGAACCATGCAAATTGAAACTGCCTTGAATGGTTTGACCAGTAAAACCACAGCCTAGTGCTGGTTTTAGCTCCTGTAGGTGACCAGCTCCTGCCCTGGTTAGATTTCATGCTTGTTTTGTATAGGGTTTACCTAGCAGAGAGAGTAGATGGGCTGATCAAAATAGTAAAAAACCTGCTCTTAATTAAGTTTCATTCTGTTTTCAGTTTCATCCACAAAAATCCATTCCTACCAGAGGACTTACTTTCATGTCTCTTTGCTGCAAGATCACTTCCAAGAACTCTGGGATTACTTGGAATGTCACCTACCCAGTGTTAAGAGAGAAACTTATAAACACCATGTGTACAGAATAACATTCATTCACATGCTATTTTTACTAGAAATCCTTGACCTTCGAACACTATCCTATTACTAGCTGTGGGATTTTCTTTTTTAAATAGAAAAGCTCACATTTCAAAACCTTGCCATTCAAAAAATGGACAGGTAGCAGACAAGTCAATTTATGCATATATTTGGAAGCTGCAAAAGGTGATCACTCTACAGAATGATAGTCTGGGCATAATATACAACTAGAACTAAAGATTTTCCTCAAGGAGGAAAAAGACCAAGAAAGAACCAGGAATTGCTTTGAGGCTACTCTATGAAGTGCAGCTTCTTTTAAACCATAGTCATCAATGGAATCTTGCATCAATTTCAGTCCTATTAATGGATGCTGCTAAACCATTTATAACAGGATGCTTTCAACACAAATAACTGCAACAATAGTGGTCTATGTTTAAAAGTTTACATACTCTGTTGAGCAGACAAAATACTCAGTGGTGACTAACCTATATGCTTAATAACACATACCATCCAATCATCAGGATATTCATTCTTCTGGGCTCATCTGAATAAACCAGGGTTATTTCTGTACTGCCATCTGCTTTGCTTCTTATTTTGTTATTGCTGTTCAATCATTGCACGGAGATAGAAATACTCTAGGTGTAGCACAGAATTCCTGACGCAGTTTCAAATACACATTTCACAATAAAGTACACAAAAAAGTGTCCCATGTAGTCCAACTACGTCCAGTGAACCTTGCACTGCTCCTGCCTTCTGTCCAGAGGCAGCTGCATTATAGAACTGATTGCAGGAGGGTTGCCGTTCCTTTTCCTAGAAAAATAAACAGTTTTGCCCCTTTACTTTCGTACGAGGTTAAAGTATTCTGTTTCAGAGTATACATTATGGCAACTTAAAGCATGACATTGGTGAGCTCTGGCTTCTCTTATTACAGTTTGAGGGGCTGGGAAATCCTCTTCAGCAATCCTCTTTTTACTGGGGCAGGATGCCGCAGCAAGCAGGAGGAAAGAAGTAGGGAAACAAATGAAATCTTTGAGAGGCCAAAATTGCAAACTCACTGTAAATAGCTCTCAGCCAAAAAGAGTTTTGAACAGATTTCCTTTTATTTACTATCCATCATGCAGCACAAGTTTCCTTTGGGAAGCTCTAAGGCTTTTATTACATTTACCTACCACCACGGCCTATGTGAATCCTAGCAGAGATCGGCGCTCCAATCTCCATGGAAAGGTATGAAAACACGCTTTGCCTAAATAATAGTACCAGAGGTGGAAAAGTGCTTCCAGGAGTTCCGAGAAAGCATTTATGCAAAGCAGGAATTGAGAAACCCTCTGTCTGCTAATGCTCTAGTGACAAGGAACAGATTACAGCTGCAGATAAAACCCTCTTGCCAATTGCTGTTGACAGCAATCAGGGCCAAGTTCAGATAGCCAGAGGGACTCTCAAAGTGAGCAATGGCATAGAGCTGAACCCTGGCCAAGGATCCCAGAGAATGTTTTCTGAGTAGCCTGCATCAAGTGACATGCCCCATCTTCCAAAGCAGAGAATCAAGGTTCAAAATGAGGAAGATTCAGGAAGGAAAAATTAATAAAACATCAACTTGTGACAACACATTGGACATACAAATATGACAAAACTCTGTAGCAACTCTTCTGGCTATCCATTCCCTAAGTAAAGGGTCTCACTTCCTCCAGTCTCACCTACTAAACCTCCCTCCCAGTTCAGGCACAGTGTGTAGCCCAGAACGGTCCTCAGACAGTTTCTCTACATAAACTCTAAGTAACAGATTTGCCTGTAGAATCCACTACCTACTTCAGTGGCACCAATTCCGTCTCCATTAGTCAGAGGACATTTCTACATGTCATTTTTTTTCCTGTAAAGAGCCCTTTTAAGCTATCAATTCATTGCCATCTGTCAAGGAAGCCACTCTGTGGCATCACCCAGAAAAGCAACTCAGCATCATAGAAGTCTCAGTGGAAATCCCACCCACCCAGAGCTCTGGGAGGCAAGATCTCCTCAAAGTTGGATACCCTTCTCCAACATCTCATTTCTGGGCTTAACTCCACTAATGAAATAACTTTTCAGCTGGGTCTTTACTACTGACTTTTACCATCTTAGTCAGTGCCAGCTCGAGGAGTTATGTGGAAGAGAATTTTGTAGTGAGCAGAACCATAATAGAGCGGTCAAAGCTTTTGTGGCAGAACTGCACATTGCAGTTCACTAAAATAAGAAATCAGATCAGCAATAAAGAGCAGTGAGAGTCTTAAACTGCATCCACATGACACAAGTAGATTACAGGCAGGCCTGGGGTCTCCACCAGCTCGGGAGTGGTTATGGCACAAATCAAAACCATGGAGTGACATTACCATGGCACACAGCTGGTGCACAGCAAGCCCTACTAACAATAATCAGCATCACCCTAAACCAACATGGCTTTGAGTTTGCTCAGCCCATGCTCTGAGCCAGCCTGCGCTCCCAGACTACACTGGGAGACTTTACCAGTACAATACTGCAGTATAACACCAAAGCCTAAATGAAAGTGTGACCAAGGCATGATGTCACCAGAGGAACTGTGGGTAGGACACAAAACCCTCCTTGGCCACTCTCCTCAGTTCGATAGAGGAGAACAATGGACTCATTTTCTAGAGCTGCAAGTTAACATGAAAAAATGTGCTTTTTAAGATGCACAAACAGCTTTAAAAACTTAGTTTCAGTTTTGAAAATTTTCCCCCAGAATGACAAAAACAGGCTTTGAGCCAAAGAATAAAACTCTTCCCATAAAACTTTAATAAAGAACAAAGAATATCTGTTTCATCTCTCCAAGGTATCTACAGCATTACATAGAAAGGGATTTCAGCAACTATTAGCTGACTAGTTACATTGTAGTTTGAGAGACTCATTACAGTGCTCTACAATTATTGCCAACTCATACTAAATTATTGGCTTCTCTAAAACAGAGATGTAAACAGCCCTTAGGAGACAAAGACCTGCCAGTGTCAAGCTAATACAAGACCAATAACTTCCCAGTCTATGAAACAGCAGTCAAATGCATGTCCAATCTTCAGCATCAGCCTTTCCAGATCACTTCACCTTTCATTCAAGCAATAGGATGAATCAGAGGTCTTGCATGGGTGTGGTTGAAGGCTGTGATCTGACAATACATCATCCAAAGCAGCAACACTAATGTAAAAATATTCCTCAATCCTGATGCCAATGCTTGTTTATGTTCCACACCTTCCCCCTGCCCCTCCAGCAGGAGTTTCAGTCTCACTGCTCAGCCGAGGAACAAAAACCATTACAGGGAAGGGAATGGGCAGCTGACCAGTGGAGCTGGTGAAAAGGAGGATGGAGGCTCCCTCTTATAAGCAGCACTATTACCTAAATAGCATGAAATTACATTTGCCTTCTGAGCAAAACTCTAGCAGAGTACATCATTGGGTTATTTTCACCTCTTTGGCTATGAGCTGTAGGCTACCTCGAGGGGAAGTCCAGAGCCCTGTCTAAGGAGAACTAGCCTTGTCATCTGCTTCTCTTCAGGGACCTGCAGAGAGCAAGTCAAAACAAGTCACCTGCAGCTTTCCTGGTAGCTACTAAGGGAGCTGCAGTTGAGATTTTGAGCACCAGGACTTTGAGGTTGGTTTGATGTAACTGACAATGAAGTCTTTTTTCAGCAGTGCTGGAAAAAAACAGGATGGCTCATGCCATGCCACTGCTGGAGTCCAAGTGATATGGAATAAAACAACCAGTGCAGATAACTGAAACAAAGCAGTAGAAAAATCACTGAGAACATCCTGGGACAACGTGATGGTTTGGTCTTGTCAAAACCAATGTTTATAAAGTAAAAACCATTCCTTCAAAACATCTCCAACCAGCTCCTCTACCACACCACACACACACCCTGAGATTAGGAACCTTTGAGAAAGTCATTTCTTGCAGCAAAAGGGGAGAGAAACTCACTGTTAGCAGAGCAGGAGGTCTCTCCACACCCACCTGCCTCCCAGCACTGCTAACTACCAACACCGGGTGCAAATCATCAACACCACTCCAGCCACACAGCAGCTCAGAGCCTAGGTTTAAACTCTCCTCAGACGGCCTTTACCACATCCAGTTAACCCACTGGGCACCAAAGCGGTCCAGTTGCTGCCTCCATATCTCAGCATCCTTCAGGGGACAGCCCAGCTGCCCAGTCCTCCCCACACAACCCACAGAGGTGCTTCACAAGTACTCCAACACATTTGTTTGCAGAGAACTGATGAGCAGAGGGCTTGTTTAAGCTTGTATCAGCTCAGGATAACAGACACCATCAGCCAGATTCTCAGTAATGACCCCCTTGTGTCCTACCTTGCAGTTCTAAGCAGGGTCGATCTCATCCCTCCTGAGGTTGGGATCAGCTTGCAGCAGGGATTTATGGTGGGCTAGCACCCACAAACAGGAGGTCCAGCAGGGCTGGAGCAGGCACAGCTTTGCTCCCTTCCCTGCAGGAGCCTTATAATCCTTCTGCAGCACCCCCGTCACCTCCCACCTCCCTTTCTCCACCTGTGTTGAGTTGAAGGGTAACAAGCACTGCACTTAACCCTTCATGTCTGGGCTCACATACACTCCCACGCCAGCACTTTGCAGATGCTACCTGGCCACTGGAGAAGCAGCCTGCTCTGCTAGGCAGGATGTGGCAGCTTCTCAGCTTGCTGTCCTACCTTGTCACCTTAGGGCAAGTTTCTTATCTCTCTGATGACCGAGTGGACAAAGTGATCTTGCGCCCAGCAAGCTGCCAAGCTAATAGTGCAGGCAGCAAATATAACGCACTTGGCAAACACAATACCCAAGTTTTTAATGCAGGTACAAAGGACACCAAAGCCATGATAACTTCTGGTATCTCAGCTCCACAGACATCTTTTTCAGGGCAGAGCTCAGTCCCCAGCACACAGCAAGGTGGTGGCTGTTAATCACAGTTTCCTTCTTCTTCAGTCCAGGAGGGAAGGTTAAATGCCAGCAAGATCTTATCTTTTCCCAAGCAGCCATTTCAAGTCTCTGTGCAAGATGTTAGCAACATGGTGATGAATAAGGGAATGTTTCTCCTTGGCAAGCCTCTCCATCATGTTAAATGAAGGCTCGACAGGTTTTGCTGCATGTAGACTGCCCTGCATGTTGACTTCAGCAAGGAGAGAGCAACAGCTCCAGTTCC
Source organism: Burhinus bistriatus (assembly GCA_013397275.1). Taxonomy (NCBI): domain Eukaryota; kingdom Metazoa; phylum Chordata; class Aves; order Charadriiformes; family Burhinidae; genus Burhinus; species Burhinus bistriatus. The sequence continues at coordinate 648,799 of VYXH01002544.1, read as the reverse complement.
AGGGTCATGGTTTCATGTTGGCAGTAGTAAAAACAACAGCACAAGGGCTTAGAGAAAGGAAAGCAGAAAGGCGCAGAGTAGGTAGGATCCTTATCGGAGAGATACACAAGTCCAATGGTTAGGAAGGATGGTTTTTTGCTGACTGTCATTAGCAGGAAAAAAATAAGGCAAAAGTTAGGGTCTGATTCTCCGTTTAACTGAGCTGCACTGCTGCTAACATGTCCTCCTTTCTTCTCACCATCGCAGTGCCTCACAGGAAGCAGATCTTCAGCTTGTCTGAGTGTATTCAGTACAGATAACTACCCTCATAGCCCTGCTGTGTCTACTGTCCTCCAGGTTAGGGGGGTAATAACCAGGTTACATTGTACTGACCAGGTGAGGGAGATGTTTGTGCCCCTTGGAAGGTACAGAGCATGCAAAGGTATGGTGGCTTCTTGAGAAAGGACTAAAGAGCAAAAAATATGCACTCAGAAAGCAGCTGAGTTGCTGGACTGAGAGCCAGCTGCAGAGACCTGACCTGCTCTGTGGGAGCATGGTGGGAGAGGGGCATGGTTTAATGAAACCATTTATTTCTTTTCTGTCTTCTTTTGGGTTTTGTTTTTTTTTTTTTCCTATATTAATATAAGTTAATGGTTCCAATTTGCAGTCTAATAAATGCTGGCTTTTACTTTTTAAAGCCTGTTTAGATTTCTGATGTGCTCACAATTGAGGAAATGTTTAAGCAGCTCCCAAAAAAACATCTCTAAAGCTTCCTCTGAGACTCCCACTACATCCCTTCTCTTCTCAGGCCCCTCTCCCTTTTTCCCACCTTGGCTAGCACTGCCTCCCTCTCTCTTTGCTCCTCTCCCCTCCTTTCATCCTTACTGCTAGCAGAGTTAGTGAACCAACATGTGCACAGTAAATATAGCTTGCTTCAGCTTTGGGAAAGAGTATTCCAGGTGCTATTGTATCATCCCTTCAAGCCAAGTGTGGCAGAAGTTCATATCAAACCCTGTTACCCTTGTTGCTGTTCTCTTGACATCCTCTAAATACCAATTAGGCAGCCCTGTCTCACAGAAGCTAAGCTGACAGCTCGCCTGGTGGTATAATACAGTGCAACCTACCCATGAAGAGGTTTGAATAATGTTTTGCTTTGCAAATAATGTTTAACAGAAGGCTTCTCAAGGCCATATGCAACGCAAGCTTTGTAGATACAGCCAAGACTATCCCATGCTGTCCTGGCCCGTATGGTGCATGGGTACAGGTGATCCACTGTCAGTCATGACAAGTACTTCACCTTCCAGTAATATATCTTTGGTGGTCCCCAGCATGTGAAGGGTCCTGCATGAAACTGAACACACAATTTGTCCTAAATGTACAAATCACACCTACAGGGGAATAAATAGCTTTCTGTCAGGTAGGCAGAAGCTAATTTAAGACTTTCACTAAAATTGTACAGAATGAAAAGGTAAAAGGTTCTTGTTAAAGCAGCTATAAGATAACAGAGAAGAAAGATAAAGGTTCTTGTTAAAGCAGCCATAAAAGAAAAGAGAAGAAAGGTAAGTGTTATAATTCATATTGCTCTAAGTTTGTTGTATAGACTATGCTGCTTCCAGGAAAAGTTAAGAAATTAGCTCACCTCCCAGAGAAGAATATTAATATTTGTAAATTAGTATTCTCATTGCTAATATGTTTACGTGTCATCAAATTCTGTCATCATTCCTCCCTTTTAAAAATATTTTGATGACATCTTAACTTTTCTAAATGCTTTCATGAAGTTAGAATGGATAAGACACAATGCTGGTGAGCTGTGTTATTCAGATATTCTTTTTAATATTCATGACATAAAGCTGTTGAACTAGGAAGTTGATTATTATTCTATGGGAACAGAGACAGTTTGGACAGCTAGATTGGTACCAGTAGAAACAAAACAGAAGCAAAGCAAAACAAAAAACCCGTAGCAGCAAAACAAAGACAAGCTTTTGCTAGGTCAGCTCCTGTGCATTGCCTTAGGGAAAAGAGATGCCTCTGTTGATTTTGCAATTTTTATTCCTTGGTTCAGGAGGAGGCATTTGGGAGGAAATTATGGATGTTTTTACTTGGAGGAAGTTTCATTTTCAAACTGCTCTACCAACATGAGCTTTGCACAAAAGGTCTCTCAGGGCCCTTTTTTGGTTCTCATGTGCTGGCGGGGAGAGTTCAGCAACCAGCTCTTCAGGATGGTGTGGAGGGGATGATCAGACAAACAAAATCACTCCTCATGTCTTAGTTTAGAAGGATATTCCAAGCCTGAATGCCGTACTTCAGTTCATTGCTTGACATTTTAATCATAAGCATGAACTGAGGCCGGTGGCTTTGCATCCAAGATCTGCTCAGACTCAGCCAAGTTCATCCATTTTTGGACTTTATATTTTTGTTATTTCTTTTTTCCACAGTCATAGAATTAAAAAAACAGGCATTCATATTTTTCATTGCTGCTCGGTGGTCAATATGGAAGTGTCAGAGAGGTGTCTAGCAGGACATGTCTTTGAATTCTCCAGAGTATTTGACGTGTTGTATTTAGACTAACACAACGGTGTTATGTCCTATACATGAGAACATTCCTGTTATCTTAGGAATCGAGAGATGCTGACAAAGAACCTCAAAGGGTAAAGAGCACATGGGCATGCACATGAATAGCTCACAGACCCTCAGCAATGAATGTCTGCTCCTCCTTGGCAGTTTTCTGTTCTTCTGGGTCTGTTTCCCCACTGGTACGCTCCACTATGTCCTGGCTGAGTTTTATCAGGCATTGCCAGACGGTAGTTTTTCAAGAAGGATACTCTAATCGCCTGGGGGATGGGGACTACAATGTCCTGACTAGCCTCTTGCACAGCATAACTCAACAGTCTCATTACTGTTTGTGTCTGATCTACTGCCGTGAGACCAAAACTCTCGACATATTATTAGCAGAGCATTTCAAAACGATCAGCACTTCTGAGAAACCCTTTCACAGACGTCTTCCTGTTTACATTCCACAGAGGTTTATGGGACAGGAGAGAGGACAGTACCTGCCAACACCTGCTGAGACCTCAGGGCAATAGGATACTGCTGTAGGAGTAAGAAACTGTTCGGATATATTCCTGCCTTTGGTCATTTATCTTCTTTATGTGCTGCTTAAATATGAATTGATGGGTTGGTTGTGTGCAGTGTTTCTTTGGGGGCTTCCGCCAATGCGGTAATGAAATGGGTGTCCTGTCTGGCCAACCAACAATTGTTGTCCCCTCTGTCTCCTCTCTTCATAGCCTGAGGCACAGTCTGCGAGTCTCATGGAAACTGCTTGTCCAGTGTGACGGTTTGTGCCTCCCTTTATGACCCGTAACACCGCTGTACAGGCACTGGAGAGTCAGGTTTGCCCGGCGCTGTTTGGGATAGTGGATTTCCTGCCAATAAAAAACCCCAAAGCCCATAAACAACAAAACCAGCTTACGGACCAGGTGGCTGGAGAAGGCAGAAGGGCAGGTGGACTGGAAATCTGCAGCAGAGCAGTTTGAGAGGATTTGCCAGCTGCTGTGCACAGACGCGGTGGGACCGGCAGCACCTGCACACCAGGCTGGCTTCACCAGCAAGCCCAGCAGAGGGGAGGGAAGCAGAAAACATCAAGCCCCGGCGAAGAGCTGAAAAGCCAGCCAGGGAAAGAGAAAGGAGTGTGAGTCGATGGGAGAGCTGTGGCACTCCAGTGTCCCTCCCCAGCAAAGCCAACACCGTTTGCAGCCTGCCGGTGGTTCGCGGTGTGTGTGCTCCAGGCTGGCCACGTGTTTGCAATTAGCACAGAACTGAGCCTTGGCTATGAGCCCTCGTCACAGGCGACCGGGACTAAGTCCGTAGGCTAATGTGGATATCCAGCTCCTAGGTGGCTCAGAGGGTTCAGCGCAAGTTCTGGATAAGATTATGAAATATGATGTAGCCCTAACTTTTATATCCTGGCAGGAGTATATGATTTAGAATACGTAAGAGAAAAGCGTGGGTTAGATCAGCCAGTAAAGTCTCTGCCTGTACCTCAGAGGACACCGGCTGTAAGAAAGAGTGAGCTCTCACAACTGGCCAGGCTTTGCCAGCCACCTTCTCCAAACGGAAAGGCAGCAGTGTCTTGTTCCCTCTTTGTTTGTTTCTACCTTTCAAATGTAACTTGGACATCACAGAAGCTGAATAGAGGTTCAGTTTTACTCTTGACCACAGCCTGGAGAAAAATTGCTGTTACATCAGAATTAATCTAGAGTACTACAGAAAAGAGAGGCCTGCAATTCTCAGGTCTAATCAAACTCCCTTTTTTTTAAGAACTTTGGGTGCCGTTTTTTCAGTTATTTCAGAAACCTCCAGGCAATCACTGCCTATTCTCAGTGTAAGAGAGGGTTAAAATTATTCCAGTAACATGATAAATCTCCTTAAAATTCTACCATGCCTCAAAATGACATAAACTGTAATAAATGCCGAAAAAGTTTGATTCTTTTCCCACCACTTTTCATTTTTATGCACTTCCCATTTCAAGTGGCTCAAGGAAGAAAGTTGTGAACTTATCATTCCTCAAGGTTCTTTCAGTGAGTCTGAAATGGAAATCCTGTGGCAAAGGCTGTGCCTGAAGTATGTCCAACTAGGAAGATTTTAGCTGAACAGTGAGATTATTTTAAAGTGCTTATCCAAATTGAATCTGAAAACTTTTAGGTAGTTTTAGCACATCCTTGAAGCCTTGCATTACAATGACACAAACATGACACAGTGCACCCTGTTGCCATCTTCCTGCTTGATTGATGATTAAAAAAAGCATCAGAGCTCTGTGACAGGTGTCGAATGTTGATTTCTGTAGGAACTTTTAGAGAAAAATCAAAGTTTGTGGGGAAAATACCCTTGAAAAAGCCTGTTCATTGAGATGTTCCCTAAAATAAAATAGCGGTCCTTTTTTCCCCCAACAACGACCGCAGTGAATGCAGCATGTACGGAGTGGTACTATGAAGGTGGAGAATTGCTATTTTAGGTGTTCGCATAGGAGCTAATCCCTGTCCTGCTGCAATCAGCAGCTCTGTTGAAGTTGATTGCCTCAAAAATTAAATTTAAGCCAAGGAACTCTCAGAACATGTGTTCCACGTCTTAGCTGGGAGAAAACGGCAAAGGGCGGGTAGACAAGGAGCTATTGTAATAAACAATAGCTAAATGAGTACATCTGTGGGCGCCGCAGCCTTAGGAATGATGTGATGGCATAGGGCAAGTGGCTGCTGGATGTCACTGGGACCCTGGAGGGCTTCTGGGCCAGGTCTGTGCAAGTGGATGATGGAGAGGAGGAGAAGTCAGCACAGCTTCATCCCCATCGCTGTCTTATTCCCTATCTCATTTTTTGTTACTCATTTGTGTCATCTCTATGTTCTTTTGTCCTCCATGCTAATTTGTTATTCTCTTATCTGTGGAGGTGGCTTCACAACGCAATTAAGGAAGAGAAATCAACATTCCCAACCTGCTGGGTTGTACTTGCTCTGTTAACTGTCTTTTGAAAATCTGTATTTAATTAATACAGAACATTAGGATGCCATTTTGGAAGGTTGGGAGACTGCTCTGTCTCAGGTCCACTGAACCGTTTATTGATCTTTTAAGATTGCCTGCATTTGTAATTTTTGATGCATTATATTTTGTATTCATGTCCAAACCAATACAACGATGAAAGGACAAAAGGAGAAAAAAAACCCAGATTTTCTTTTTTTCTCTGAAAAGTAACAGATATCTACAAACTGTATGTTTGTTTTTTTTTTAATCAGAATAAGAGAGGAAAGTTCGTAGGCACAAATAACAGTAGATGGACCTTTGAATATTTCTTTGTCCTCGGGATTAATTTGTTCTGTTGAATTATGGGATTAGTATTCTTTACTGGGGCATTGCTATCTTTTTTTCTTTTCAGACGTGTTCTACCTTCACGCTATGGAAATGACTGATTGAACTGATTCCCTCTGTACCAAATAAATGTTACTCCCACACCCTGGGCATTATTCATGCTGGAAATATTTGTTGGAAATTACTGAAAAGCCATATTGAAATCAGGAGCCATACTGAACTATCTGAAACTATAAAACCAAGATCTTAAACTAATTCACGAGAAGGCACTGACCCAAGGTTTTCTTTCCCTTTCTTCACAGCCAGTGAGTGGGTAGCCTTACAGTACATAAAAATACCTACTTTTGGGTCAGGGGAGGACTTTATAGTAGTTTCTCCGTTTACCCATGTCTCTAGGATTGCTGCCAAATTGCTGCTCCTCCTGCCCCTGGAGCAGCTCAGGCTTCCCCACACTGACCCACTGCTGTGTCTCACAGAGGGACCCAGAGGGACATCTTCTTTAACGGAGATGTGATCGCAGGGACTGGTACAGCCAGCCAGGTGATGAGTTTGGTCGCTGCCATGCCAGCAGGAGGGCAAATCTGTGACCTGAAAGTGAGACTCTTCACTCTTTTGTCAATCAGTCTTGCATTTTTAATAGCCATCCTCAAAGCAGATTTCATAGGGCATCAAGCCAATGCTATTAAGAGTGTAAATACAGTAGTGTTTCTTTTCCACTGCTTTCTAATTGCCTTTGCCCTCTGAGAAGTCAGCTGATGTAAAGAGGGACCCATTACTCTGAAACCAGCTGGGTCTAAATCTAGGCTAATAAACCTTTTCAGAGACTCCATTTCATAACAGAATGATGCAAAAAGAAGAGTTCATCCAAGAGTTAGGAGCTTCGCTAATACTTGCCCTTCCTGGAAATGATCATACCGAGTTACATTCTGCTCCCATATAGGTATTAATTAAGAGTAACAATATCAGAGGGAAAAAATCTACATATTTACTGGTATAAATCTATAGTGGGAAAAGATTCTGACCCCCAGTGCAGCTATTTCTTGATTAAATACACAGCTGTGAAAACCAGGAGAGGTCTTTGCGGCTCTACAGCAGTGGGTTTCTTCCTTCTGCCTAGTGAGTCCTGCTGGGGTGGGACATAGATGTCTGGACCGATGACCTCAGCAAATCCTGCTCTCATTGCCAAAGAAGATCTGCCTAAATTGCTTGCTGAATAACAAAGCCAAGTGAGAATATTTGTGCCTTGAACCTCAAGAAACAAATGAAGAACCTGAATCTGCAAATCTTTATGTGCAGGAACTACTTCTGCAAAAGAAGGCGGCTCTCTGAGCTCAGGTGTTCCTTACATGCCTCTCTCTGCTCCACCAAGGACACAGTATAAGTAGTGAAATATCCAACTTGAGGAGGAGGGAAGTTTCCAATAAACAACTTCAGGGTCATTTATTTCTCTGTAAATCTGCGGTTTTAAACAAATAAATATATAAACAAATCACTGCTGCAATATACAGTTACCAGCTATAAAAATAAATAAACAACCAGGGGCATGGAGAAGCCCTGCTCTCTGACATTCTGTCACTCCTCAGTGGTACTTGCTCCTTCACCTTCAGACCTTCTTTTCCTCTTTGGCTCCTGCTTGACTTTCTCTGCAAACTGTATTTGACATTTCGCATGACAGATGTATTATGAAAAAAACATTTTATTGTCCTAAAATATTCTAGAAAGCCTGTTCCAGTTCTTTTTAAATTCATATGTACATGCAGTTGTATGGTGAGTAAAGGTTTCCTCTAGGTAGGTCTGAAGACCCTTAAAATTCATAAGGCTTTTTCTGAGGCAAGACTCAGGTGCACATCCATCACTATTTCAATATTTTATGGCTTCCTCCCCTATGTTTTTTTGCTTCTGAGTTGCCGTTTGCTCTTGAAATCACTGAATCCTCAGCTCAATACTGCTAAATGAGCTGTTCACCTGAATCAAAATTGTTGGCCATCTGGAATCCTGTTTGAAAAAAGAACCCAGGTTGGGTATATGAATAACAATCCCGATTCCCCGCCCCGGCCTCCAATGAGGCAGAAAAAGATACACTGTCAGGGAGATGACTGAGAAAGGTTGTTATCTGCATCAGTGATGGGCTGTGATTACCACGTCCTCGGAGCTGCCTTCCCTTTTCGATGAGCAGATGCCTTTCTGTGTGAAAGCACCAGCCACTGTCTTCATCTCCCTGAAGACAGCTGCAGCTCCCCGGGGCAGAGGGACCAAGAGAGCTGCAGCTGCTTTACCCCTCACCAGGGACTCCAGCGCTCACCCAGCAGAGGCATCAACAGCATCTGCAAGACTGATGTTTGCATTGGCCATACCTTACGCTCACTGGCACGGGAACTGCATAAAGCAGTTCTCACCCAAGCAACTCCTTTGCCGAATCCTTTCTTTGCTCCTGAAGCTTTTCATAATAAACACTCCTCCAAGGCCACTCTGAATTTGCTAAAGCAAAACCTTTTCATTAGAGAGCTGGGCTGAAGGTCTGAGATAATACTAATCGGAGGCTATTTACAGCAAGAGGATGAGGAGTGGTATAGTCTTGTCATCTCTGGTATGTACTTCATTGCTTCTCACCAGAACACAGATGACAGGGGAAAAAAAATGACATTTTCATGCAAGTGTATATTTTACGTTGCAATGCAACCAGTATATGCATTTTCCCACAGTGAAAATGAGTCTCGATTTTCCCTTTAATATTCAGAAATGAAGGGGAAGGAGAACTGCTTGGGAAACTCAGCCTGAGATTTCTAGTCACAAGATACTACAACATCCTTAGTCTCTTCCAGTTTGAAATGAAGGAGACCGTCCTCTGGTTTATTTTTGGCTGTGTAAAAAGCTATCAGAAATGCAGACAGAGAAAAAAAAAAAAGCAATCTCAAAGAATTTCTGTACTTGTTGGTAAAGACACACTCCCAAAAGTTGCTTGTTTCTCAGCATAAATCAACCAAATGTTTACCACACGTAGTTAAATGCTTGTTACATTAAGAGTCATTGTGTTTTTTTCCTCCAGCATTACCTGTTGGATATGAGTTAAGAAAGCATTTGTGTGAATACTGGAAATGGCCATCCATCACAGTGATTATGTTGTTTTGAATAAGCACTTTCAATCCAGCCCTGGAGCACTACAGACAACAGCAAGGACAGCCCAATGCACAAAGCAAGTGCAGAAATGGCCTCGGTTTTTCCCCCTCTGGCTGATGTGAAACGCATCTCTCTGTATATGATCTGATGGGGCTGCACTTAGACACACGCACCTCTGAAAATCTGTGTGTCCAGAAAGTCCCTGGAGCCACTCCTAAAACATGTCAGAAGCATCTCCTTGTTAATCTGGAATTCTGTAGCCATAAAAAAGACACTGTCTCATTCAGATAAACCACTCTGAGCACTTTGCTTCCTGTTCTTGTTCCCTATTTATTTTTCACATAACAAGTTGCAGCACAAAAATTCTTGCTTTAACAGAGTCTTCTGAGACAGCTGCTGAAACAGAGCTGAAATATTTGGATTGTATTTCTGGAGGTCTCTTTTCCTTCTTGCTGTAATTTTCTGCACATCTTTCCCCCCACCACCTCATTCTCTCATTGTCTGTGCAATACATTCCAACCCAGCGCCCTCTTGGCTGAGTCTACTGCCATAGGTTACTTGTCTGGAACAAAACTCAGTCTCCAGCAGAAAAGTGATAGGAAAAGGGAGAGGCGGGAGTGAGAGACAAAGACTCTGAATGCTGCTATGAATTTTCTCCTTCTGTCTGTACAAAAATTCAGGGTGTAACACATCCTCCTGACTGGTTTGGCAGGGAAATAAAAGAGCATAAATCAGTTCCTCTCCTTTTGCTGGGTTAATCGTGGGCTCCGTTGTTTCACTTGTTGATGGGAAAGGAAAGTTCGTTTGTGGAACTGCTGCTTCCTATGCCTCCAAGCTGGATAGGCAAGGAGAAAGCAAGGTACGGAGTGCGTAAAGAGCGGAGTCCCCACCTACACATCCACCAGTGCAGCAAAGGCAGTGCTCAGGGAGAAGGGCAGGGCTGCCGGGAGAAGCTGGCAGCTGCCCATGGCTGGCAGGGAGAAAGCAGGAACTGACTCAGGGTTATGTCTTGCTTCTTGCTTGGAGGGAAGCGCATGGTGGTCCAAGAGGGAGGGAGCAGTACCACCCGGGTCTGCTACAGCACTCCAGGTTCACTGTTCTGGGGGAAATGGACCTCTTTATTTTCCCTTGCAAAATTTCACAGGTAAAGTTTAATTCTCTGTTGTCCCTTAGATACTACCAGGAATGAAGAAGGGGACCTTGCCCGCTGTCTGAACCCTTGGATTGACATCCCCCATCCTGTTGCACAAAATACAGGAGAATTTGCGGTGTTAAGGTCACCCTCCGTTGCCCTCTTCCAATTATTTCTCTGAAAGAGACAAATTTTGTTCCAAAGAAGTAACTTACAGCAGCAGTCAGTGCAAAGGACACTTGACTAAGTGTCAAGCATACTGCACAGAAAGGCTTCAAAATGCATTAATAAAAAAGAACTGCAGTGAGATATATTTTGCTCGGTGAAAAGAAACAACCTACGCAGTGACTTTTGGGTGGGTTTGTGGCTTTGCTGCAGATACTGCCCTCCTGATGCTACTCAGCTATAAGAAACCAGTATAAGGCTGATGAGGACAAAGAGAAGATGCAGCTGTTGTAGAGAAAACTGCAGCATCTCCCTTGCCCTTCAGTTATTAAATAGCCCATAATGGCGAGTGGATATCAAGGGCCAAGAAGTGAAAATATTATCAATATGTTATGCTATGGCAGTTGGCAGTTTCCTTTGAATTTTTTGTGTGAGTGGGGAGAGAAATTGTGGCTTAAAGGAGAAAGGAAGAGGGATCTGTTTCTACGTACTGTCTCTTGTCAAGCTATGCACCAGAGGTATGGAGAGTTTACCTAAATTAATTCACTTTCACACTGCTTGTGACGGTTCTGATTGGGTGGTGGCAGTGCCATCCCAAATTTCCTTCACTTGAATGCCCAAATGGATATCCTCCTAGCATGGAAACGAGCAGTGCATAACCTTCCTGTCTCGGGCCCTTGGTCCTGCTGGGGCTCTCTGCAGAAGGGGTGCTGTGGAGGTGTGTTTGCTGTTACACAGGCCAGGCAAGCAGTCTCAGTTGAGATTGAGGTCATATTAGGTGTTTAGCCCTTACCTCAACTTGGTGACCAAGCTGAGTTATAGAAGTGGGTACAGCATCTGTTCACACAGTTGTACTAGCAGCTTAAGTAGAGGTGCAGATTGTGACTGTAACCTAGCTGTGTCAGAAAGCTCTGGGCAGAAAAAATGCACCCATTGCACCCTAGCCATGTGGTGACTTCATTTTTGGATATGGTGGGCAGTAACAGCAACAGGAACCCATCAGGCATTAAAGCCAGAATGCCAGTGAACTGGCCTCTGCTACTATGAACACTGGCAGCTCGGGGGCATGTGAGGTCTCTCTGCTCTGAAAGGGGAAATAAAAAATTGGAGGCAGTAATCATAATTTCTTGGCCTGCATATATCTGCCCGTCAGTGCTATCCCCAATGTGGCGGGGATCTGGGAAGCTCTGCGAAATCCCTGTAGTGCATGCATTTTCTTCTCCCAATTCCATCTGCTATACTTATTTGTTAAAAAGGAAAATCAAATCTCTAACCCACTGCTACTGTGTGAATAGAATCCCGCTCAGGGCATTAGCTCTGTCTTGTCAAGGAACACAATGTGCCATTAAAACAAAGAGATGCCTCCAGCTTTGGGACAGGGAGCAATGAAAACTGCACGCCACCCACTTGTGCTGTACGTGCTCTAAGCCAGGGGACAGGCCCAGGGGAGTGGATGTAACCGAAATGTCACCCTCCGGTGTGTGCCACTCTGGGAGAGGATATGGTCATACAAAAGTAATACTTCAAAACCTCCTTTGTTTAATTCCAAATATTCTTTTTTTTTTTTTTTTTTTTTTTTTTTTTCTTTCTTTTCTTTTTTTTTTTTTTTTAAAGCACAAGCAGTTCTGCAGTAGCTCAGAGGAAAGAAATCCTAACCTGCCCCTTACTGTGAATCTTCCACGCACCTCTTTGCAACAGGGTTGTGTCTGTTTGTGAGGACATATATATGCCATATCTTCACAACTAATCGCCCCCCCCCAGTTCTGCCAGTGCCTACAGCTTGAGAAAATAAAGCAAAACTCCATAAAATCAGAATTCCAAGCTGTTGTAGTATTTAAAGGTCTTCCCAAAGCCTCATCTCTCAAGAGTCCAGTGAAACAGCAAGATTCGCATTGTGTTTCTTTCATGAATTTCCAGAACCAGTGATTTTAGGTGTACCCATGGAAAAAATGATTTTGGGAACATTTGGGTGGGAAGAGATGGAATACCGGCACTGGGAAGAAGATGAATAATAACACAGTTTCCTCCAGCGGCTTAAGGGTTTTCCCTTGTTTTCTTCTGAAGGAGCTTTGTTGGTCTTGCAGCTGCTGGTTGGCAGATGCCGATTTACTGGGGCAATGCCCCCCCTTCCCCTCCTGAGTCCGTGCTAGCTGCGGTGGCTGTACAGATTTCCCTTTAAATACATGGCTGCGTATGCGTCATGGATGATGCCCACTTGTTTGCTGGCAGCCCTGTCTGCAGATGCAGTAATTAATCATCAAGTGACAGGGTGGCAGTGCCCCTCATTGACTTCGGGGTGATTAAGAAGGGCTCGCTTTCTCCCTGCCTGACAAAGAAAAGCAGTGAGATGAGAAGGGCTGCTCGCTTTGGAAATGCTGCTTCGGAACTGCTGCAAAATCCTGCCTTTCCAATGCCTTGGATTTCCTTTTCCACGCAGAAGTGTCACCAAATACTTTGCAGACCAGCAAGCTGGGACATGGGCAATGTGCAGACTCTGATCTTCTGCAACTTTCCCATTCACCAGTCCCTCAAGGCTCTGTGCTGGGCAGCAGCTCGATAAGCAAACAGCAAGCCCAGCATGTTGTATGGCTACCAGACGCCAAGCCACTGGAGAAGCTGTGTGGTACAGCAAAGGATTTTTCTGGAGGAAGAGCTTTTCTTGTTCTGGGCCAGATTATTTACAGCTCCCTGAGGTATTAAAAATACAGTTGCCACTATTGAATTTTGGTATTTCTAAGTGCTAATCTAGTGCCGGAGGCGAAGAGGAACAGGAAACCGTTTTCCGTGGTGTGCATTTAAAATCAGTTCCTGAACAGCTGAGTTTGGGCAGATCTCCCACCCAGCTAAATGAGAGATTTTTCTGGATAAGAATGTTGGCATTTGGCTATAAGCTGCTATTAAGAAGTAGAGCGGTTTTCACTCATGAATATGCATGTAGCTATATTAAAATGTGTATACTATCAGCATACAACTTTGCAAATCCTTTATTTCAGTTTATACTGGGGAAACGAGGCAGCTGGTCATTAGTTCCAGCACCCACATTTACTCAGTGACTTACACAAGGCAGTGCCTGTGCCAGCCTACCTGTGCCAGCTGCTATTATTCCTCTTCCATTTCGTATAGAAAAGAAGCATCTCTCATACTAGTAGTCACTTTCTTTCACCTGCTTACATGGCAAATTGCTTTTTCCTTTTCTGCTCTTTTAAAGATCTTGGTATTATTAATATTATTATTATTATTATTACTATTATTATTATTACTCAAATGGGTAAAAAGAAAAGCAATTAGACAGATTCCACTGAGAACAATTAAACACAATTATAGCAACTAACCTGCAGGTTAAGTATATGGTGGAAAGCATCATTCTCTATCTGCCCTCCCTTTAAGTACCTGTTGTAGAGCTATGTAGGCTTTTAGAGGTCGGCTGCTGGGCTGAGAGCTGGGTAACAGTCCTTGTGTGTGGAGGAGGGAGAGGCCGGAATCAGGCTGTCAGGAGTCATGGAGCACTTCTGTACCTTCAGCTCTTTGTCAGGCTCACAATTTTTTTGTTGCTAAATCAAAACTTAGTATTGCCTGAAATGGGTTTGGTACCATACAGACCAGTGGAGTGGAGAGAAATTAAAAAGCAAGCGAGGTCCCATGGCATGGCAGATGGGGCTGTACAAGGTTGTAAACCCCCTGTTGCCCACATCAGAAGTCGGTGTCAGCCACGCAGTCACAGCAGTGGCAATCATACATCTATTCTGTCTCAGGTGACTGCATATCAAAATACAGATTCAAAGGTCTTCACCCAGTCAGTGACCGTGGGAAGGACACGTGCTAGGATTTGTGGGTTTTGGAGGACTTGCAAACTCTTGTATTTATTTAGTTTTAATCTCTTGCCTGATTAATCCATTTTAGCTTGTTCTTTAACCTTCTCTTACTTTCTCTTTGATTTGTTCCTTAAGTCCGATTTCATTTGGTGTCCTTAAATTTTAACCTAAGTTGCAGGGTTTTTTTAAAGGTGTGTTTTTTCCTTATTTTTAGCTTTGCATCACCAGTGTCAATGGATTGCTCACAATCTAAGCGCAGCCTTGATGAAAACAAAAGAGACTAACTACTGCTCATGCCCCAGGGTTTGCCAGACATTTACAAAAGCTTCACATTGTTGGCTTTCAGTCCTCCTAGTGCTTAAGAGGATTTCAGGACATTCTCTATGAAAAAAAAAAAAAAAAAGGAAAAAAAAAAAGACATCAGGATGTCCACCTTGAACAGTAAACCCATTCTGTCAGCTAATAAGGACTCCCTGCTAGTTGTTCTAATTATTCTCTTGCCAAACCTTGCATGAAGTGTGTGTTATACAGACAGGTCATTCCTCGCAAAGACCACAGAGGCCCTACAAGCGAGACAACTAATGTTTTGCAGATGGAGATTTGACACAAAGAACTGGGTCCGAGCATCCAGAGCTCCCACTGAAATCTGTAGGAGCTGCAATATCAACAACGAGCTCTTAAAATCCTCAGACTGTCTTCTGAAGTGAGGCTATCGGAGAATGAAAGCAAATATTAAGTTGAAAAAGATCTCTAGAGGCAGTCTGGTCCAACCCCCTTTCAAAGCTGCTGTTGGAAGTATAATCCATTGGGGATCTTTTAGTTTGCCTTTAGGTACTCAACCGATGTCGTGCACTTAGGCCATGCTCTCAGTCTTTCCAATGGCACTGGGAGAGCTTGAAAAAGACTTTTGAAGGAACAAGCTGAGATTCTTACCTGACTGCATGCTTCACGTAAGTGAAGTTATATAGTATTTACTGAGCTGGGTAGGAATTACCATAAAACCTTGAGGCTGGCAATGCTGGATTTGAGAACACTCATCTTAAGATCTTAACAGATATTTAATTTTTGTGCTTTGCTGTATGAAAAAGTCAAAATCCAAAACAAAGAAAAAACCACTGGAGTCAATTCGTGCTTTTGGTTTATCTATTTCTCTTGGAAAAATAAATAAACTGGGGACAAACCATGGGGGTGTTTTCCTTGGTTTGATGCAAAGTGAAACACGTCATTCTCAGGTACTGTTAACCCTCCTTTCAGAAGACATGACATTACTCTTCAGCCTGAAACACTGCTTGGAAATGTAACTTCTGAGTGTTCTGCTTGGAGAATTCAATGCTTCATATTATCATGTTTGTCAAGTGAAATTATTTGCAAATTTTGTTCCAGTGTTTCTAAGACAGTCCCAAGACTGCAGATGGATTTAGAGAATATGAAACGTATCCGGAGTGGGAAGGGAACTGCTTCAGCTTTGTTCGGGACCGTTGGGTCCCGCTGAGCATCAAGGTCCTTTCTCCAGGTGGCACAGTCAAGCAGTGCAAGAAGGCAGGGGCTTTGCATTGAGGCTATGAATGAGAAACAGGAGCCAGATTTCCATTTCTAGGACTACCGTGCTTGGGGATGCCAGGCTGCTTCATAGGGAGAAGCACCCAGCTTTGCAGAGAACCAAGTGTAACAAGAAGAAAGGCCACAAACGAGCTCGAACATGGTGGAGTGAAAGGAATAAAATAGAGAAATGTAGTGTGGGAAGTTGTCATGATTATTATTAGATGAGGGAGAAGTGTGCCCAATTTATTAACAGTCTAATTATCTAACGAATTGACCAGCTGTCTGTGTTTGCCCTCAGAAAGTAGAGATTTCCATATCCGGATGTTTTAACAGGACAAGGAAGAAGTTCAAGTTGTTTTATCTAGTCATCTCAAGAAGTCAATCCATTGCTAGAAAGGGAAGGTTAATTCCATTAAACTGAAAGAAATTATAAAAAAATCACCATGTTCGAAGAAACTTAGTTCAGCATTATTATATACACACGTGTAGAAAGATAGAGAAATATTTCTGCCAAACCTATCGTGTTTCACAAATGTTTTGTGTGTACACCACTTCTTGGTGCAGTTTATGCTCTCCCTCTCGCCTGCCTAGCCAACTTCTTATCTCTGAGTTACATCTTGACTTTTAGGCTACAGACAGTTTCCGGAATAAAGGCCAACCTCCTTCAGCGATGTGCTAGAGTTGTGGCCTGTAGGCACATGGTAAGATAAAGAGTATTAAATGCATTGCTTGCAAGGGAGTTTCTAGCCATGCCTGTATTGTTTATTCAAACTCATAGCTTTTGTCCAACAGTGAAGGGTGTGGAGGGAAAGGGGCACAGAGGGGCAGAAACTGCCTGGCTGACTGCCCGGTGAAGTAGCACATCTGCCTGTCAGACAGCCTGCCCTATGGAGGACTGAGACGTTAGCTGATGAAGACGGAAACAAACTACCTCTCAAGACAGTACCTGAGAATAACTGATCTTAAACTTGCTGCCTGGTTATTTTATTGGGTCCCCTTAGCTCTTTTGCAATGAAAAATAATTATTAATATCCCTTATCCACTTTGCACAGGTGTCTTTTCATCAAGTTCAGGGTTCCCAGGCTGTCCTCTTCCAGAACCTGTCTCCTACTCTCATTTTCTTCATCATATCTCAGGGGTTTTTTCATCATCTTGGAAATACTGTAACACAACCTATATTTTGTATTCAAAGTGTAGAATGCCATAGATTTATAAAGCTATGGAATGGTGTTTTGTTTCGCTTTCTGTTCTTGATGTTCCTACCATTCATCTTGCCATTTTGATCACAGCAAAGTCCTTAGGTGTCATTGCTGATGCTGGGCATCAAATTTTCCCCATCTTCATGCATTCATTGTGCTTGTTACATTGAGGTTGGCTCAAACATGGGAGACAGCAAGGTGAGGAAAGGAACATATATCCACGCAACACTGTCACAACGTCAAAAATTCCATGTGGAATTACTCACCAAAGGAGATTTTTCTAAAACTTATGACCACACAGTATTTACAAACAATGTTTGTTGGCTTTTTGCTTTGCAGACTTTTGCAGTTTGTCATATCAAGAATTTCTATGTAATTATGAAACTTAGAAATTAAATGAAATAAAATTATCTTAAAAGAAATACAAAAGCTGAGATGCCCAATAAAAACAGAACTCTGGAAGATGAGTTTTATAGAAAAGCAAACTGAAACAAAACCAAAGTAAACTCAGTAAATACAGCAAGATTTTCTTAAAGTTCGTAGGAGCAACATTGCATATAATAGCTATAATAATGGATACAGCTCACTATATTTGTCTTTCTACAGATGTTCACAGACACAGGTTGGTGGAACAGCTCCGTACCATACCAGCTGAAATCTTGATTGCAGTGTCACTGCTCAAGTAATGAAAAACAGTAGCAAGACTGAAGTCTGCTCCAACGAACAATCTAGTATTTCAAATAATTTCATTTTTAATTGCATGAGTCTAAGAGGTTACTTTTAATAATTGAAACAGAGATTGTTCCAGGAGGATTAGAGCAAGTGTTTAGAAGATACGAATTCTTTCATAAAGCAAAAATAAAAACCCATTTCTGACAAGTCAAGTAGTACTGTAACATGCTACCACATTACCACATGGGGAATAAAGACTGTGGCATGAAAGAAAAACTGTGCATTCTGTGAAAGAAAAGATCTTAATCACCTCATATTACAAGGAGGACCAAATCACTCCAGGATTTGTTAGTATCTGAAATTATTAAATGAAAAAGTAAAAGCTCAATAATGCTTTACAGAGATCTTTCTCTTGCTAGTGGGGAATCTGAAAGTACTTAAGGAGGCAATGCTGTACCTTACATTTGTGATTCCCGTGGGCTGCCCTGATGCTGTGTCTTTTTCCTAGATGCAGGCTTGAGCAGGAAGGTGTCCAGTCCTGTAGCCTGGGGACAAATTTCCAAGTCTTGAGCAGCAACTGTGGCAACTGGCATCCAGATAGGGCTTCAGAAGGCCACTGGGTTCAGATCATTGTCCTACAGACAGGCCCATGAGGTGCTTATGAATATCAGTTACTTGTGTTATGCAAGTACTGATGATGTCCTGAGCTTCCTAGAGCTATGCAGACAGTCAGCAACGGGTTTCCAACCGATTCAGCCGTGATAAGTGTTCAGGTCTTTGGATCTCAGTTCTGTTTGCAGCCGTCCTTGGCATCCCAACAGCCCAGGAGGAGGTGGTTGTCCCCACACCTCCTGCCCTGAAAGATCCTGGTGTGGTCCTTTTCCTTTCCCCCACGCAGACCTGCCTGCCTCCGTGAGGACAGTCCCACTGCTGGCAACTGCTCCCAGGCTCTGATACTCTGCCAAAGGTTTTTCTTTGCTCCATGCAAAGAAAAGAAGAGGAAGAGAACGCTCCGGGGAGACCTTATAGCAGCCTTCCAGTATCTGAAAGGAGCCTACAAGAAAGCTGGAAAGTGACTATTTACAAGGGCATGTAGTGATAGGATGAGGGGTAACAGCTTCAAACTGGAAGAGGGGAGATTTAGATTAGATATCAGGAAGAAATTTTTCACTCTGAGGGTGGTGAGGCACTGGAACAGGTTGCCCAGTGAAGCTGTGGAGGCCCCATCCCTGGAAGTGTTCAAGGCCAGGTTGGATGCGGCTTTGAGCAATCTGGTCTAGTAGGAGGTGTCCTTGCTCATGGCAAGGGGGTTGGAACTAGGTGATCTTTGAGGTTCCTTCCAACCTAAACCATTCTATGATTCTGTGATTCCATGCCTTTATTTCCTGTGGAGCTCCCTATTTCCCACTCTCCTGGCATCTCTGCAGAAAGAGAAGTAAGCGTTCACACCTCCTTAGAAACTGGCCATCAGTTTCTAAATGGTTTACTGTCCATCTCCATTTAAACTGCTTGATTAACTTAAACTGGTTGAATTGGTTTTCCAAACGGGAGAATAAAAACACAGACTTAAAAAAACCCCAAAATCACAGAAGCAAACAGTCTTTGAAACTGCTTTCTCTCAGTTCTAGTAAAGCCCAAGGTATCTCAGAGTGAATTTCTCATGAGATGTTCTCCTGCTGCGAAATGCATGCTGCAGGCTTGAGATAGCACTTCTCAAAAAAGCAGGAACCATCAGGTAACTCTGATGCTGTTTTATGAAAAGGTCTTATATCTACACTCTGATTCAGCAAGTACATATCTCAGTACTCCAATGAAGGCAGAGCACTCAGGTGGGATTTTGGGGTTTTTTGTTTGCTTCCTTGCTTGCTTGCTTTTTAAAATTTGATAACGAAAAATAAAACTTGTAAAAATGAAGAAAGTGCATATTTTTTTCTTCCTCTGCAAATCTTTCATTTTGGTAAAACAGGTTGTTCTTATTCAAGTCTGCTTGAGCCCATTGCATGCCAGGAAGCCTTTCTCATCTTATTACAACCATTTTGGACTCAGCAGGTTACTTCCCCCATCCAGGTGTGAAGATAACCACAAACCTTTGCACTATTGTAGCAGCTCTGCTGGTGATTGTGAGACAGTGGGTCACACTACGCAGCAACTGACCCCTGGTAAGTCCTGTTCATTTCTTTCTGAATGTCTTTATGCTTTTCCTCAGGTTCTTATTTCTTTGTAGGGAATTGCTTTTCTCTTTGCTGCCCACAATTCCTTCTTCCTGCACCTGCCTCCTTGTGCCCCTTTTCCTGCCTTTCCCTGAATGTGCCTGATTGCTGCAGTAGAGGTGGCACAAAGTCCAGGTTCCTGCACCAGAATGTGCAACTGCCTCTGAACAGGGGATGGTTCTAAAGCGAAGTTCCTGTCTCCTCAGGAGGCTTGCCTCTGCCTCCGGGTAACGCTCTGTTCAGTCTCACAAGTTCACTGTTGCCGCATATCACATGAACTTCTCACCTGGGGCTCTCCCAGTAAATCTGTCACTCAAGATTCCCACTTCGCTTGAATACGCCAGCACAGCAAAATCCAGTATTTTAGGACAGGGACTGCAAATCGTGGCTCTGTCAGCCTAATATGTGTCTTGGCAAGCTTTTTCAGGTCCCTTTGACCTTCACCCTGTGCTTGTCTTTGCAGGAATCCAAACTTCTCATATCCAGAATACTCCTGTGGCAACTCCTTACCATCTCTCTTCATACGTTGTCAACATCTAAGAAAGGAAAAACAAACCCCTCTGATTATACCCAAAAATGGCACGAGCAGGGAGAACAAGCCAAGAAGAGAGACCAATCACACCTTCTCACACCTGCTGTTTCGTAAGGTTTTCGCTTAGGAGCTTCCTCTTTGTCCCTCAAATCTGCTACTTGCTATAATAAACCACTAGTCCAATTCTCAGCTGCTATGTCCAGGAGCAACTAAACATATTACCTTGTAGTCATAAAAGAAAGATTTTGCTGAATGTGGATCAAAATCCTCAATCTTTTCTTAGTTATCATCTGGAGCAAAATTTATCATTTTCAAGTTTTCTGATTGGCTTCTATAGACAGTAAAACTAACCTTCAGTTTCGTCCTTCAGAGGTATCTAAAAGAGATTCATGAGAGTATAAACTCCAGTAAATCCTTCTGCTTTCAATTCATCTTAAAAAGTGCTTTTAGCTGATATAAATTAGACCCGTTCCTCAAGCAAAATAAGAAAATCTAGTAAAAGTATATTCCCCTCTCTAGCAGTGACATCTCTCCAGTAAGGTTTTTCCTAAAATGCAGATGTTGTTGAAAAAAGAAAACCACCCCGCCTGGTTTATTTTTTTGAAAAGCTGAAAAAAAAATAGAAGACTAAATCTGATTCACAGTGCTTTAGTGTTTTGCATCTTTATCTCATGTAATTGCTCAGATAGTGGGTTCTCAGCGACACTTGAGAAAATGTGACCTTTGAATTTTCCGTTGTGACTTTTTCAATCAGTCAGCTGGGGAAACCTTAAAAGAGAAGTTATCTGAGCTTTTTTTTAAGTAGGGCCCTCCTGCGGATTGGAAGTTATCAGCAACTGCTGACTGATATGCCACAGTTTTGAAAATGTTCTTTCTTAGGCAATTGCATCTGAACTTTTGGGGCTTTGCTGATGAAAGGATGACTCATTTACAAGCATTTTACAGAGTAGCAGCAGTTCTGTTCTTAATCAGTTTTGAGCAAGGAGAGCCAGGGAAATTTTAAATACTGTGTTTTCATTACAGTGTTAGTTTTATTCATGAGATTCTCATTGACCTTTTAAGTAAGCTACACAGCTTCCATGCCAGAATTTCCGACAAACTAAGTTTTACTAAGACTTTCATAACTCTTTTTCCCCCAAAAATCCTCTTTGGCTTCAAGCAGGCTGGGAATTAACTGTGAGTGCTTTTTATTCTGGGCTCTTCTCAAACAAAACAGTATTTAGGAAACATTTCCACTTATGATTCCTATGATCTTCCTCCTCTTAGAATCTGGGGCATAGACACATTCCTCCATTTGATAGGCAAACTGGGAAATGTCTCTGTTGTGCTTCTCTCTGAGAATGACCAGAGGCCTCTTGGCAGCTGGGCAGATGTTATGCTTTTTGATGCAGTACATGTTTAGCAAATCTTTGGCGTTCTCCACCTGCACAGTGGGACCCACATAAGGCGGTCTGGTCCCCATGCCCACATCATACTCTGTCACTATAAATGATGTATTAAGCTGACTTAAGACATCCCTGAGGGATTCTGGAAGGATCAGCTGCTCTTGACAATTGGGAAAAAAAAATAAAAATTCCAAAATTAAGTATCCCAGACTAATACTCTTTTTGGGCTGACTTTACCAGGCTTTTTTTTTTTTTTTTTTCTTCCCAGTGGGACAAGTAAAAGGATCAGGGTGGCAGTAAGTGTCAATGAAAGTGACAACTGATCTCCTGATGATCAGAAGATGTCCTGTTTATACTAATTTGTGTCTTGCTAATTTTGACCAAAGTCACAGACTGGATTGACAGCCACTCGCTGGGAGTTTGCTGGAAATATTCCAAATATAAAAGATAGAGGGAGTATGAAAGAATGCATTCCATTTAAAATCAAATTGTTACCTATACAAGCTATATGGAATAGTCCCCCTTTAAAAAGAAAAAGGAAGACTTTGCCTAGTTGTTTAAGGTAACGCTAGTATTAGCAGTGTCCAGGGAAGTTATACTTGCAAAACACAGTCTAATGAATTCTGTTTATCTAAAGAAAACTGGGAAATGCTGTCACGGTACCTGGTTTATGTGTGCATGCATATTGGCAATTCATGTAAGACAGGGAGCACCTACTCTGTCCTTGTCTGTTACAGAAATTCTGCCTCATGATTTCATTTGATGTTCCCAGGTTTCTCTCACAGGGGAAGAGAGAATAATCATTCCTTATTCACCTTTTCCTGCCAGCCACTATTTTATATAGCTCTATCACTTCTTTTTCCAGTCACCTCTTTTCAGAGTTGAAGACTTCAGGTCTATTTAATCTCTCCTAGTACAGACACCATCCCATGTCTTTGATTGTCTTTGTTGCCCTTCTCTGTATCTTCGCTATTTTTTTTTTTTCTATTTCATTTCGAGACACGGAGACCTGCAATGCATGCAGTATTCAAGATGTGGGCAAATCTTGGGCTTATTCAGTGGCGCAGTGCTGCTTTCCCCGCTGCTCTTGGTTGCTCTAATACCTTACATTCTATTTACCTTTTCAGACTGCCGCAGGGCAATGAACAGATGTTTTTGTTGAGCAATCTGCAGCGACTCTATGATCTCTTTGCAGAATGATAATAGCTAATTTAGAGCTTATCATTGTATATGTGTACTTAGTGTTGTTTTCCCCATGTGCATTACTTGGCATTTATCAACATTGAATTTAATCTGCCAGTTTATTGCTCCCTCAGAACCCTAAGATCAGTTTTGGGTTTTACTACCCTGAATAATTTTATACCATCAGCAAAACTCAAGATCATCCTTAGGGCTAATCTTATTTAATATTCTCATTAATATCTGCAAACAAGAAAAGTTTCAGTGTGCAAATTTAATATGCCAATAGCGCAAAGTTGAGAAACTATCATCTTCATTGCGGAAGATGCTCAGCATATTACAGATTAAGAACTAGATGACTCTGGGCACTGGAATAATGGAAATGAAAATAAATGCAATAGTGTAAACTGCAAAGTCATTCTATTTGTTATGATATATTAACATTGTAAAACCGTTATGCACATTTAAGAGTATATAACAAGAGTTCCTGCTGGGGTGTGAGAGTTCAGCAGAGGCAAAAAACGACCTGACACATTAATCAAACTGCAAGTGGACTCTAAGCCACCGGTGTTATGCAGCTATAAAAAGCCAAACCTAATCTTTGGAGATAGCAGAACATGTATATCCTGCAGAGATAAAGAAGGATCAGTATTATTGTGTGAGGTGCTGGATTGCTAGGTGTACCTCTGCTCACTCATGTTCAATGAAGATTCATTCAAGTTGGAGATGTGCGGGTCAGATAACTTGTGGACTGGGAAATTTGTCTACAAGAAGCGTTTCAAAGAGGAAAACTGATTTCCCTTTATAAATGAACTGAGGAAAAGAACTCTGCAAGCTAATGGTGCCACTGGCACAGGCGCAAAGAAGCATAAATTGATCATGAATAGATTTAAGCTGGAAATAAGCTGATGCTTTTTAACCAGCAAATGGGTGAGAAGCAATTTTAAAATGGAGCTTGAGGTCTTTGTGAAGGAGTTAGATTACGTGATTATCCCCCTCAACAGCAGGCTGGCTCTGCTGGCTGAGAAGCCATCTTCCCAGCAGGAGCAGATTCCTCTCCTTCGGCATCATCCCAGCCATGTTTCATCCCCTCGTCACTGGAAGATGATTCAAAAGGTGTCTCCTTGCTGTTGTGAATGCCCCTGACTGTAGCAAGCAGCTGGGGACATGCCCTGCTCTCGAGGAAGTGCTGGATAATGCTGCCGTGAAGCTCCTGGCCATGATGTCAAGAGCTGGCAACTAATCAAGCTCAGATGATTTTCAAGAAGCTATTTCTCATTAGCATTTCTACATATGGATGAAAAATACTTAAAGAGCAGCACTGAATGCTGGAGTCCTATTCCTATAAGACAGCCCATGCAATAAACATAGTTTCCTTACTGGCTATTAGAAGGCCTTGAATGGTTTACAGTGTGAGACCATTTCATGCTTCATACAAATTTTAGGTCTCAGTTTTTGGCTATCTCCTCCAACAATAGCAATTGGTTTACGACAGTCACAAAACTAAGGGTTTTGTATTGTGGATACATGGAAGTCAGGAAAGAAAGAAGTAAAATATTTTGTTTTCAAAGCATATATTCCTTTAACTCTTCAGCCCACATTTGTTGTCTTGATTTTGAGAAGGAGACTTAATATTTATAAAGAACAAAAACACTGTTGTTTGATCTCACTGTTGTTTTTTTTTTTGTTGGGCTTTTTTGTTGTTTCGGTTTGTGTTTTTTTTTTTAACATGGAGCTCCTTTACTTACACTTACAGATTTCTTGCCTTTGCATGTGGCTCTTTGCAAAACCAGAGTAAATATAAAAAGAATACTAGTATAATGACAAACACCATGGAGAGCTCTGAAAAGAAAACACTTCAGGGAAAAAACATGCATGGAAGAAGAGTGGTGGCAGTGCAGGGACCATAATACATTCAAACCAAAGTGCATTGTGCATTTTTCTTCTTTTATTGGAGTGAAGGGTTCAGTGTGCTTTCTACCATCTGACATGAAGAGGACAAAGGCTACTTGAAATCATGCTTTTGCTAAAAAAATGTTTGAGTCTTCTTTTCTTAGATGTGACCTTTAGGACAATTCTAGTTCAAATAGACTGGACCGAAAAGTAAAGTATGAAGTATTAGAGAGAATTTCTCTTGGTTTTTTTTCTCTTTGTTTCTTTTTCACAGCATGGTGAGTATAGGGTCTTCATCAGAGCCCTCCAGCCCCAGGGCTTACTAAGATAACATCACTTTCTTGTCTAGCTAGGCATGTAAACCACTCACGTGCTGGGTTCATGTGCTCTGCTGAGAATACAGATAATAATAAATTGGTGTTGTTTCAATGGACTTTATGTACAACCTGAGGCAGAGATTAGAGTTGGGCTTTTTTTGTCCTTTTAGTGTAAACCTTATTCAGAAACTTGCTGTCACACTTCATATTCCATTTATTTTGTTAACGGTTCATGAAAGATTACTGAGCGAATAATAAACGTTTCAATTAAACAAACAGATTATTATCTAGGTCAATAAATTGCTTTCAACCTTTGGTAATGTCTGCTGGTGATGTAACAATTTTGGAACAAACATCATATGCTTTTAACACATATTACTGTTTAATAACTCTCTGTCAAACATTTTCAGAAAAATCACTGCTAATATAAAATGTGGTAAGAATTCATTCAATTGAGAGTGCCTGATACTGGTAACATCATTTTGCACTACCGAATTCTTAAAGTGAATCAGGAAAAAAATGGCCACAGAGTGTCTTAGACATGTAGGAGAGAAATAGACATTTATATTAATCTAACAAATTTTTATGGAGTTAAGGAGGGATATAGAGCTTGGTCCACTATCAGTGGAGAGGATAAGCAGGAGTAGAGAACAATTCATCACACCTATCTTACCACAGGATTAATTTTCTTCTGTACTGAATATAAATTGCCCTGAAAAAAATAATTTCAACAGAACTGGATATGAGCACCGTATCTGGCCAGAAAATTGGCTGACTGATGGTAAACAATGGGTAACGATAGATTTTTGAAGCATCAAATTGTCAGATGTAGCTAAAAAAGATAGCAGAGGAATCTGTCTTAAGATTGTTCTTGTTTAACATCACCTTTAGTGATCAGGAAGAAGGCATGAGAAGCATATTAGTTAAATAGGCAGATGGTGCTGCCTTGGAAGCCAATCAAACTTTAAAGATGACAAAAATATTGCAGAAGATCTGTAGAAGTCTGAAAAAAGGGATGAGGGACAAAAACAGAAGCATTTTGAATTAGTGGAGATCAAAGTACTGAGGGGAAAATGTCCCAAAGCACTGACAATGTAATGGACACACTGATGGAGAAGGAGCGGTGACAGCAAGAAGAGATGGCTTCAAAACAGTACAGCTCTTTGGAGCTAATGATGTTGAGGTATCTGTGATCATGAAAAATGTAAGTAATATCCTCTGCTATGTACATTTTTCCTACAAAATGTCATTGCCGACATCATCATCTAAGCACATTTTGTACCTCTCCCAGCCCTAGATGAAGGCCTAAGGCTGTCTGTTGTATTTGCTGCCAAAATGGCCAGTCAGGGCCAGCCTGAAGCCCCACTAATTAGCATTGCTAATTATAGGGTAGATTGGCACGCTTCCAGCTCTACCCCTGATCAGTAAAAACAATGAGTTACTTTTGGGTCGGCTGTTTGTGCACGCCCATGTGGATTGCGTCAGTCCTTGCTCCGTAGTGAGCCCACAGCTCACCAGAGATGTTGGTGGATAAACAAAGCACCCAACATCTATCCGTTCTTTAAGTGCAGAGATCTAAAATCCCGATAGCCGAGACGAATGCTAATTAATTCACTCAATCACTTGCAGCTACAGCCATGGAAGTAGCTGATGGACACCCTGACAATCTCTGCTCTTATCATTATTCTAATCATACTAGTCTATTTATGTATATTAGCCACACATACTCTGCAGGGCATATGTGCTTTCTTCTCAGCTAGTCTGGATTAGGAGAAAGGTCTTCATGAGGCATCACTGTGATGCAGTGTTGCTCCTGCAGTCTCCTAATCTGAAACAGTTTCCTGTCCGTGCTCCCCATGGCACTGCAGCACTCCTGATGGCCAAGTCTGGCAGGAGCTTCCACTGTGCTCCACCCTGGTAGGTTGCCCTCAACAGCTCCATTTTCCCTACAAAATAGGATGATTTAGGGAATCAACAGACATATTATACATTTGAATTAATAGTTTGAAGTTGTTATGGTGAAATTTATGGAGCTAATATTGTTTCTAACCTGACTGATAAGGCATTTAGGATACACATGGAAATGCAACAACTGCAGAGTAAAGGGGATGACCACTTCACATGCCCATCCCACAGGAGACCATGTAGAAGCAAATGCACAGCGTCCTTCTGGTGTCCAGGGCGAGGAAACCGTAAAACGCACAGACTCAAGGCATGGGAACCCAAAACAGAAAGAAGATATCTGTTCAGATGGTTTTGTGGGTTTGTGACACAGACTACATTGACCAGTTAACCATTCACTCAGGGTTATTCTTTTGCAGATTAAAAAGGTTGGCAGTAAAGAAGAGACATTTTAATTCAGCCTCATGATCTTTGCAGTTAATAGGGAAGAAGCTTAGCTCACAAAGCAATTGCAAGGACTACACAAGGAATGAGTAATAGATGGATGTAACAGTGGTACAACACTGGGAATGGAAAATTACCAAAGATTTCAGAAGTGTTGGAAAGCTTCCTGTGTGTTCCTTTAAACACATATATTGCCTGGATCCAAAATCTTTTCATGCCTGAAAATGAATGTAGTGATTTTTATGAGGCAGTACTAAATATCACACTCCAGCTCCCAACTGAAAAATGAAAGATTCTAATATTTCCCATTAACGGCATCTACCCAAGACAACAATGAAAGAGGATTTGTGCGTGTGAAACCTCCCAATGGAATGTCAATTGCATTTAGTTATGGAAAAGCTAAATAAAACACATATCAAATACAAACAAATACAAATCAAGTTCTTAATCAGGGAGTTGATAGAGCAGTTTCCATCCCCTGTAATCAGCTCTGTAATTGCCTCACCTGGAGCTGAAATGTCATCTCTCCAGAGAAGAGGAGGACTGCTGTCTTTTCAGAAGATGATTGTGCATTTGATAGAATATGATTCAGAAAGGCATGGTAGATTCTTACATGGCATATTAGAGAAATTTTAGTAAGATAAGTGAACCCCTTATAACTGTCCTTGAATGCAGAAAAAAAGTGAGAAGTGAATTGAGAGCCAACTACAAATGTTCTTTCTTACCATGAGAAGAGCAATGTCCTATTCTACTGGAACATCCCTAAACTACCCCTGTCACCCTAACCCTGATGTCAGAGAGTAAATTGTGTATTGCTATAGAAGATCTGCAGTTCTACCCACTATGAGAGAAGGACCCCCTTGTGAGAGACGTTCAGCCATGGCCTCAGTGGCAAGAATGTCATCTATCTTATGGTATCTCCCAGAGGGGAATCGAGTCCTGCTTATCTCACTTATGTGGTAGCAACTATAAGAGGAAGCAAGGGTCTCCTGAGTCTTTTTCTTCTGTCATCATCTATTATGATGTTAATTTCATAAAGTATCTTTTAGGACTGGGACTGTTAATTGTAAACAGAGTTCATCATCCCCTCACATCTTGCAGGTTGCCTGCATTGAGACAGCAAAGCTGTCACTTAAATTGTCAAAACCTCTTCCTGGAGGAGATATACTTCCACTACCCAAACATCCTATGGATCCCTACTATTCATCAAGTGTATTTGCTGATGTATGCTGTTAGGATATGGCATGCTTGTCTTTGTAAATGGAAATTCTAGAATATTTTCCATTATCTGTGATACATACTTTTACTGTCTGAGTGAAATCCCACTGCCTGACTAGGTATTTATTTTAGTTTCACTGCTGTCATCAGTGTCCTACATGTGACTCATGTCACACTGATCAGGATGGACAGAGGTCTCAAAGAAAGTAGTGCAGAGATCTTCCCCAGTGACTCTGGCAAGAAAGCAATGAAGCACGGCAAGAGCAGAAGCTCTAGCATAAGGCAGAAACTCAAATCTTTCCCAAATTGCACTGCCCAGAGGAAATACCAAGTCCCCATGCATAGGGACATCAGTCATTTTATCTTGGCAGAGTAAATAGATTGTGTGCCAGGACTCTGCTTCTGACAGCTCCTCAGTGGAGATAAAACCAATAATTGCTCTGATAACGGATTCACTAAGATGGGAAGGTGTGTGTGGGGAAAAGCCATGCGCATTTTTGAGACACGCAGCCAGTTGAGTAACTTTTAAAATGTTTGACTAAATGTAAATAGCATTCCTGATGTCAAGTGCAGCTCACTAAATACTAAACGATATGATCATCAAGCATGGAAAATCAAGTTAAACAAACCATAAGATTCTCTACATGGCAAACTTTTGCTTGTAGCTTAATATTTAGAAGCAAAACTAGTATTTTTAATTTTTACCTGATGCCTCTTCCAAAAGGAATGTACAACTCTACTGGCAGATTACATAGAAACTTATACTCACTCCTATTTTCATATAGGAGGAGTGTATCTATGTCTCTATAAGGACACATGTGAATTCAGATGCATGTATGCACATTTGCAAAGGTATAACTTAAAATGTTAACAACAAACCGGCAAATTCAAACACAAAAAACCCCATTTCTCCAATAAGTCAAACTGCTTTTATTGTAACTCTGTGCATACAATACATAGGTAAAATAGAGAATAAGTAATGACAAGCTTTAGATGGGCCCAGCTATTTGCAGGAGTACAGGTAGCAAAGAAATTGAATATTTAAGTCATTATTTAGCAATACCCCAAAATATTCTATCTAAAGGTGTTCAGGGTGATAGAAATAAGCCACCTGGATATGCACTCTTTTTCCTAATGAGAAATTCAGCGGGGCTACTATATTTTGTTACAGAAGACTTGGAAAAAACAACTCCAAGGTAGGAAGCAGTGCCATTTGACCTGCTCCCTGTGCGCCCAGGATAGTGGCAGTGATGATGAGAGTCACGGCCACAACCCCAAGCACGCAGGACTCACACAGAAGAAGTCAGCTACCATTGCCCTTGCTCACAGCCCACGCAGCATGCACCAATGGCTGCATGAAGCTCCCAGAATTGATCTGTTTTCCTTCTTTTTGCCCCTTGTGACCTTCCATTTTAAGCTGGCTTTTTTGTTGGCAATTTTCTATCAGATCACCCTCAGTCAGCAAAGGATGAATTATAAGAGCTACATAACCTAAGTGAAGCAATGCAGGAAACCTTGTTTGTTATGGACATGTGTCTTCTAGATTCTCTGATGTCTAACAAGATGTAAATGCTAACTTAAACTTTTTCTTACACTGTTGTTTCTTGTAGATTGTTTGATGTCTGGTAGGAGTTGAAACGGTAGCTTCTCTCTGCTAATAGCATCCCTTTACTCTCTATGACAACCTACTTTCAAAGGACTTGTAAGAACTCAATATATTTAAGAATTTTCCCAGCTGTCAAGTTTGCTTTAAGTTGGGCAGCAAGATCAAAATTCATTAAGAGAGGACAGGCAAAGAAATGAACAGGCATATACATAAATATACACACCACTAGGCAGGATAAAATTCATGGAGCCTCTGTTGAAACAAAAATACTTCGGCATGTTTCAGATGACTGTAGGTTTATCAGTCAGAATGAGGAATAAGGAACAGGAACAGATGAATACTACATAAATAAAGATCATATTCTCCCACATTTATGAAGATCAAAGGAGGAAAAAAAAAAGAATAAAGTGACATAATTGTCATCAGAGAATTTAATGATCATAGAATTGTCTCCGAAGATAACCAGAAAATGTACGCAGATAAGGCATTAATCTGAATTTAAATCCTTCCCATACTGTCAGATACCAGTTAAAGCTTGCAAAAGACTCCACCTCCTCTGTCGATCATTTTGTTTACAGAATGGTTACCGTTGGTTTTGCTAGTAATGAGTTATGAGGAGGGGTTATTGGCTGATAGACAAATCACCAAAATGGATGAGAAATGTATTTTTTTTCTGATTTTCTCTAAATTTGAGAGTACTACCAGTCATCAAATTATCCATCAGCGTTATGGTGAAGATCATTAGCACATGCATATTTTTTCATTGCATTATGATGCATCAATCAGAAAAAGAAGGCACAGGTAAAGAAGAGGCCCTTTCTATAACTGGCCACTACGTTGTACTCCTACATTGCATATGATTTTACAAGGTGGAAACAGCTGCTATCTGGAAGTAGGAACGTGATCCAGACCTTTACCTGCCTACAGAGAGGAGGCTATTGCTGATAATTGCTAATTGCAGCTCAGTAAACCTAATGGAGAGTCAATCATTCTGCTGCAAGATGGAAAAGTGCATTGTGCATTAATAAAGTAACTTAATTTCACCATTCTGCATTTGCCACACTGCTTGCTTTGATCTCTGCTAAATTGGATCATTACCTTGTTAAACTGAAACCAACTAATTTTCCCAATTGTCTTTTATGAACAGAAATAAATCATCCTGCTGCCATGGAGAACTATGAACACGATAAACATGAAAAATTAAAATCCAGCTTTTCTTAATGCCCTTGTGCCCTGCTGTTTGTGAATGCATACTGTAATGACTGATTAATGACACACCAAAGACGGATAACCAGAACAATCAACGTGACAAATGCCTCTCAAGGAGGCAAACTGGGGAGAGTCGGGAATACGCTTTTCTCATCAGACCCTCGCTTTTACTGGACGAAGTCTGCAACATGATGTTCTCATGGGAGGAGGATATGCAAGAATAGGACTACGCCATTATTTGACCAGGCGATAGTGTGTGCTAAAACCCCATCCGAGTACCTTGTTTCAGGCAGGCTTCTTTGTAGCAGAGGCCTGGAGGAGATACGGCACCTTGCTGAATATCCCCCGGTCCTGCATCCTTGCAGGGCTGTAGCTTCCATCACCTGAGTTTTGAACAGAAGCAATATGTGAGGAGAAGTTTTTGTTCCAGGAAACTAAATGGGATCTAGTAGGATTGTGAGTCAGAAAAGTTCCTAGCTGCCATTTAAAACCACGACCCAAGTGGCGTGAGAGCGGATCAGGCAGAGCCCGTCTTCTCTAATTCAAACAGTGAAAAGGAAATCAATTTCCCTGCCTCTGCCCACAGGGCCTGTGCTCTTACCTCTTAAGAACTTGGCCGAGTCTTCACTCTGGGGGGAAACAGGACTTGTTTTACTGTATTTACTCGCACCCATGTCGAGCCAACCGTTTAGCAACACCACACCTCATTGACTGAATGTGTCCTTCCTTTTGAATAATAAGCCTCTGTTGGAAAAAGCTGGGCTTGTGTGATTTATTTCAGATTACTGCCGCTTGTCGGACAGCAGCTTGCTGACTAGTGCTCCCCAGAGTTTGAGGCGTCTCAGAATTTCTGTCTCCAATGCCTTACTGGCTGGCGGGGAAACATTAGATGCTCCACTAAGTATGACAGCAGCTCTCTGCAGAGCTGCTGGGGAGAGGCTGGGCGGTCGACAGCAGAACCGCTCTGTCCGCTGCGCTGCCTTCAGAGGCCCTGCAAGCAGCGGGGGAGAGCTGCCCGTGTCTTCTGCTCACTGCCTGGAACAGATTAATTCACAAAATTTCTCCAGGGTTGCACTTCACCTACATAGCCACTGCTGTGAACCTAAAATCATCAGGATGATATTCAGCACGATATTCCTTGTGGGGAGTGGGAATGCCAGTGACTGATCACTGTGGAGGGTGCTTGGGTCTGGCTCCTTGAGACAGAGCAGGTACATCCCAGTTGCCTGATTTTAGAGGGTTTTTTTACTTAGAGAACCCAGCTGTCAGTGTACCAGGTCATGTGCAATGCTGGAGACTCCAGGAGGACGCTTTTACCTGTATAACTCTGCCAGGTCTTTAACGGGCATGAAGGCACCCCTTTACCGGGGTACCCTAGCTTTCTGTAACCCTCCACACCTTGCAGCCGTCATCTCAAAGTGCAGAAATGTGTGTAGCACAGGGGTTGGGGCATGCTGTCCAGCAACACTATGCCAGGGCACAGCTGGGGCAGAGATTCTACCTAAGGCATGCGGACAAAAATTTGCCAGGGACAATAAATCTGGACAACTGAGCATTCTGGTCCCAGCTCAAAACACAGATGAGCACAGAATACCTACTATACCCTTGATATGCAGCTCCATAGAAACTTGCCCAAGGACTGGATGCACTGCTTGACTTCTGTGTCCCCGCAGTCCCATCTCTGTCTGAAGGGTTGTCAACTCTTGATTTTGTGTATTTGCCTGCAAGGAATCAGATCTTAGTTAGAGCTGGAGCCAGACTTGCAGGGATGCCAGGAGCTGTAACCACTAGCTAATTTGGTTCTCTCTGGGGAAAAAAAACCCTCCAAGTGGTTGTTTCCATCCCATGAGGCTAAGCAACCAGTCAAAGCTACTCAGGAGGCAAACTGAGCTCTCAGTAGGTTTTACACCCAGGAACGCCCTGTGCCTTTTGCCTTTTCCAATCCCTTCCTATGTCGAGATGCATAGTGACATCTCCTCTTCATTGTTAATTCACCACAGGCCATCTGTGTGTCTGTAAAACATGACCAAGACAAACTGAGGAGAAATCAGTGGAGCCAAGAAAATATATGGCCTTCCAGATTCCTCCACACTCTGCCTCCTATGAGGCTGCTATTGCTGGAGATCACTGGTCCTTGCTGCCGGGACTTCTCCAACCATTTTCCAAGAGCTCTGGGACATCCATTTTTGTTTACTCCTTGCAGTCACTGTAGTGGGATGAAGCTAGAGTCGCCAACATTGGCTCTGCTGAGACGTGCTCGTGCAACTCGCAGTGCCCTCCACGGCAGTGGTACAGATTATTCAAAGCACAGTGGCAGTTGCTTAATTTTGTACTCAGATACGTTCTGTTGTCGGGCAGAGAGTTTCACTGCCTCTGTTTTGCTTCAGTGCATTCAAAGCATATCCTTCCAAGAGGACTCTAAGTGGATCCTGTGTATTTACTTCAGATTCAATAAAGGTAACTTAAGCAACTATCTCCATTGCATTGTGATATACAAGGTAATAAACAGCTGAAACAATTGATTAAACGCCATAGCAAAGCCATTTATAGAGCGCATACCACAAAGCAGCAGAGACACATCCTATTACCAAACATGCTCTACAAGTGGCTTCTTTTCAAAGCTTTCTCCAAACACAAGAGGACTGTCAGGTGAAAGAAATGCCCCTCTCTGCTTGGAGGGAAGGCTTTGGAAGCTGAGTCTGCTAGAAAGCGACCAGAGGGACACCACAGGGCTTTGGTAAGAAAGAAAGAAAGGAGCTTCCTCCTGGGAGGCTTTTGAGCTTTGTAAAGCTACTTCTGAATCTCATCGCAGTGGGAGCCTTAGCTGAATGTCCCAGAAAAGACTTCAGGACAGGGGGAGGAGCTCAGATCTGCCAGTTGGATTGTGACTCTGGATAGTCTTTTCTTTGAGGTCAAATCCATGAGCATTTGAAAAAATGTTGGTTCTCCTGTTTTGTTCTTAACCTTTTATTCCTGCTATGCCACTGAAACCCCATGAAGAGTTCAGAGGACAAAGCTCTGCAGCCCAGGGTGACTTCGGCCAATACAGGGCTCCAAGGGCATGGAGATAAGACCTTAAATTAGCCATTTAAAAAAGTGATTTTGCCTTCTCCAGCTTCAAAGAACTCATCCAGCTCCCATGAACTAACCTTTCCCACCTTCTTTTCATATTAACCCAGTCCAAGGATGCTTCAACTATCACAACTTGGATTTCATATTTGTAGAAAAATTAGAATTTCTAGGGGCCATGGCAGCAAGAACACGCAGCTCCATGGCTGTTACCACCTCCCTTTTCTGAAAGCACATGCCCCATGCTGGTAGCACACAAGGAGATGACTACAGCCCCCTCAGACTCATTAATCTCCACCTTCTCATTCTGCCTGAGCTCAGGCAGCATGTTCTTCTTCCCTGCTTTAGAAGTTCAACATTGCATAATAATTCCCTTTGCCCATCTCTGTGGATACGAGGAAACGTTCCAGCTTCAGGGGAACAGGGAGCGTATCGGCTGCACAGAGACACGGCTAAGAGACAAAGATATTGAGTTCTGTTTTTATTAGCAATGGAGTGGGTGAATTTGTGGGTGGATAAGAGATTGGGTATAAATGATGGAGAAAGCTGAAAACAAACCAGTTTTGACTGCTTCTCACAGTTTCCTGATCTGAAAGGTCAAAGGCTGAAAATTGTTTTGCGACAGGTTAAAACCACCAAGATTGTTTTCCTCTGCCAATACTTTCTTCTATTTATTAAAATTATTTTTCATCTGCCGAGTGGCCTGCCCAAAACCAACATGCTTTCTTTAGCTGCAGTAGTATTAGCCTGGCAGGCAAAACAGAGCCAAAAAGACTCATTGTAATTTAGGAGAAACAAGATTTATAATAATAATAATTTGAGGTTTTAATTTGCAATATTTTAGTTTGGAGAGAAGGAAGGACAAAATAGTAAACAAAAAAAATCCTGTTTTTGGTATTTCCTCATTTAAGGCCCTCTTATTTAGTTAAATGAATAAAAAAAAAAGGAGGGATGGAGACATAAGGTGGAAAACAGGGAGAATCTCACACCTCCAGATGTCCATAAAAACACTAATAAAAGTGCTAGGCAAATGAAAGCACATTTCTTTTTTTAAAACTGTGAAACAAAAAAATCTCATAGCTGCTCTTTTTGGAGAGTGGGTGGAATTTTGCTCTTTTCAGGTTCAACCTTGGCAAAATAATTAATCAGCAAATAAAAAATAGAAGTGAAATACATCCGGTTCTTAAATTCTCTTTCTTGAGGTATGGTCAGCCCCTCGGAAACTCAGGCCAAAAGGATCTGCTGCACCAATTTATAGGTATCCATCCCAGTATTTCTCCAATAGTGAACAGCACTGTGAAAGGCTAAAAATATAGTTCTACCTTGTTTTGGTTTAGGAGCAATTAAAGCTCTAATTCTGCATGCTGCCAACCGATTTCCTATTGCAAGCACCCCTTTGGGAAATCAATAGCTGTTTTGTAGGTTACTTTGTTCATTCTTAGCTGCTTGAATCATACCTTGAGCAAAATTCTCATATGGTATAAATTTATACTAAAGCATACTAGGCATAGATTGGTCTGTTACACACAGGAGCTATTGACTTCAAGTCCGCATGTCATTCTGGCAAGTGGCAGGGACTTTCTTGCTAGTGAATGAAACAGGGCATTCTCATGGCTGCATTTGCTTAACCTGTCTTCCTAGTGAAAACGGGAGGTGGAAAGGGTTGACATTTTTGGCACGGTGAGAAGTGTTTTCTTATTTTATTTGGAGTAGTTTTCTTGTACTCAAGAAAAAAAACGGTTGAAATCAATGATGTTTTGGCTCAAACCCAAATGCTTGACCGTTCTGAAATTCCCTTCCTCAAAGAGGTGTTTTTCTGAGAGAACCAGTGAAAGGCATCTTATTTCACTTTTTTTCAATGAAGATTGTCCCTGTGAATTTGCAACTGTTACCTTAGCTAAATTTGTTCCTTCCTCCACCCTCCTGATTTTGTGGGTTGCAAATGATAGCAAACATTATTCAGCAGTGCTTTGCTTAAGGTGCTAAACCTCAGAGTATTAGGCAACTCTCTCTATAAGATCCAAAGAGTAGACATATGACTCCCCCTTGTGAGTTATGGTCTGGAAAAAAGATTGCTTAATAGCCTGGTATTCGTGTATATCAGACCCTTCCCTTCAGGAGAAGCACTAAAGGATGCAAGCGATGTTTTGTTTGCATTTTATGATCTAATCAGAATCCTATCCATTATCAGATAAAAGGCCCATTCAGTAATGTATTTATTGGGTTTTTTTGAAGTAAAAAGAACAGAATGAATCATCTCATGAACTTAAAGTCCAAGAGGCAGAGAAATGTCACTTTCTGCATTAGGACCAAAACCACAAAGAAGAGAAAATGAGGTTAGCCCTGGGGGACGTTTCCTCCTCCCAGGCTGGTGCTGCTGGCAGGCAGCTATGGCCAGCGCAGTGTCATTCAGGGAACGCCACATGCCAGTCACATTTTGTCACCGGCAGGTTCAATGCCACTGTCCCTCCAGTGGTTTAAGGCACCTCAGTTCCACTTTTCGTTCAAAAGAGTACATGCTCAGCCATCCCTATGAGAAACCATAGTCCAAGGTCACCTCACCGTGAACTTAAAATACTCAAATATGTTAAATTGTCTTAGTATCTCTGGTCCAATGAATCCTGAATTTTCCTTTGCACAATAGCTCAGCTTTACCAGGAGAGAGACCGAGTGTCTGCTTGCCTGTCTGCATGCCCATCTGCTTTTCTATTTCCCCAGCCTGGAACAGGTCTGAGGTGCTTCCCGGAGTGCTGGAAAGCACTAGATCAGAGGAAACAGGCAAATTTAACCCAGATTTCCTGCTTCCTGAATGAATACACTGACTCTTGGGTTACAATTTTAGTCGAACAGTCACATCTCCTACGCTGTGAAGAGCAGGTCATAACCCAGGACACTTCAGCTCCAGAGAATGTGAGGATTCAATGTGTCTCCTCTAGGCCACCTCCACACGATGCCCTGCTCAACCCTGCTGGCTCTTCAAGGTGCTTATTCTCTCCAGACCCTATATCAAGAGTATGGGCTCTCACTGGGAGCTAGACATTTTCCGTGGAGGCATTGAAATCTCTCTAGACCTTGGGGACCTTAGTGCCAGCTGCTCAGGTGGGCTGTGAGAGGATGTCTACAGCTCGAGACAGATAGACACGGGAAATCTGTAAGAGCATTTGGAAGTGTTGTGTCAGGTGCAGCCCAATGGTGAATTGAACGAGCAGGATTTGGATGAACATAATGAGATGCTTGACAGGTAATTTTTGTTCTGTGTTGTGCTATTTCTGCAGTGGCAACTGTCACTGTGAAAACTACCAAGTTTGTTACCATGACATTTGTAATAATTACATCCCACTCTCTGCAGTGAAATGGGGCAGAAATATCGATTGAAATTCTCAGCTTTCATGGGGCTTGGGCCAGTGACAACTCATTTTTAATTTTCAGAGCCTTGGGAGTGAAAAACACACAAATACCTCAAGTCTCCTTTGTCTCAGCCTCAACTGAGATCCAGCAAAAAAAAAGACCTGGCACAGACAGAGCAAAGAAGGATTAAGCCTAATTTAACTAGGTAGAGAACAACTCATTTGTTAACAGCTGCAACATTATAGCTCATCAGCAGGCAAACGTATAGCCCCACTGATTTTCCAGCTCCATATGGAACATGCTTCCGTGATAAGAAAGGTGGAAGCACAAAGGTGCCATGCTGGTGTTCATTAACCATCACTAAAATCTGAGATTTTCTCTTCACAACTGCACAATTTCTGGTTCTCTCCCTCCCCAAGGTCGCATTAGCATCTGCGATAACATAATTGCTCTGCAGACATTCCTCGGCAACGGGTAGGTGATTCTAAGGGAATTACAAATACAGTACAAATATGCCCTTAATAAAATGAGTTCAGATAATGGGATCTGAGGTCTCCTTCTCTATGCCTCTTCATTTCTAGTGCAGTTCTCTTCATTTCCAAGATTGCCCATTTGCCTCTCTGTCCTTACAGCCTTAAGTAGAACTAATTGCGTGGGTGAGAAGAGAAGGATTTGTACCTAAATACTTGAGAGACATAGGCTCATACTATGCCTTTAATTATAGCAGTCATTAACACTGCACAAATATAGCCCAGAAGAGAATTTGGCCCCGTCGGTCCTTTCAATACTGTTAGTCTATACCCCCAAAGCATTCACAGCACATTGCAATTTTGGTATGAAAGCGTAGTAGAAATATTAAAGAATTATTCTGGCTTTATAAATACACAGACAACTCATGATCGCTACAATTTAAAGTATTGCCTTGCACTGCTGGTACATATTGCCACAGCTGAACTCAGTTTACCCCACACTTCGTTATTTTTCACTGCCTTGTCCTGGGCTGTTGCCTCACTGCGTTGCAAATTCCTGGTGGACACAGATACCTGTGCTCTCCATGGCCAACAGACACGGTCACTTTTGCGACCGAAAATCTGCTTCCACATTAATGGCAGAGCATCGCTGGGCTGCTGGCAGAAAGCATGTCTTCCACAGGGTGCTGCCCTGTCATGGGAACCTCTGCTGACTCTTTGGTGGATCGAGGGGTGATTGTGTGCCTGATGTGCAGCGTCGAGAAAAGCAGAGAAGCAGCAGGACCACGCTCCTCAGGGGTGGGATGCAGGCACTGGGCAGCACGGGGGGCGAGAGCTGGAGGAAGGCTGAGGCCTTCCAGTGCAGAGACTGGTGTAGAGCGAGTGTAAATCTTAGAAACCACACACGCATGCATTGTGTAAGGGTATGCTGTGCTATACTACACCATACTTGTAGCTCAAAGTGACAAGCAATCTTACATAAGTTTCTTGCTGTCATGCTATAGTTAGGTTTTGAATATGGTTAACAGTTTCTGTTAATACCAGATGTCCTACAATTGTCAGGCTCCAGTAAAATTGTGGTGATACTTCCTGTTGATTATCAACAGCAAAACTGCTGAGATAAGGAGTCTTCCTTGCTGTAGGACAGGTGGAAAGGAAATCCTGCCAATCTGCCACTGGGGGAAAAATACAGAAGAACTGATTTTCTTTTTTTTTCTTTTTTTCAAACAGTTTGTGTATA
This sequence comes from Burhinus bistriatus, assembly GCA_013397275.1. Lineage (NCBI taxonomy): Eukaryota > Metazoa > Chordata > Aves > Charadriiformes > Burhinidae > Burhinus > Burhinus bistriatus. The sequence goes on along the minus strand of VYXH01002544.1, from coordinate 609,303 downwards.
AAATTCCAGAATTCTAAACATTTAACATAGCCTGGAGACCAGATCAAAATTTTCCCTAATTCACAAAGAGAAGATGTCCTAAGACAGCGGCCTACAAGAAGTAAAAAAAAGTTGTTGACACTGAAAGGGAAAAACAGTGAAGAGGTAAATGGCTGAAAATACCACATGGCACTTCATCAGTCAGGACTGTCTTATGCTGTTCTAAACAGATGTAACTGAATGATGCTTTTTTTTAACAGCTGAATAAAACTGGGGTGTTGCTGCCAGTGAATAGCTATTTCAATAATATACTTCGAAGTGACTTCCAGACTTGTTCTAGGAGGGAGAAAGCCGTCTGTTCACATTCGCCATGTGACACTTGACAAACCTGCACAGATGACAAGATGTTACAAATATCTCTCCTGCAAACACACTCTTGAAGTCAGCCATTATTTGGAAATATCTCCTTTTTAGAAAACTTGCTGGAATAAGTCAGCAAGGTGGGGGAGGTGATGAGAAGAAGGGGCAGGGTGATCCCCCTTCTCCTGGCGCTTTCAGAGGAGGGATGCCCTGGCTGTGGATGGGGCTGCCCAGGAAGCTTCAAAGTCATCTGGGAAGGAGCGCTGCCTCTCTTTTACTCATAGACAAGCTGTTGATTTTCAGAGGAACTCCCAACAGGGGAGGACACTCACAATTACCCCTTTGAAAAAATCAGGTCAGCTTGTCTTCTTATTTATTACAAATTAAAATAAAAAAAGAGACCTGCTTTATTTCAAAGGACTTCGGGTCACTAATTTGGCTTTGGAAACCTAGAGATGAAAGGCTTTGCATGCCATTACCAACTCCCAGGAGCCTTTCCATCCCCACCCTCCATCCTCTTTTCCTAATAGTGGAGTTTTGTTAAATCCTGACTCGCAGCAAACACTCCACCCAGAAACTGGAGTGGAAGACTGTAGCGAGAAGGAGCATGCACAGCTAGGGCTCCGAGCAAGACAAAAGCAGGAAGCTTTGCAGATTGCATGGCCTTTCTTAAAAACAAATTCTGTTTTGAGGATTATATTTAGTGCCTGCCTCTTGGTGAAGTTAACAACAGCAGTGGAACAGAAAGGTCTTGTGTAAGAAAACAACAGGCAGGAATCCTGCTTAATTACATTTTCGACAGGCCAGTAAGTGCCGATGAAAGTGCCAGATGTGTAAAGAATTACTTCTTTTTAACAGCATACGGTGAATCATTATAAACTGTACTTGCAGCTGTAGACCAGAAAGAATGGTGCTCTCTAATTGGCCCTGGACAGTGCCCAGAACATCCAAAATCCCTTTTCTTGTATTTTGGTTTGTAAACTGCACTTTACAGTAGTGGGAAGACACTGCACCAGGCACTGCAAAATGATTATCGTCTCTCTCGGGCAGTTAAAAGAACACAGTGCTGAGTCTTGTAACACCCCCTGAGGGATTCGCCCCAAAAACGTACACCCTGTCACGTCCCATTGCACATGCACTGTATTTGTTAGGGTCCTCCCAAATAGGTGGTACTGTCAGTGTTTGAGTTGAGAACCGAGTCAGAACTGCTGGGACCTTTCAGTGAGAATTGCCACTCTTAAAATGAGGTGCATGGTGGCAGCTTATTTCCAAAATTATTATAGTCCACTGCAGTGTGGATTCCTGATGTATTCCTTTTTTCAGTTCCAGGAAGGAAGGTCTCCATTTCTTTCTGTTTTGTGTCTCTAAGTCAACTCCTGCTTTGAGACTGTGTGGACAGCAAAGAAAGTGTGTGTGACTGCCTCTGAGCCTGTTTCGCATGAGGAATTATGACTGTTTAGAGACAAGAATCAAAGTAGACAGCCTGTTCAAAGCCAAGGTGGAAGTGGGTCTCACCCCTGAAGTCATGTAAAGATCCAATACATTTTTGTTGTGTGTGAGTTATAAAAAAAAAAGAAAAAAAAAAATGACTAACCCTGCGTCTTCCTCTCCTCCTGCTGAAAATCCAGCATGCAGCATCTAGGTGATTCCCGCAAGCATCAGGGACTTTTCCTCGGCTCTGTTCATAGAGTAGATAGCAGAATAACCAACAGCAATAGGCTGTCATCCTCTACCTAGGTGTCCTGGTTTGAGGTAAAACAGAACCAATTTTCTGTTCAGTAATTTTACTTATTAGCACTGCAGGGTGATGGCACAGATTGCCAGCTACCTTAGGTTTTTACTGACAGCACAAACTGCAGCCTTTGCACTGCAGGCACAGGAGGTCAAAGTCCTTTTCTTCTGCTCCCTGTGTCCAGGCCACAGTGCAACTAAAATATAGAAAACACTGTTCAGCCCCTCCACTCCTGGAGACTGGGAACCCTCTTTACTCTCCCAGCAATGGTTCTTCACCTGTTAAATCAAGCACATTCCAAGTTTCGTTCCCTTTTGGAGCAGGCATTCAGCACCAGCAATGGTGATGAATGATGTGGAATCCATCCCCATTCCTTTTGTTGGCTGCTCTGGGCAGTGGTGTTTCACATCACTGGTGGCTCTATCTGCACAGACACCAGTTCATGGAAGAGCCTGTGGTGGTGCTCCATGCTCGAAGGCACAACCTGGAAGGGGCCATGGCCACAGGCAACCTGTGCTGAGGCAGGGACACCCAGGAGACCATGGCCATGGACAACCCATGCCAACACCATGGCCATGGATGAAACATGACAGAGTGAGGACAGTAAGAAGCGCTATTACACACAACCTCGATTCACTGCCCATTGCCTCAACAAAGGTTTGGAACAGACTGAGTGTAACCTGGAGTGAAAACATGAAAAATTCCACTGGGAAAGAGGGAGGATAGGCATTTGCCATAATTTGAGGCTGGGGGAGAAAAGGTGTTTGCTTAAGTGCTTTTTAAATTGTTTATGCTTTCTTTTCCTCAATATACAAAACACTGATTAGAAGTTTGTGTTGACTGGCAATAAAATAATTTAAGTAAAAATTCTCCAAATGGAGGTTGTTTTGCCTGTGACACCCTGGGCAAAGGGAATGATCTCTCAAGTCCTCATCAACTCCAAAGAACATGACTGGTAGGGTTGGGACAGACCCTTCAGCAAATTTAATTGCCAGACTCTAGCAGTTCTGTTAATAGATTTTTTTACTCCTGAGGTTCATATTTTCTTATGTTCCTGTTTTGTCTTGTTTGGATTTTTTTGAGGAATAATAGCAGGGAGATGACTCCTCCCTCTTACCTTCTCCTTGGTATGTGTCACGTCCTTGCTTTTGAATTTGGAAGCAAATGATTTTTTTTTGACAACATACTTGTTCACTTATTTTATTCTCAGACTAAGTTTTACACCAATTTAACAGAGGCTTTTCTAGAAACACCAAATTAATTCAAAAAGCCTGTAATTCAAATTCTCAAAACTTCTCCAAGCTGTAAACAGCTGAAAGCAGATCTTATAACAGGAAGTTCTGAGCTGCTCTAAGCTGTAACACTGGCTCCAGCTATAATTACTAAATTAAAATTCAGGTTCCTCTATAGTCTTTAAAGCTTCCCTGAATCCTAAAGCTGAAGTAATTCAGCTTTGGAGATGTTTACAAATATTGAAAGTTGTCTGAAGCCTTTGGCTCCGGCTCCCATTTTTTACTAGTAACAGAAATGAAGCCAGTGTTTAATTTTCCAGAGTTTGGTCCTCAACAGCAGCAGTCAAAGCCCATGGTAGTTAATTCATTTTCAGATGTAATTCAGAGGCTTATTCACAGGCAGGACAAAACCAGTAATTCAGTTCAGGGTGCATGTACTTGAGTTGTCTGGGGAAACAGCTGCTGAAAAAAGATATTTGCCATTAAACCTATGGTTCACCAGGAGTCATCCTGCAGCTAATAAGAGAGTAGACTTCCAGTAATGCAACCTAATTGCACTGCCATTACCTGCCTCTATTTATCATAGCTCTACAGGCTGAAAGTTCCTGAGTGTGCAGAGCCATTACAGACTAAGGGACAAATGGATTCAGATAGGGGCTGGGAGCTTATCTGGCCATGGAAAATTAATTAGCAGTATGGTTTAGCTGCTATTGTTCTCTTCGGTCCACAGAAGACCTTTTGTATAATGAGCTTTGCAGCACACAACTTCTTCAGTGAACAACAGAAAGGAACTTTCTGCATCTGCGAGAAGGATCCTGCTTGCAGGGGGTTGGGGGAAGAGTTTGCTCTTAAACCAGATGGGCTAATTAGATGCAATGAGATGTGCATGTGGCCTGAGGATCCAGCGTAGCCCATTGAGCTGGAACCTGGAGCTGTCTCTGGGCTGTAAGGTCCAGCTGATGATCTTTGTACAGGGATCTGCTAAGGGACCAGAGCTCTTCCTATTTCCACAGCTTTCCTGCAATGTAACCCCAGGCTGATTGCATCATCTGCTGTGTCCTTCACATCCCACTCTTCCTGGCTTTTCTACTTGACCACTCAGAAAAAAACTTTCATGTCCATGTTACAGGAAATGGAGAACACATGGCAAAAGGGAAAAGCTCACTGCATCCACATCTCTGCTGACATATAGTCTGTCAAATTGCTTCTGCAAAGAGATTAAATCTGTGCATAGTTCCTACATCACTCTATGAACAGCCCTTCATAGTTCTAAGCATAAAAAGAAAGAAAATAAATGGATCTTTGGCAGCTGTGGAAAACATTGGTCCTTTTTGACTTTAATACCATTCAGCCATTCCAGAATATTGTCATCCACGTGGGTGAAGAGAGCCCACTCTACCAGAGGATCATCCTTACCTAACAAAGTCTATGCCTGAAGAGAAGTCTGAAATATTTCCAGGGAAGTACAGCCCTTCATGACAGCAAACTATCTCCTAGAGCACTGAAGTCTGGAGATATATTTTTCTGCACTCCTTTCAGAGTAAAATCACTCAAATTTGGGGGAAAGAAGTGTTTTGTAAAGGAGAAAATGAACAACACGTTATAGGAGAGCCATCACAGCATCTCCCACGTTTTGTAAGATTAATTAAAAGCTTAATAAAGTAAGAAATAAAAAGTCAGAATCAGGATTCTGTAGAATTCTGAATCTACAAAAGCAGAGTAACACATTGCTCATTTAGCCAGTCAGTATTGCTTAAACGTTGTTCTTGCACTTGTCACCAAAATACCCTTGTCTGCCTCTTGCTGGAGCCTAAGGGAGAGATACAAGATCTACAGACCTGACAGTAACACACATTTTCAAGCGATCTCAACAAAGTTTTTTACTCATGGCTATTCCTTTCTTTTTTGCTAAATGGCTGAGTTTAGCCTAACTGTCACATCTGAAATACTGCTGTTTGACTGACCTACCTTGGAACACACTTTTTTTTTCCATCTTGTGCTGCACAAGTATCTTACTTTGCTGCCAAGAAATATTATTGCTAATATAAGGAGGGGTTAACTGCAAAGAACACCAAAGAGCAGTCACGATCCCCCCCAGCTTCTTCTGTTCTTGGGTAAAGGACGGCTCCTTTGCATGAGCTGGTGGCTGCAAAACAGCTGCACTATCCTGATACCGCGTACTGCTGAAGGTGACTGGAAAAAGGCATTTCTGCCTCAGCAAGAGAAAGAAATCTTGCAGTTGGCATTTTATTTTGTTCCGGTTTGAGAGAAAATAGTTCTGTGAAAAGAGCTAGTGGCACAGAAATTGGGAAAGGAGACATCAGAAACCTTTTCTTTGAATTATTTCAACACATTTACAGCTAAAATGATGATAATGACACAAGATAGGATGATAATTTTTTGCAAATATATGCTGTCCTCATAAACCCGAAACTTTTAATTTGCTTTGACAGAAGTGAGTGTCCACTCTGGCGATTATCATCCTTAACTCAGGGTTTGGGGTTAGGGAATGGAAGAGACAGTGGCAAGAATACTCTATCTTTTTCCACACCCAGCAAATTAATTGCAATTGAAGTATTGGTAATGCTTGTTCTCTGACTACAAGCACAATGGGAGTCTTGCTGTTCTACAATATTTGGATTTAGAGGGAAAGGGGGACAGAAGGTAACAGCTCTTTAAGTGTTCCCTCTCCTGATACCAACTTCAGCACTGCAGCCCTGCGTGTTCTGCAGCTACGTCTCCATTGGCAGACACAAGCTCTGTGTCTTTTAATCTGTTTTATAGTTACTGCTGTTCTGATTTAGCCTTACTCCTCCTCATCTCAGCAAGCTTAAACTGTCAAAGATGGCCAGCATGGTCTATCAGCGTGGAAGCAGATATGCTGGTAAACATTGGGGTTTCAGTGTGAAACTGGTGTTCACACACCAGCCTGCAGGTTGGCAGGAGCTGGAAGCGTTCCCATTACGTGTGTAGCTGATAGGTCCCATAACAGTCACAACTTCTACTTGATGGTACAACTTCTCACTATATAAAAGCCATATAAACAATAAGATGGCTCAGAAATTAAGTGCTTTACACTTTATCTTGCTGGTTTTGCCCTATTCTTCCTGTGGCCAGACAACAAAGAAACGCGTGAATGATAAAGGGCCACAGAGAAAACAAAATAGTGCTTTGGGTGTCCTCCAGGCTTGATATTTCACAGTGAATCCATGCCCACATTCTGCCTTCATTTGAGTTGGAGCAATGTGGCTGTCGTCCTTATCTTCCATCTACCGCACGGGGCAGTTATCAAGTTGCTGCTCACCCTCCTCCCACTCTGTATTTTTTTATTGTAGGAAACTTGAATTAAAAGGGATGCAAAAATTAATGTAATTGATATCTGCAGCCTGAAGGGTTGTCCCCTCTACCACCACAAACAGAAGCCATGGGCTGGCTAGATGCACCAGGAGAAATTACCAAGAAATTTGCTGCTTCCAAGCAGCCTGTCGCAATGAAAACCACTGGAGTAACGTAACTGCTCCATTATCCTCCTGACTACCTGCCTAATGTGCTCTATCTGGGAAAAGCAGCTTTCCTGAGAGCTGGTGAGAGATGGGGCATCAGTGATTTCCAGCAGCTTCGGATGAGATTCAGAGAAATAAATTACAGTCATTTCTAGGGAGAAAATGCAAGGCAAATGCATAGATGGCATCATCATTATGGTAAACCAAGCAGTCCACTGGGCATCGTTCCTTAGAAGTCTCATCCCTCTGTACTCAATATGATTATCATGCTGTTCTCTGCATTCCTCACTTACATTTTCTCTGGTTCCAGAGGTTGCTGCTGTTTGATGTGTTTTATCTCAGACGTATCTTTGATGTATTCTAGAATGAAACAGAAGTACAGAAGCGGCCAGAGGAGGACTAGGATTGGGCAAACCCAGAGGAACTTGGATGTATTTGATAACCACTCAAATTATTTATTTGGTGTTCAAAAAATGAGATTGAGTTCATAGACCTTTCCCCTGTAATTTAAACCAGAATTTTTTTTCTTCCAAAGAAGATTCAATTTTTCCTTTTGTCATTGAAGAAATCTGTTATCCTAGCTAAAAGGAGGCTTGTACGTTGACACTAAAAGGTGCTTTCTCTGTAAAATATAGATATTTTTTCTCTTTTCNCTCTCCTCTCCCTCTTTCTATATCAAATCTTCCTGCTGATACATTTTCCTTGGATTTTTCCACTTTCTCTAGCTAATTTCTTCCTTTTTCCTTCCTCTTTTTATTCGTCCTCCCTTCACACACACCAAGCAATGTGCAAACTATTTAATGAGCATGAACAAAATTTCCACTCAAGGATGCTTGACTGAATTTGTGGTTAACTGAAATAAATTTGTCCTTTCCTCTTAACAGAATATAGAGGCCACATTTGCATCACTATCAGGAAAAATACAAGACATGATCACTTTTACAAATGATACTTGCAGGGTAAAGGTAGGGCATAGGTTTTTTTTGCTTTGTTCTCAATTGGAATATTTATTTTCTGGTAGCCTAAGCATAAATCTGTTGAAGCAGCTTCAGAGAGTTTAGAGCTCCCCTATGTTAATTTACCTACTTGGAGAGTTAGTGGAGGACAATACAGCAAGAAAAAAAAGGAAAAGAAAAAACCAGAAAGTTTCTTTTTTAAGAGAAAGAAAATGACCAACTGATCAGACTAGAGAGAAATCCACTTCTGGGTCCTGAACTCAGAGATCCATGGGATCCAGCACATGTGAGAAGATTTCTGCACTATCTGCCCTCCCAATCCATTTGATATCGTGCTGGCAGGCAACCCAACCCTCCTCTCCTTCCCATGCCACAAGGCAAGGAAGTGCTGAATGACAACTTGTACACCAAAGAATATAATTCCTGTATGATGACTCCAGGCAACAGAGACACAGAGCATTTGATGTAGCTATAAATTCAGAGCAGACTTACATAATTTTTTGGTACATACCATCTGTTCATCCCAGTGTTACAGGTATGTACCTGTCAGCTGGAGATGAGCAAGAAATCACCCATCTTCTAACAGCTAAAAGTATCCAATCCAAAAACTATGTGCACAAGGACAACGAAGCAAGTTAAGATGGATTACCTGAAGGTTTGAAATGAAAGCATATTAGTTAAACTGCATTAGACTGTTGTGAAGATGCTCTTATTCAAAGTGCTTTTTCTGCCTCCTGTAATCAGTCTAGATGATATATTAAGAAGCATTGCTACTAATTACTTTGAAAATTATGTGACCTGGAAATCAAAGCCACTTCATGTTCTTGGTTGTGAAGATATTCCTCTGAATTTAATTTATTTATTTATTTTAAAGCTTTCATTTATTCCTATTTCAGTGTTGCTGCTTCGAAGCTGAAGCTGTATCTCTGAATTGTGATGCACCCAAATGATTTCATGGTGCTCCTTCACTTTGGTTAGTGGAACAAGGCTAAGGAGAAGGGAGAGGAAAACAGAGGCGAGAGATGTGCTTAGCAGCAGACAGTCAAAGAAGTTACCTGTTCAAAGATAATTGGAAATACCCGAGTATAACAGACAAAATGTCCACAGAATTTATCAGACCAGCTATATATATTTGGAACCACCATGGTTTTTTGGATGAAGTGGTTTTATTCCACTACTTATCTACCATATAGGAAGAGCTGATAACTCTGGCGCAAGGCATGGTTGAATGCAGTTGCTGTGCAAATTTCTGCTTGTTCTTCCACTAATGAGTCATGATTGTGACCAGCCAAAGACCTAGTCACTCCACTCCAGGGCGTGAACATGAGCCTTGTGAATGAACTGTAACAATTCTGGGTATTCCACATGTGGGACCAGACCATGCATCCTTGCACTGGAGACAACAGAAAACTCAACCCCAGGCTGCAAAGATATTCTCCATTGTATTCCTGTATTCTCCCAGAATGGAGATCAAGAAAATATGGAGACATCAAAATCAGACCTGTGTTTTACATAGCTCCAGCCAAAATAAGGCAGTAGCTGCTGCGTGCCTGGAGACTTTTTTCCGTTGCCTAAACACAGCATATGTTTTGCTGAAGAACTCCACAGTACTGTAGTAAGTGGTCCTGTATAGTTTATCCGTGTAGACAGACTTCTGGCTTGATGCAGGAGATACCCACTGATGGCTCCTACCACATATAGCAAGACATTCTATGAGTTATGAGCGGAAGAGAAGAGCTAATGGGTATGGATGGAGTTTTTATGACATTTTAGACAGTCATCTGACAGCGTCATCTTCTAGAACATCTCAAGGAAACATGCACATTAAGGATGAGAATGGCCCTTAGAGATTCCTGTTATCCTCCTCCTATTTGTCCTCAGCAGTTTAAGAAGGTGCCAAACCTGTATCTTTCATAATGGTTTTAAAATCAAACTGGGAGAATAATGGAAAACTTGAGCAACTATTTGCTTGAGTATTTAAATTAGTTCAGTCCAGCTATATCCATCCTCTCATCTGTTAGCTCTCTGCAAACACTCTAACAATTGAGTTTTACTGGCAGGAATGTTTGTAGAGAGCTAATTTCAAAGTGGCATGCATATTTGCAAATACCCAGTTTTAGGTTTGCTTATGCATGTATCTGTCATGGAAATATTTGCATATTCATCCAAATAAAGAAATGGGAAAATACTATGCGACTTGTCTGTCCAGCCATAACTAATGAACCCGAGGCTTAATGTTAGTAAAGGATTTTAATATCATATAGAAGCCTGTGATGAATAAGGATGCATATGGTTTATTTTAAGCATGTTAAGTGTACTGGTGAACTGGAGTTTGCAGGGAAGCGTCACTCAGTGGTTGGAGGCTCGCCCTCCAGTCAAGTGCCTGGAGCACTAGGGACATTTGGGTCTGTTGTCAGCAAGTCTGAACACCGGACAAATTGTTGATTGTGAATTATTCCCCTACAGCTCCTTACAAATGAATAATTTTAACAGATGTAAAAAGGGGAAGGGATGGGGAGAAATGACTAATAAATTGAATGAAATAGATTGTCAATATTTATTTGCATGAGAGATAGAACGTGGAAATTTACCAAAATCTCTGATGGTGCTAGCGCTGTGGCACTGCAAAGCAGAATATCCATAAAACTCCACATTTAATGAGCATGAAGCACCTATTGTTCTGATTAATTGTGATGAGAGACGCATGAAAGTCAATGGCCAAACTCCCTGTCCACTTAGGAGGTTCTTAGTGTCAAGCTTGGGCTGTGGGACCAAAACAGATAAAACTGTGTAGTTTGATTTTCCCCTTGCTTAATTTTGTGAAATGATTGAGGAACTCAAATGAAAGCAGGAGAGAAAGACAAGGAAAAGGGTTATTCCTTAATATACTGCAAGACAAATAAATGTGAGGGAACTTAATAACATTTTATTAGGCTGAAAATGATTACACAAACTCATGAAAAACAAATATGGAAGTATCATTAAACACAATAGCCTGGGTGCCATAATTAGAAAGTTTGTGGTCTTCTAATTGACAGAAGGAGGGAGAAGTGCAAAGTGAAGCGTCTCTCTTTCCTCTTTTCTTACTTTCTATTTGTTGGCATTTCCTGCTGGCCTTGTGGGAAATGGACAACACAGCTGGAGGAACCTCCTCTCTGGTCCCCTGTTTCTAAAGACAGGATTTTAATACTGCCATTACACTAAAATAGTAGCAGTATTCAACTGAATGACTTGTTTAGTCAACAGATAAATAATTAAGGTAATCTTTTTACGCAGTCAATGTCGAAGACACTTAAATATTTCTTCTTTTTTTGGCAGAATATATTTCTGTTAGAAAATTCTGTTTTAATGAACTTGTACATTTGTATGCAATTGTGTTGAATTTTATTAGATTTTCCTGAGTAAAACTATAGAACTTAAGCATTTTGACAGTGTCAAAATATTTCATTTTGACTTAAATGAACATTTTGATTTTTGGAGGTTTGAAATGACATTTCATTTTGCAAATATATTGTATATTATCAATCAGAAGATAATTATAACACTAAAATTAAATAAAAATCCAAGTGACAGTTTGATTTTTATTGCAATAGAATATTTTGATAGCCCCACAGCAACATCTTTCCCGATTTCAAGGAAATTTCTAAAGTTTTCTTTTCATTCAGATTCATCCAACACGTAGCCCATGTGGCACCTTACTCATTACACATAACATCATGTTCTCTTTCCTAGCTAGAGGCTTCAATAATTTCTGGAGTTTTTGACAGAATATAACAATTATTTATATTAATTTCCTTCCTTTTCATAAACCTTCAGCATTTTTTCTCCTGGGTACAACACAAAGCAATTCTGAGGGAGCAGCCTGATTCATGCCAAAGGTTTGTTGAGATGGTACAATTCTCTTCAGAGACACCCAACTTCATCCACATGATGCAGCTGAGGTGCAAAACAAGCCAGGTAAGCATGGCAGTGAGCACAAAGCATCCATGACAGAGCAACAGCACCAGCTTCTACCCCAGGCCTTGGGCTTGGAAAGGCGGAGATGTTTTAGTGATTTCTAGAAGGATACCAAAATTTGATTCCAGACCTGCTGATGTGTAACCATGAATATCCTTAGTTAGAGGAAGAGACTCTGGAGTCACTGGGGCTCCATGAGACTTCTCTTGCCATCCTTTCCTCTGCTGCCTTTGATATTTTTCCACTGATATATTACCAGAGCGGTCCCTGCAGACCGTGCTGGTTTCACAGCAATCAGTCTCTGCAACGTGCTGTGTTTGAAACTCAACTTCCTTTGACTGAACACATCTCCTTTATTGCATGGATTTCTACTTGAAATGAAGAGTTTATTCTAAGAAGGGAGCATTTGGTGAATGCCATGGGGTTGTTAAATCCATTGCCTGGTTCTGCTCTAGAGGGTGGGAATCACTGCTCTGAATGTCCTACTGCACTAGACAAGAGTTACAGCTTGAGTATTTGTTCCTGCATCTATTCTTAAATAAATCTTCATGTTGTGGCAGAGCAGAGCACGCCAGCCACTTAAATGCATTATTTTATCTTTTGACAAAAACACAAGATTAAAAGGGAATGAAGCCAAAATCACTTTATTTTAAAATTAAAATTAATTTTGCAAATAATTTGGGGTCTTCGTGTACTGACTACTGGTTTGATGTACATAAATGGTGGGTATTTATACATATATCTCAGCTAGAAATTGGAAAAGAACCAGCAATAACATTTTCCTTGTAACCCACCCAGAATGTTAAAGCTTTTAAACATTAGCGTAATGTCCATTCCGGATAGCCATGGTAACGTCGAAATCTGAGTGCTGATCCTCAGCACTGTACCTGGGAATATCCTGATTGCGGAAGACAAGGATGAATTAAGGATGAACAAAATGGACCCTTTCCATTTCTGTCTGTCTGCCTTGTTTAACCTTAAATCACCTGACGTTTGTCTCCAAAGCCAAAGTTTGAGACTAGCCAATGATCGTTGAAAAAAACCTCTGGAGTTCAAACCGTGTGGGAGCATATATATGTGTGCATGTGAATAGTCGACAGAATGTACAGAATTCACCAGATTCAGCAATCTCTAGTATTAACCATGTCTAAATGGAAACATTTCGTTCATCTTTGATCTTAATAGCTTTTTGAAAGTGGCAGCCCAAATGCCTACTGTCAGAGCACGGGCTTTAGAGTCCAGGATTGAGTAGGATACATCTATGCCTCAGCTGCCTTTGATTTTTTAATATCTCTAACTTAATAACAGCTCCCCCATCCACCCACTTCCTTGTTCCGCTCTAGCCCCAGTGTCCCTCTTGAATCCCAGCAACTTAAGAAGAATGGAAGTTGCAAAGAAAAGGGGATGGAGAATGTATATTTTTAATTAAAAAAAAAAAGTGTTGATAAGCATTGAAAATCTTCATTTAAAAAAAAAAAAATGAAGTCCCAGAGCTATAATCCTAAAATCAGTGTAGTCATGGAAATACAAAACCTCAAACTTTAAAATATTTTCTTCCCATTTTCCTGCTTCTAATAATAGTCAAATGTGCTTAAGTCTCCAGGGATGTCCATCTGTAAAAAGAATTACGCAGCCTTCCTGTGGAAACTTATTATTTTGAAAATTTGGATTCAACTGCTTATCTGTTTTCTTAGACACTATTACAGGTAACTCAGCTGGATTCATCACTGTGTTGGAACTGATGGGATGTGCCTGATTGCAGCATCTTCCATGTGGGATTGGAAGTTTAGGTTCAGCTTACCCACCCGTAGAGAATTTCTTTTTTCTTGCTGCAAGATACATCAAGACTGATTTGAAAAACAAACACAAAACAGCAACAACAACCATGAAATCCCTCTGAAATCAGACACTTTGATCTGAATGCCTAGACTGTTAAGAAGATGATCTCCCAGAACAAAAAGCACAAAAGAAATCTTTATGAAATGAAACGCTTGTTTTCCAAAAATGACAAAGGGAGGGAAGGTTGATCTCCCAGCTGCTACCAAGGACAGCCTTTCTTCTAGGGTAATACTAATTGTCCTAGGGACTTCTGTAACTCTTTACACCACAACATGTCTGTTAGAAAGCTTGGTTAAGTAGCTTACATGTGTCTCGGTGAATCCGTGTTCTATCCCAAGTTTATTACAGAGATCTCATGACTTAGGCAGGTTCTGACTTTTCATCATTTCAATGCCATCAATATTAGCAGACTCTTGCTCCCTTGGAGCAAAACATCCACCTATTTCTAAGAAGCTCATATTCTGCATATTGAAATGGTATACTTCAATGACATTTAATCTCTCCTCAGATGTCTAGATGTCACCCTAATGTGTCCTCCTTGTTTCATGGAGTACAGTACACTTAAGCTGTTTATCATGTTTCCTGTCAAAAGTTGTTACCATTTTTGATGGGCAGTGTAACAGTTATCATTCCAAATCATTATGCTGGCATTAAAAACGGAAAACCTGGTTTTGTGAATTTCTTGGGAGAAGACAGTATCAGAATTTGTAGCTGGTGGTTAAAGAAATGTTTTCTGAGAAATGGGAAAAATAAAATCTTTCTTCAGGGTAAGGAGACTGGTTATTTTACTGAGTTTAATATTATTTTATCCAAGCAGTAGCGTGATGAATGAGGAATGCATTGCTCCAGTCTCTGCTCTTTCATTTCAAACTCCTTACTTAGTACTTTTGACAGGAATAAAGACGTGCTCTGAAAGGATGTTAGTTGTAGCACCTACTAATATTCAGTCTTTAGTACCTACAAATGGACACTTGGGAGCCTGGAGCACAAGAGTAGGAATGCATTTCATGAAACACACATAGGTGCCTTAAATCAGGCTAAAAAGGGAAGTTGCTGACAGAAATAGAAAATATAATAGAATTCAGTTTAATATACCACCTTTCAAATTCCAGGTATCCCAAAGAGCTTTACAAAGTAATAAGTTAGGAAAAGGTAGCAGTGGCATAGCAACTCCATAAATAAATACTGTGACTATTATTCAGTTTAGCAATAACTCATGCAATTTAGGCATTAAGGGCTAGATTTAGCCTAGTTTTCCACAAGCCAAAAGCCAGGCCTGGAGTCTCACAGGGAGAATTTCAAGCCACAAAAGACAGATGCACTGAATAAAGAAATCACATTTTCCAAAAAGAATATGATCCAAAGAGTTACCGGAGTTGGTGAAAGAATGAGTAGTCTCATGTTTTCATATTTGAACCAACTCATGGTTTTGAGAAACAAATGAGATCTCTGAGGATAACTGGAACTGAAAGATTATGTGTGCCTTATGAGCAGAGAGCACCGCGGAAGCAGTTACCTCGCTGGTCCTTAATGGACCCCTTATTTCAAGAGGTAATGGAGACACTCTGTTAGCTTTCATCTCCATGAATAACAATTCTAAATTTAGTCATGACTGTGTGAAGACTTGTGGAGTTAATAAATTGCTTGTCAAATCTCTCATGAAAATGAAAGGCAGATAGAAGGGAGCGAGGACTAAACTTGCTGTGTGCCCACAGCACGGGCCACGCTGGAGCCCTGACGAAGGGCCCATGGCCCTGTCTCACGGCACATAAATGTGGCTCTCACTTTCCTGTACCGGAACAAAGACAATCAAATGGTGCTGTGCCAGTTCTGGGCAGGAAGAGACACATAAAACACTGTCTTCATTAGATCCAAGCCATTCATGGCTCACCTGTCTGTGATCACATGCACATCCTTTGGCCTGCCTGAGTGTATCAATCTGTCCAGGGTAATTCCACAAAGCAAAGAGGACTTCACTGGAAGCCAGATGCTGTTGCAGTCCTGCCTTTCTCCTTTGAGCTGTGCTTAACGATACATCAAGACTGGGTCATCATCCACACCGTGTCAATTTATTTTCTGCAGAGTGTAAATTCTCTTCCGCGGGGAGGGATGGCCGTAGGCTTTGCTTTGAGAACAAGAGCCATCTGCAGGTTGTCCTCCCTCCCCCCTTCCCTATGAGACCAGGCATGTGTACATGCTTCCTGCTCTCCCCACAGGCTGAGGGAATTATCCCCTCAGGTTCTCCAAGGGTGATCTGCTAACTTGGTGGCATATGGTCAAGCACAACACTGCCAAGTATGCAGAAAAACAAGACTCCATGAGATTATCTCCATGAACAGAAGGAAGCTGCACAGAAGGCACTATTAGAATGGAGGTTTCTGCATCCCTTTAGGGACTAAAATCTAAATAAAAGATAAAGGAACTGCAGAGCTGCTTGTGCACCAAGGAGCTGTGTGTGAAGAAAAGGTTGGGCCCATAAGTTTGTGGGTCCACCTGTGTGTCTTACAGAGCCCTGTTTCCAGCTCCTCAGACATGTCCACAATGCAGACCTGCATGGAGCAGAGGCCAGGGTGATCTCTGTAGGCTCACTGCAGGGCTGTGGGAGGATTGGGCCAGGGTCTGCTGAGCATATTGGTGGAACTCCTGGAAGGTCTCACCACCAAAAGTAGCGGTGATGGTGGTTGTGATCCTGAGCTGGAGAGCTGGAGCCAATGGCAGCTGTCCTGGAGCAGCGGGAAGAGGAGAAAAAGAGCAGAAGGAATGAGGAGGCGAAGGTGATGGCCACTGTTTTTTGGTTACACCTAGGGGCTAAACCAAAAATTCATGTCAATCATTACAGCCTCAGAATACCAACCCTTCTGTTCTGCCCTGCTACAACATTGCAGTGTGCTTTCAAGTGACTCATTTAGAAGGTTGGGGTCTTGAGAAGCATTTAGAAATCCTGGGATTTCCTGAGGCAGTAGAAGACTCCCAGGGCCCCATCACTCATCTCCTCCCCCTAATTAGCTCCTCCGTCAGCTTAGCTTCCTCTGTTTTTCAAATCCCCTCCACAATCCCAAGATCACCGGCAAGCTAGGAGCAGCACGGAACATGTGTTTGTCCCCTTAATTTATGCAAAACCAAATTGTTGCTTCTCTGCAACATGATAAGGAAGCTAAGGCTCAAGAGGTTACAAATGAATTGAGGGCACCCCTGCCTTTTCCAGTCTGCTGCACTAAAGAGCTGGAATCCATTACCCAGCACACCTACAGTATCTCACATTCCCACACAGATTAATTTTAGGTTGGTCGGCTCATTGCTTTTACACCTTGTGTGCAGGTGTAAAACTTGATCTACGGTGTTTAAATTTAAACAACCTGTTTGCCAGTTTCTGCATTGGTGCTGGTAGGCACAAAGGATTGTCAACAAATAGTCACATTACTTTTATTTCCAATCCAAACACAGCATCCTTTCTGATTCCCTCCTCTTAACCAATTCAAGAAAAAAACACTTAAATGTTATTTTTTCAAGTGGCAGGCTGCCAATATTGTGTGGGGATTTGATTTCTATTTCAGACTCCAAAAGGGAATTCCTGAGATGCTGGAGAGGAGGATGAATAAAAAACCCACAGGTGTAGGATGGGGTATATTGAGTTGGCTGGAGGGTGATTCTATCTCATGACAGATTTGGAAGTTTTGTTTAGCTCTAGAATAAATACCAAAGACCTTTTGGATGTAAAAGCCAAACTGAATGGAGCCAGTGTGGGTGTGTTTTCACTGGAGGACATGTGCAGGCTGCCCCATCTGGAAAAAGGATGTGTCAACCCAGACAGCTCTAAACCAGCAACTACAACTTCTGTAATAGCAGGCCTGAGCCTGGACCACACAGCTCTTTGAATACAAACTACTTTGAATCCAAGTTCTTCCCGTTGGGGGAAGGGGTTAATTGCATGCCAATGGTAGCACCAGGGAAGCATGGCCAGTTGGCCCACAGCTGCAGTGGGGCACTAATGTGTGCCAGGCTTAAAAGCAGAGTGTGGCTCTGGCTGTATGCTGCAAGCTGGACATAGCTAGAAGTACTTTATTTTTTACTAGATTACATATGAAGACTGCACTATTTGGAGGCCTTTATCCATTTTTTTTTTTTTTTTTCCTGAGTTGAAATCATCTTAAAGCCCCGAAGAAGCATGTATCACAGCTTAGGAAAAACAATTCCTTGTCTCTTGTGCTCTGCCCTGCTCTTATTCTCCCAGACTTCAGTATGGAGTGTTACAAAGCAATGCAGAACATGCAAGTCTTAGTCCTATCATGATGGAGCAGGGCATCAAGGAGGCAAAAGTAAGTAGATTCTTCTTCTTGATTCATCCAGCTGCAAGGCAGATTGTGACTTCTGTCCTGGGAGTGTTTCATGGCAGAGTCATCTGTAAGCTGCCTGAAATGCAATCCCAGCTGCGCCTCCATCTATGTCTTCTTGTGGGACCTGGGAGTCCCGCCAAATCATGTGGGAAGGTCTCCTGGCTCTTCGCAAGGTAAGGAGTGTGCAGGGCTAGTCACACTGCTGTCACAGCAGCTTACTGCAGCGATATCTAAGTCAGTTTTCAACTAACTGGTCTGGGATTTAGTAGGAGAGAGCAATTAAGGCAGGATGGAGTTTAGCAGAGTAAATGATCCCTCTCTACTGCTGTGACCTGATGTTACCCCTAGCCAAGGTATTAAAAACCCAGCAACCCCTAGGACTCCTCCAGGCCTTTGCAGACACCTGCAGAACATTTGTTGCTTAAATTTAGGAATGCCTACAATAAAAAGAACTCTGGTTCCCAAGCAGAAGCAACACAGACAAATGCAGCATCCATCCAGCTTACTGCTCACAAAGGAGGGCAACGGACTTTATTTCCTGAGCAACTTTTCCATCATCTTTCCTTCCCTGCCCCTCCTGCCATGCCTGCCAATGCCTGTCATCATTTACCGTGAAAATGGCACCCATTCGTCTCCTTCTCCACAATGCCCAAAGTATATTTGGACTCTGGCCAACAGGAGTAGCGATTCAATGGACACGCAGCCCTGCCTTGAGTGCGCATTCATGAGTGCATGTTAATGCAATTACAAGCCCAAATGAAGCTCTTTCCCCTTTCATAAAGAGCTTCAGCCCTGCAATCCTAAATCAGCAATCCAGTAAATTTGGATAAAACAAAAGGCTTCTTTAATAGGAAGATGCATCTTTCTTTTTTTTTTTTTTTTTTTTTTTTTTTTTTTTTTTTATTATTCTATTCCTTCAACTGTGTGTGTAATGCTAAATGACTTTAAACAGCCATTTAGCCACCCACAGAGACAAACTAGGTTTACAAATTTTCTCATTGCGTAGTTTCACTACGTGTGCTCCCTGGAGTATTGGCATTTTGTTTGTTTTCCTGCTTAAAGAAATGGATGGATCCAATTTGCAACCCAAAAAAACCTGAAAAGAAGTTAATTCCCCCCTGTCTGCCTGTTTTTACAGTCTGGTTTGGTGGAGATAAAAAAAATTTAAAAATCAATGAGAGCCAGAAGATACGATGTACAGAAGACAAATGCCAGAGGAGCCCTTTTATTGCAAGAGTAAACCTAGAAAGGAGGATACATTTCTTGTGAGTAAAGGAAAATAAATGAGAATGACAAGAGCAATGAAAGGTCTACACAACGTGACCCTAAGGAAAGACCAGATGAGCTGGGGTTTTCAGCCTGAAGAAGGGAAGATAGAGAGGCACATCATAACAGCAGTTGTCCTTTAAAGAGGCGGGGAGCAGTCCCCTCACAATACCCACACTAGGCCCAACTGGAAATGATGGGCTTACACTGTAGCAAGGTGGATTTAAGACAGAAATTAGGAGAAAGGGGACTGCAGAGGTGAAGGCAGCAATGACAGAAACCTGGGGACCACCCTGCAGAAGGCAAGGAGATCCCACTACGGCCACTCTGGACACAAGTTCACACATTTGCCAGGCATAGGAGCAACCACATGTTGGGCTGGGGGAAGCTCCTAAATTCTTCCTCCTTCTTTGGTAGGAATCTCTTACTGAAATGATTTTTTTTTTTGTCTCCTTGGGGGAAGGGAGCACCTGGGAGCCTTCCTGTCCTCAGTAGGTACAGCTTCGCTCTCCTTTGCAGATGTCTCCCCATGCAACCGTTTCTTTCTCTGCCTCTGCCCTGACACTTTCTGTCTCTGCCATTCATCATCCAGAGTTAAAAATTCAAGGGTTGGTTTTGATTATCTTATTACCATGGTGACCAGGATGACTTTCATGCCCATCTGCGCATGGCAAGATGCTGCAAACCTTTACTTCATTGCAAACCAGGAGAATTGTTATCTGTGTTTTTCTCCTCATAACTCGATGCCACCTTTATGCAGGAGCTGGAGCTGCTGCCCAATGCAGTTATCTATTAAGCAACAGGTTTTTAGGGAGCACCAGAGAGCCAGGGTCTGCATGGATGTCTTTTGTTTACCAGATGGAGAGCAAGATTTCAGCTTGAACTAATGTTCCCTAAAAGCCCAAACAGTGCCAAACCCAGAGGATGTATTTAAGGTCCTGCAAAGCAGAATAGGTTGTCATATAAGGAAGCATGTAAACCCAAACATGGCTACAGCTAAGAGCTTTGTTAAAGTACAGCAGAAATCCAAAAAGATAACTATGAAAAAAAGGGATGAAGGAAATATTAAAGAAACAACAATCAGGATTGGCCTAAGATCTGGGAGATGGGTAGAACTTGGGAAAGAGCCTCCAAGCAGAGCTTAGAGAAAAGGCTTTAAGATCTGGCTATCTCCATTTCATTATTGTTAATGGAATCTCCCATGTCCAAATGAAAGACTAATTTAAGTCTTACTTAAATATGCCTTGAGTCATTTCTGTGCATTTAAGTCTTAATTAATCTTCCTTAACTCTTTTTGTCACTTCCTTTGAAAGGAAGATGAGTTTAATTAAAGGAACTGTCAACTTTATTTTAGTCTTAAGATTTTTTTATGGTAACTTTGAAAGGTTTGGTCATTATTGCAGTCTAAGATCTAGTAGATTAAATGTTCCCGTATCTTAAGGACATGTCAGTCCACCACTTGGAATACTTTCATTGTGCTTAACTGCAACATTTGGACTGACTTCAAGGCTTTGTTATGATAAGAAATACAAAGATTTTAATTAAAGCTGCATTCAGGAAAGATCTTTCATTTAACACATGCTATTTTTTTAAGTCTTCTGCACCAAGCCATGCAGTATAGACACTTCAGGTGGTTTAACCTTGGACAACATGAGTCCCTTCTCCAAAGAACCAGGACAGCTGTGCTTGAGCTCCTGTGGACAGGGGTGCACATAGGAGCATCCTCCTTTTCTGGAGTAACACCACTGAGTTGTACACTGCTTATGCCATAGCAAATTCATCCAACCAAGTGGCTGTGGGAATGATTCAACAGGTGAGAGTAGCCTGCAGGTGTGCAATAATCCATCCCCAAACAGGGGTGTGGAGCCTCGCAAGGAAGCCCAGCACTGTGCTGCATCTGCCACTACAGTTTTGATGCAGTGGGAGGTGCTGGGGTCTGGGTCTTCAACCCCCCTCATCCCTCGCACAGAAAACTGTCGGATTTATGTATAGGTTTGAAGTTGTGGTTTCATGAGTGCACTCTGGAAAGCTGCTGGCTCTGCTGCAGTGTCTGCAGTCTCATCATGCCAGGAAGACCTGAAAGGGCAAAAGTGCATTACCATAGAGGAGGAGATATATATTTTCATGGCCAAGTAGGTGCTGGTCTGATCAAGACACTTCAAGAGATGCAGCTGGAAAAAGACAACTCCTTTTTACAGCAGCAGCTTGTTTCACCCAGCTGCAAGGGAGAATTTCAGCAGGAGAGAAAAACCAGGCAGTCTCAGGGACAAAGTCATGGAGATCTGTGCAAAAGGCACAGATGAAAACTGTGTGATGTTACTGACCATCTGATTGGGAATTTGCTTCCACCAACTGCCTTCAAAACCTGGGAAGTGCCCATAGCCCCAGTCCCAGGTCCCTCATGTCCTGCTCCCAGAAGAAATGGGGGATAAATGCCCAGCTCCGCAGGGCTGGCTGCCCCTTCGTTTCTTGTGGGCTCATTTCTGCCTCCATCCGCTGGAAACATTTGTCATTTCCAGCTTTAGCTAAGCAAATTCCAATCCACTCTTGTTTACTTTTGATTGCTTTGTCCTTAATGTAGCATACAAGGATTTTATGTGCTTCTGTTTCATCAATGTAATTCTTTTGTTGCTATGGCAATCAGCTTCAATTTTCTTTCGTTCTGGCAATTGTATTTTTATAGTCTCCTGCTCTCAAAGAGATAAGCTGCCTTGTATATCACACAGACACTAAGTATTGCCTCTATATAGACACAGCCAACCTTTGCTTTAAGACTTCATTGCTGTTATTTGCAACAGTAGTTTACTGTTGCTGATGTCATTTTTATTCCTTTCTGTGGGCTCTGTTTCAAATAAGCCGTTTGCTCAAATTTACTCATCTGTGATGCTGCTGAGGAAATGCAGCAGTGTAAGAGGTGCACTCCTGCTGGCACTTGGCAGCTGTGGAGAGCACACATTCAAACCCCACGCTTGACAGTAGAGATGAGCACAGTGGTTTCAGCAGAGCAAGGATCACCCCAAATTCTCTGCAGCTTTTCATTTAACATGCCAAGAATTATAGCAGAAAGAATTAAGTACTGAAGAAAATAATTCCTCAAATTTACTAATGCATCTGAAAGTCGAATTTTCCAAAATATCATAGGAAAAGATTTAGGGGCACTCCTTCACCTTGAGTCACAGAAAGAAACATTGCATCAGAGGTTCAAGGCTATACCTTGCGATGGATAGCAGGGTGTGATAACAGGAGGGCTGCTGGGCAAACCTTGCCATGGGAGGAAGGCAACACCCAGGCCAGACAAGTCCAGCACCACTGGATGGTCCTGGTTCCCTCCAAGTCACTAGATAACCTGGTCTCATTAACTCTAGATGTCCAAGAAAGCATCCATCCTAGATGGATATGATTTGAACTTTCTGAAGTTTCCACAATTCATAGCACAGGCCTTATTCAGCAGTTGTCAAAGACAAGGAAAAGACGTAGAAAGAGTAACAAGGTCTCCAATGAGGAAATACCACTAACCATAAAAGGCCCAGGATGTCACACTATTGTGAAATACTCTCAGAGGCTTTGTGCAAGATCAGATCTTCTCTGTGTAAACATATGTGTAGCAAGACTCAGTTCCTATCCTAGGGAGAAATTGGGACGGTCCAAGCACAGAGAGATTAAAGGGCATGCCAAGGTCACACAGGGAAAATGTTGCAGAGATAGAAATTAAATTGAGATCTCCCAAGTCCCAACGGTCCTGAGTCAAATATACAAATGGCTAATCAGCACATTTTTGCAACCTGCTGATGCATTTGAAAAACCGTGCCTATTTTTTTCTCCCCTTAGAAAGCTTGTGCCATTCATTGTTAAGCTCTGGAAATGCTCCATACTAAAGTTATCAAGTCTGTCATCTCTTCAGCATGGTAAAACCAGCCTCCTCGCTATGCTCTCCACCAGGCAGAGAGTGGAATAGGAGACAGAATTAATAAGGAGTCGTTCTGCCAATATGCCGAACTACATATTACATTTGTTAGGCCATATGGCTTTCTGATCGTCCCTAATGAACATTAGATAGCACTTAAAATTGGATAGCATATTAAGGATCAGAATCTGAGAAATCACACCCACTTGTCTCTGCATCTTCCCTGTGACACGCTGAGGCTCTTCTCTGCGGACAGCCGTGACTCCTACGTGCACACAAAGCACAGAAAATTTCATGGCATGACAAAGTGGACATAGGAGTCAATGTTGGCTGGATTGGTCCCATTCCCAGAAATTTAGAGTCACAGGGTTCTTTTATTTGATAAGCTGCAGTCATATTATGCCAGAAGATGGCCGTTTATTGGAGTGAGATCCATTATAAATGACAAGGAAGCATTTTTTTTCCCCTACAAAAAATCTTGCAACCCAAATGCAGGGAATAAATCATGCAGGCCCTGGGGAGGCGATTTGCCTCAAACAATCAGGCTCCCTAGGATCGCCAGTCAGAAGCAGTTAGCATGCGAGTAGCACTGCTGTGTGCGCCTGCTCCAGAAGAATGTTCCCCGTTGCTTTGGGAGAGAAGGGGCTGCACCAGATGGCAATTAATTAGAAATAGAGCACTGAGAAGCTGATTGAAGATCTGATCGGTGGATAATATTTTATTGATTTGACTGATTTAATTTTTTTAAAAATACATTTTTGTGCTTTGCAAAGTAGCTGCATTCTTCAACACCGTGGGACAGCGGAGGTGTAGTCCACTTTCTCAGACACGACCTGAAATAACTGACATTCATTAATAGCTAAGAGAACTGGACACTTTCAGACTGTGAGTTTCAAACTCTAAGACAGGGACCTGAACCCAATACTTAATCCTAAGTGGATTTATGCAGCTATTGAACAGGAACATGCTGTCTATGCTGAGCATACAGATGTGTTCAGGGTCCCATTGATGAAGTTCCCATATGTTAGGAGTATGCAGCGAAAACTTCGTTTGATAGCCCTCACCCTGCAGAGCTCTGGGTTAGGTAGCCGTAGCATTTAGAGAAAGACTATCTACGTGCATAACCTGTGTCAGCAATTTAGATGCCAGGGGATTTTAAGTATTTCTGGATACTGGTTGGCTCCTGAATACATCCCAAATGCAAATGAAGAATCAGCTCCCTGGCCATGAACACACCTGTTGTGGGAATTCAACCTGCAATGATTGGAGTTATTTTGTTCCTTTTCAGGAAATCCACATCCATCGCTAACCATTGCTAATTTTCTTCACTTGGAATTGAGCAAATGAGCGACCACCTTTTCAGTGATGTCCGTTCATGTTAGTGATTTAATCACAAGTGGCTGAGCTTCCATCTGTTCAAGTGAGATAATGACAGAAATCTGAGATATAAACTCCCTTCCTACTCCTCCCCCCCAAAATTACTCCTATAAGTGGCTCAGTGCTTTAGAAAAGGAAACGTTTCTCCTTCATTAGTACTTATTTTCAGCCTAATATGAAAAAAAATGGCAAGACTCACTAACCTGTACATCATGCCTGCCTGTGTTAGGATGAAATATTAACTCATTGCCCTAAAAGTGCAGGTGAACCTCATTGCTCACTGGATAACATTTGTGCTTTAGTTCAATCTAGCACCAGCTTCTGAACCTGGTAGGAACTTTAATGACTATTTCTGAATCTTGTTTGAAAGATTGCTTTGGTTCTCTTTTCTTCATTCTTCCCTTCCCAAATAGGAATTGTCAGTTTTGGAACACTTTTTTCGCTGACAGAAAAACAAAGTTACTGATGAAGAAAAAAACCTTCATGAAAGTTTTAGCGTGTCATGGTTTAGCCCCAGCAGGCAACTAGGACCATGCAGCTGCTCGCTCACTTCTCCTGGCTGGGATGGGGAAGAGAGTCAGAAAAGTAAAAGTGAGGAAAAACTCGTGGGTTGAGATAAAGACAGTTTAATAGGTGGAGCAAAAGCCACGCACGAAAGCAAAGCAAAACAAGGAATTCATTCACTGCTTCCCATTGGCAGGCAGGCAGCCATCTCCAGGAAAGCAGGGCTCCATCATACGTAACAGTTACTTGGGAAGACAAAGGCCATCCCTCTGAATGTCCCTCCCTTCCTTCTTCTTCCCCCAGCTTTATATACTGAGCATGACATCACATGGCATGGAATATCCTTTTGGTCAGTTGGGGTCAGCTCTCCCAGCTGTGTCTCCTCCCAACTTCTTGTGTCCCCTCAGCCTACTCGCTGGCGGGGCAGTGTGAGGACATAAAAGGCCTTGACTTCTTAGCAGCAATCAAAACCACCAGTGCACTATCACACTATTTCCATCCCAAATCCAAAACATAGCACTGCACCAACTGCTAGCAAAACAGTTAATTCCACCCCAGCTGAAACCATGACATAGTGCAAAAATCATTTTTTAAAGCTCTTGATATCTCCCGTCCCAAGACTTTTCACCTACATCTCTCCATCCTATTGAGAAAGAGAAGGATAAATTTGAAGTTTCACTCAGTACGGTGCAACTGTATTACCCAGATTTTGGTTCCAAGTGCAAGCACCGCCATTCCTCTTTTATGATTTACTGCCAGGATCTTTATTTGTTTTTTTCTTTTCTCAAGGTGATTTAGGAGACTTTTGTAGTGATAATTACTCAATGGCGTGTTAAGCTTTCATCCAATCACATTTGTAATGTTTTAAGCTTGGTTCATCTTCCCAGTTATTGCACTACATTGATCTGTGCAAGCCAAGAACATTGCTGTAGTATTTTTGTCTCTCAATTCCCTGTAGAAAAGCCTCACATTTTAAAACCGTTTCCTATGGCCTCGGGGAAGTAATGGATTTATAATAGTCTGAGTACAAACGCACACAATCATTTAATAAGTGTATAAGTATAAGCACAACTCATGCAGACTGTGGGTGTTGAAGGTACTTTCTGACGTGTAGATACCTGCAATAGGTAGAAGAAAGGGAAACTGGCAACCACAGACAGCACATGCAGCAAACAGTGGCCTTTTCTCTGACCATGAATTGTTGTCAGGTGGATACTAATCTTTTCTGCAGCTCTCTGCTACGTGAAACTGTTGCCGTCCCCATTTTTAAAGCAAAACAACTGTTATTCACGGAACTCCACAGTGACCATATGCACAATCCCAAGAGCTGCTGAACTGGGCTGCTGAATGGAGACTGTGACACCAGGTACCTTTCTCCTTCCATGTTCCCTCTGCAGATGCAAATGGCTTGGCTGAAGCTCTCCGCTCTGAAGCTGTCTCTCCCTGCTGCCTTCACTGTTTGCATCCCTCCCAAGCAGTTCTTTGTACCTAGTGGAGGCATCTAAATCAGGAGGCAAGTCAGCTAAGGGCGCTACAGGGAACTTCATGTTCATGCTCTGGCGATACCACACTCACTTCATTGACTATAAAAGGGCAATTACGCTCCTTCCTTAGGTGCCTCAGTAACTGCTTAAAGTCAAGTGGCATAGACCTAGCTATTTGGGAGCGATAGCACAATCTCATTAACCGTAGGTGTCCCAAAATCTGTGTCAGTGCTCAGCACCTTACTGAGCTCCAGTCTAAAAAAGGATCACTGTCGCGCGTGTGCTCTGGCACCAGAGACCACATGTCAATAGTCACCAAGGGAGACCGCTGGAAACTGCAAGCAGATCTAGACCATTCAAGCAAGACAAGCTCCCTGACCTGCAGTCACTAAGAGACGGATTTGAAAGACCTTCAGGTGTAAAGTCCAGAAGAAATCTCCCAAAGTGGATGGATGGACAACTGTCAAAAAGTCCCATGAGAAAATTTATAGACTCGAACTTTGTTTTCTAGCTCTGTCTGCTTTCCTCAACCCATTTTTTTAAATGTTTCCCAAGTAGAATAGGCAAATCTCCAAACGGAATGCTTCTTCATTCAAATTTCCTTGGAGCAAAGGAATTGTGAGACTCTTTCTTGACAAGAAATCCGGCTCCTTCAGTGGTATCAATTCTTCTGCACGCTTTGGTTTGAGATCCAGCTGAAATATGTTAAGAGTAATAGCACTAAACTTCAAGGATTAGCTCTCAGTTGGCAGTGAAGCATTATGTTCCTTGGTTAATTCATTCGCAACATCAGTATGTCTGAAACAAGAACAGAGAAAAGCATAATTACTTATGGCAATATTTGGTTGAAGTGAGACTCATTTGTGCTACACAGATTTTTTCTCTTTCCTTTGCAGTAGAACTTACATTGTGGTAGAAGGAAGAAAGAAGGAAGAAAGTAGAAGGGAGAAGAAAGGCCTTTTTCATTTAGGCAGATTGAAATATTTTCCAGAGACAAGTAGTCAAAAATGCTTTCAAGTAGTTCTTGAAAGAGCAGCAGCTGTATCAGATATCCTCCCTCTTAGAAATGACCAAGTTTGTTGTTGTAGTTCTTTTTTTTTCCCTGTCTCCTACTGAATTCAAATTTTCCTGTAATTGCTTTAGCCACCCAGTCTTCAACTCTGCCAAGGTTTATATTAAAGATTAGGAGAGGAAGTGCTGCTCTGCTCCCTCAGGATTTGATGGAAATTTTGTTTTTGAACCAAACACACTCTGCAAAAAGCTTTAGATTGTTTTCTAGTTTCATCATTAAAAGCTTTGTGATTCTTCCACTGTAAACTGATTTTTACCCAGCTGTAGCGCTTCCTCCTCTGAAGACACGCTGACATTAGAGGACTCCGTTGAAGCAGTGAGACAATGATGTGTTCCTCTGTGGGTGACGATAGCAGAGGGATCCAGTGATTACAAGGAAACGTCCATCCTGGCTTGCTTTCTAGGGTCTACCACTTGCCTTGGAACAGGAGGAAAATAGGGAGATTTGCTTTAGGGGTCAGGTTTCCATCAAATGAAATGGAGCTGCAAAGCACGCCCAAGTGCAGCAACGTTTTGCAGTATTGACTTCATTGGGGTTTCCCACACGCTAAAGAAAAGAAAAGTAAATCTCTGCTTTGGTGCTTTTCTGGACGGATGTTGTACCAAAAATTGACACTGGCCTGACAGCCCTAATAATCAGCAACCCATGTGTTGTCTTATTTTTCACTTTTCTGGGCTCATTTCACTATTTACTCAGTCACACTTTCCCCACAAAAAAAAAAAAAAAAAAAAAAGACAAGGAAAGTTGACTATTTTCACAGATATATAAATGTCTCCTAATCCACACATGGTAAGGAATATGCTGCTAACAGGGAACCTGCAGATATACCCACTGTGCTGATACCCACCTCTGGCACCTCTGCCAGTGCCGGTGGCCCCTGTCCCTCAGGAGCAGCATTGCCGTGGGGGCAGCCAAATTTGGGTTGCAGCCTTGGTCATCATGGGAAAGCTTTGTTTGGATGAGAGGTGGCTAGGGACTCCTGAAGCCTCTGCCTAGTGTCTGGGTTTGGAAGGAGCTTTAGCACTTGGTGCATACTACAAAATGTCTCCCAGCACTCAGTCCTTTCATCTTGCTCTGCATCGGTTAGGAACTGGAAAGAGAAGACGGAGATTTTGCCACAGCAGCCAAAGCGGAGAGGGGATTCTGAGCAGCCAGAAGGGGGGACGTTATCTGTGCAAGTGCTGTGCTTCCTCATTCCTTAGCACTTATTTGCAGCTCCCTGGTATCCAATAATTATTGTCCTGGAACATTTCCAAGTGCACTTTACTGTGTGTGAAATTCAGCTAGACACATTCTGGATGGCACAGTCGCCCGGCTGGATGAATATCACGAGTCGCATCAGGTCTCTGGCAGAAATTCTGAACTCTGAATTCTTGTTTCTAACAAATCCTCTGTAACTTTGGCTTGAGATTTGCCATTCCACTGAACTTTTCTGCAGGGCAGCTCATTTGCAAGCATATGGAAGAAAGTAAATTGAGAAAGAAAGTATATTCACCTAGGCCCTGATTTCAAAAAGCTCTTAAGCGTTGGCTTAGAGTTTTCAGGAGGATTTAAATGTCTTCAACATTGTCCTGCGTAAGAACCACCTTATTTCAAAAACTTGTTCTTGAAACCTTTACGGTTGCATTTCTAGAGCTCTTATTGCTCTTCATCATTGCAAGGAAAAAAAGGGGGGGTGAGTGAGAGGGAGCCCTGGGACAGGGAATTTTATAGTGAAAATATAAATAAATTATATCGTCCTGTACAATTAAAAAATGTTATTGCTAAATAATAAATAAATACTAAATAATACATTATTTTTTTAAAAAAGGTTAACAGCTGATTTCTGTAGGGAAGCCATGAATTAAACATCATGCAAAACAATTAAACTCTGGGAAATAGGATTTCTGATATAGTGGTCAACAATTAAAAATGAATGTGTTACTCCGCTCCAGGGAAAAGCAGTAAGATGTCATGCTTTCATGCTATGGGGAACAAACATACCGTGTGACTCCAGCTGGAAAGTTCTGAAAAATATAAAGCAAATACGCAATGAGTGGCAGAGACTTAATCTGAGACGCTGCTACACAAAAGATGCAGGCTGCAGCCGTTAGTTCTGAAGGAGAGACACCACTGAGAGACACTCACTCCTCCCAGCAGCAACCTTCTAAATTCTCCACCTGCACTTACTTGCAAATACAATTCTTAACAGCATGGGCATCTTTACAAGCAAATTCTGATTCAGGTCCACCAACTGCGACAGGTTTGTCTGGAAATTGGTTGCTGGGAGTGTAACCAAACCGCAGTCTCCCTTCATAGACAACCTCTATAGGTAGAAGACTACTGTAAGGAGTAGGTTTAGCTAAACACATGTAAGATTTGATGTGTTTCCTTGCAGCTGTTTCTGAGCAAAGTATATTAAACACAGTACTAAAAGCTGCTCTAACGTTACCTTACAGCTTCTGAAGTTTGTTTCCATGCAGCTATCTCCTTTCCTTTTTCCTCTGTGCTGTACCTCCCCAGAAAGATGTGCTGGGGCACCATACATACTAAAACAAACAAAATGCTATTGTTTAAGCCAAAGCCAGATATCTTCTTATATGATCATTAATGCTTTCATAACTTCATTTCCTCTGGAAGCACCCTGGAGGGATGTTCTGTTCATGAGTTCAGTGCCAACAACCCACCTGAATGTGCTGTCCTCTGCCTGTTCCCGAGCTGTGTGAGGAAATGGCATCTATTATTGGTTGCTTCCCCATGCCCATTGCTTGGGGAATTGTCTGAATTGTTTACCATGGCCAACGTGCATTTGAACAGATGGTAAATTTCTGCATTCCTGCCAACAAGAGTCAAGAGATGCCACTAAAATCCATTTAGAATGGGGGAAAAAAAAATAAAATAAATAAAAAAAAAACTAGTTGAGAATTTACTCAGGTCTGTTGCAGGTGAAATCTGTCAGCTAATGGGTAGTTTCAAAGTGCTTGTACTGAATGGTTCATTAGAAAACTTATCTCTGCCTTGGGTGCTGATAGGAACCCCAGACGGGCACTTTTCTTCACTGATAAACAGGTTCTAGTTATACTCTGAAAGGAATTTGATGCGTTGTAGGTGCAAGTTGAAAAGAAACGCTGCATTTTCTATCTGGTTTATATCAGCAATGCACGCTATTATGGAAATTATTTGAGGCTTGGCGGAGTTTTCCAGAGAGAAGCAATCAAGATATAAAACCTCACAATGGTTTAGTTCACACAGCCATTTCTTTCAGCTCAGGCAACCTCATTTCTTTTCCCTCTCTACTCTGTAGGGCTTCATGGTTATCAAATATAAACCAGTGACTGAAAAATGAGTCATTGCTTTGCAACACATCCATTGGAGATGCCAAGAAACTTTTCCAAGGTCTTTCACATAGCCATTGCTTGTGGCTGGATTACAGTGAGCGGCAGAGTTGTACAGAGCTGGCGCCCCCAAGACATTAAACTTTCATATGAGGCAGTGTGAATAGTATATGCAAACACATTTATTCTCTATAGGATAATCTGAAACACTTTAGCTCTCATCTCCCTTCAGTCCTCACTGCTGCATTGTTTCCACCTAGCTGGTTGCAAAATGGCTGTGGGGAACATGTCCCCTCCTCTTCTGTCATGTTAGAGTGCTCGTCTTTTATTTCCCAAGACAGCAATACAGGGTTGGCATATGCAGCTTTACATCAGCGACCAACTCTTGCCTGTGGTGTTGTGACACCACGCTCATCTACAGCATCACTTCTTGAACTGCTTTCTGGCTTCATGCCCCATATATGAATGATGTGTTTTCACCTGAAGCCATCTACTACACCTAGTTAGGAAGACACCGCTCCCCTCTCTGTCCTCTTTTCCATGGTCATCCCAAGACATTAAAGATGATTTTAAAGACTGAATCTGGAAAGTGGTTTCTTTTGCTTTGGGGTGAACAGAGACCACATTCACTTCGGTACCCAAGGGTGAAAGACTAATAAAACACCTAGGTCTGAAAGTTTTCAAAGAGCTGGAGTTGAACCCATGTCAGTTAGGCAAAAGATAAAACAACACTGAATGAAATTATTCAACTAATTCCTCCTCCCTTTTTATTGTCAGTCAGTTGAGGGAGCCTTGCTCTCCCAGTTGGAGTTTTAATCCCTTTTTCATTGGGATGTTGATTGCTGATATAGACAAAGTTGTAATGGTATTTTAATCCAAATGAGAAAAAAATCAATAAAATCTCCTTGTTGAATTTACAGGGGTAGTTTGCATCCACAGGTTTATGCGATCTGGGGCTGAGGAACCTATTTACAGAAGACTGGTGAGAGAACAAAGACTTTGTGGAAGGAATTGCCCCCTTGACATGATGGTCTGTGTCCCTCAAATGCCATTGAATATTTGGACCATTGGTTTAAGTTACAGAGTGTAAGTCTGGCAGGGACAAAAGGAGACCAAGGAGTTCTGCACTACCTCTGTCTCCATTAAAGAGCTGATGGATTTCACTACATCCTGGCAATGATGAAAACAGCACTAGAGATCCCATATTTTGTGTCAGTGAATAATTTGCCGCAAGGTAGCTACAATGTGGAAATAGCTCTTGTATGTTCTTATAATTGGATAAGTATAAAGCAGCCTTTCCATTGGCCCAGATCCTCTAAGAAGGCTCAGACAGGTTCTAAATTCTTATTCCAACCTTCAATATTCCACTTGCCAGCCCAGGCCATATTTCTTAGCTCATTATATTAAAGAAAAGATACTCGTCACTATATTGGAAGAATAGTTGAGTGGATTTTGAGTCTGGACTGGTAAATTTTCATTCCAATTTTTAGGACTTGATTTACTGTCTTGACAGGGAGTGGGCGTAACATTTTTGTCTAGTCATACAGTATCCTGTTTTCTCCTGAACTGAATCTAGCATCTTACGTACTCATCCTGTGACTAACTATGAGAGCTTGGCCAAATTTTCCATCCATTGTCCAATTATTAATTCATATGTCTTTACTGTACAGTGTAGGTACACCTGTTGCTAGACTAAGCAGAAATTAGGTCTGGGACAGGCACTGGGATCATTAGTATTTTCAATCTAAGCCCAAGTGTGCCAGGGAAAAGGAGCTTCCCATGAGGCCAGAACTTGGGCCAACAGTGCTCTGTAGTCAAGTGGAGCTGCCTGGAAGTGGGTTTGAACAGCCCACTCTCAAAGCTGTGGTTTTAACAAGCTGAACCAGACCAATCCACCTCCAGAACAATCTCCTTTCCAGTTTTCTTTCAAAACAGGAAGCGATTCTGTAATTTAAATGAGATCAGAAAACTGCTCTCATGGTGTCAGGGGAATTTACGATGGGACTGTCTCCTCTGAAATGCACACGATATGCAATGAGCTTGTACAGCACAGAGGGGTACGATGCAGTTTAGGTGGGGTAAGGGCGAGTGGTGTGTGTGTCTGTGTGTGTCTGTTCACATATGTGGAGTTAAAGGACATCAGTAAACCTTGCAAAAATTCAAAAGATGGGTGATACAAGCAAGCAACACTTGGTGGGAAGCGAAGCTCATGTGGTCTCCATGTTTATTTCCCTAAACACAGGCATTTGGAATTGTATCAAAGCAAGTTCGGCAAACTGCACTTCCCTCAGCAACTGTGCCCGGTGCCCTTCACCAGATGAACTGTGCTTTTCCCTCTGGCTCCTCTGAACACTTTCCGGTGCTCCCTTCACAGCTGTTTCCAAGCACAGCTAGAGTGCCCTTCCCTACATAGCAGGAATGGGATGGAACAAAAGATACCTCAACTCTTCTTTGCAGCCAGCCAGAGTCTCAAGGGAGCACAACATGATTATAATGTTTAAACCTTCCAGAAAAAAAAAAAAAAAAAAAAATCCACAGCCTTTTCAATGCTTTTATCCTATCCCAAACACTAATACTCAAAGTCACAGAATTCCTAATACTGGTATCTACCAATGAGGCCAAAAAGCTTCTCTTGGCCAGTCTAGTTCTCAGATCAGATGGCTCAGAAACATTTCAGGTTTTATTGTGCAGTGCTCAAATTAAGCAGCTCAAAAGATACAAAGCTTTTGTGTGAAAGAAACATAATCACTCAAAAGAGTGTTATATCATATTTGCAGAAATGTCCATTAATTGAATTCCCATAGTTTTGGTAATGGGAATCTCATATATATTCCAGATCATGTTTAAGATTGTAGAAATGCAAAAACACCTCCTCAGGGTTCACTGGAGTTCAACAACACATACAAAGGTGTTATGAAGAACACCAGTATCCCCAGTATTGAGGTAGCACAATCAGGTAAGATTTATTTGTCACTTGGTAAACTTCAGGTAGTTTTCAGGTTACACAGCCAGGAGCTCAAACTCTTGGATGGTTGAAGTCAAAGGAGTGAACTCTACCCTTAAGGTTTGATCCACCCTTGCACTGTTACAACAGGAAAACAATGTTATGCCATGTGGCAGAGAGGGTTTGAAGTTAGACAGACGGAGTCATCAGCTGGGTCTACTAGCACAGTTGTTAAAAGCAAGGAGTTAGGCAGAACAGCTCTTCACCTGGCCATCTACATACAGACACCACAACTGCTATATCTCCCCCTCCTCATTTATCTTCATAAACACTGCAGGCATCTCAAATGTTCAACCTGCATGGCAGTTTGTGAACATTTCAACTCACTACTCCAATTAATGCCAGTAACACTAATAGAATAAGCCTAATTCTCTCAGGGTAAATATCTGATGTCCAAGTCTGTAAGACTATGCTTTCAAAGTCAAAATGTCCATATGCTGATTTTAGCTCTAAATGTCATAATTACACAGCTCCACACAAATTTCGAACCATTTGCTAAGCGTGGCTGAGTTTATCATCTTCAGTTACCTGCCCCCATTGCTAGGGTGCCTTTACAATCAAAAGATAGGAATCTCTTATTTGCAGCTCTTTTCTCTCCAGTAGTTTAAAAAGGACCGTAGGTGGCTCATTCCTGAACTCAGCTGTCTAGACGTCTTTATGCTCTCTTTTCTCCTGCCTGAAAAATATGTAAATATCTATTTACTTAACTTAGATAAATAAGTTCATATATAGGTTAATACAAATATTTCTCTGGATATGAATGTTGTATGAACCTATTTACCCTTCTCTCAGTCTCCACTATATATGAGAGAGGGTAGGAGATCTGAGAATAAATACAAGATAAATGGAAATGGTTAAAGAAAAGATCGAATGAGAAAGACTTATTTTCTCTCACGTCCAACAGTTCTGTGAGGGTTTCTTAGCCCATGTGCGGAGAACACTTAGATATTCCTGACAGAGACTGCACCTGCATGTAAATCCAACGGCTTCTCTGCATGACTGTGTATAATGGATTTTTAGTAGCACTATAAAAATTTCCTTGCGCATTACTAGCCTGTGACCCACGCGCATTTGGAGCCCTATCCTGCCTGATTTTCTTTTGGTTTAAGCCTGCAATAGACTTCTGTAACAGCCCCAATTTGTGCCAGATTAAACGAGAGCTGGCTCAGTAGCAGCCTCCCGCGAATGTTGTGCCCACGAGGTGCTCGAAAGCACATGGCTAAAACCAGTACTGCAGTTTCATGCACAGCTAGTGCTGTGGACGAGTCCCATCCTAGGGAGTCACGGAGCAAAAAGCACTAGAAATAATCTGGACTTTGACCCTGTTCGTGCTGGGTTTCCCATCTTCTGTCTGGAAAACCATGGATTATGTTGCAAATAATTGGACCAATTAATCAAAAGACCGTTACTGAGAATAGTCCATGGCAGCTATTGTTTATCAAAAAGCAATAAAAGTAGGATGCAAGGAAAAGCATCTTTACAATTAGAAATGCAGAGTATAAAAATCAATTTTACACTTAAAAAAACATACATCCCCAAGTTGACACCTCATTTGTTGTGATGTAAACTACCTGTCCAAGTGATGCTGATACAGAAGAAGCTATTGAGGTAATTAAAGGTGCTCATTTCCCTTTAAGGTGCATGTATTCTCAGAGCTCTGATTAATTCAGCTTTTTAAAAATACTTAAGAATCTTTTAATAAAATAGCTTTTTTGTAAGTGCTTTGCAACACTATTTCTGACGGACATAAATGAGCGAAGCAAAGAGGTGATGGAGCAGGAAACACTGGTCACAATGTCAGCCATCCCTCCTCCTCCTTTTGTACTCCCCACAGATTTTAAAGGTCAGAAAGACGTGGAACAATGCCCATGTCCTTAGAATAATATGTAAGGAAGGTTAGAAAAAGCCTTGTTGCCAATGAACTTGAGGAATTTTCTTCCTTTTGCTTCACAAAGCACTGAGCTGTCTGGGTTACGTGGGACTGAGTACTTTATGGTTAACATTTGCTGTGATTGGTTGAGCCACTGTATAAAACCAAAAGGAAAGTTCACCTTTAAGATATATATTTTTAGCAGCTGACCCATATGGTACGAACTGCTGTCCAAAATGTATTTTTGTGGCAAGAGGCTTTAAAGAAAATATAAGATTTTCTTTGTTAAAAAAAAAATCCCATTAAATGATAGGCAGCATCTTCCAAGTGCTGGGCAACACCACTCTTCTCGCTTCCTGGGTGGAGGAAACCTTTAAGTCAGAGAAATGCCTTTTCCTTCTGTCTCATCCCAGTACATATTTACATAGTGACATTTATTCCCATTTCTCTGTTCTTCATAGAGGAAATCTTCTGGCATGTCAAACAAACACATTTTAAAGAGAGCTGTTTTTTGATAGAAAAAATTATTAGTCAAGTGACATTGACCACAAATCTTAAAATGGAATAAAACTATGGAACAACGGACTTCCTTTCTGTATCTTTACAACAGCAAAGACAATGAGGCTTTGAACAGATTTGTGGTTGTACCTGAATCGTAAATGAAACAAAGCCAGTAAATACGGAGGAGGACATACTAGTCACTTGCTGGTACTGCCTGGGCACAAGCTGGGTGAACCATGCTGCAGATCCCAGGGAGATGAAGTGACAGGAAGCCCCAGGAGCAGTTTGTATGCAGGAGAGGGCAACAACCTCCCAGGGGTTTGATGGTGGAGTGACACTTGCCCATGCATACCTCAGGGTCTCATAAGCTCGTGGGAACCTCCACAGGCCATGGTACCTACCTTCTTTCAGCAGGCAGGGACTCAGGGCGTCTGCTAGCCCTGTCCCAGCACAGAAACATGAAGCCAGGAGGCACCTTGAAAATGTCACCCTGACCATGACTAAGGGAGGACCTGAGCTAACTCACCCTGAGAGATGTTTATCCAACTGTTCCTGCAGCCTCCCCAAACAATCCTACCACTTCCCTTCGAACCATGAAGACAGAGAAAACTGATTACTGCCTTGGTCCTCCCAGCAGCTTCACATCACACCTCTCTGTTGTAGAAGCTGTGCTAAAACTGTTCAGAAGCTGTGTGTTGCTTAACAGACGCATTTTGGCTGCCCCTTTTCCAGCATTTATATCTCTGTTACCCAGCAGGTGTAGTGTACTCAGGTCTGCATCAGTCCGCCAGTTTGCCTTCCTACCAAGCTGTGAGCCCCAAACTGCAGCCGTACTACCTGTTTGGACAGAAATTTATCCAAATCTTCTGTGCATCAGTGTGGGGGCAGAATTGCCTTTGCTCAGCAGGCTGCAAATGCACTCTTCAGTCATTCAAAGCTCTGCCTACAGCCGGCTCTAATTTTACTCTATTTTGTTTATGCTGGAGTGGCTAGGCTGGTATTTTTTTCCTCCCCTCCCCTTAATCTGCCTTTGTCTTTCTAATAACATCTTCTAATAATATCTTTCATCCTGATTTATTTATAGCTGCTGCCCTTTCGTTCAGGTATCACTACTGAAAGTGATCTAAAATTGAGTCCAATTACTGTGGAGGTGCCGGGGCTAAGTCACTTATTGGTAGGTTAAGTTTTAGGTTTGAAATACTATTGAGATAGATGGATTTTCTGTGGTGTTCTTGCTCCCAGTGACACTGCAGTCTGGATGGGAAGGCAATGCAGTGGGGGGGAGTAGCGTGGGCGTGTGCCAGCATTTCTTTCTGAAAGCTCATGCTCTCAAAGGAAAAGTGACTGATAGACTATCTTTATTTGCCTGGCAGGTGGTACTTAGCATAGGGAAGTTGCATTGGACATGCTCGGTCCTTTCATGCTCCAAGTGAAGGAAACAAATGGTCAACAAAAAGCACAGGGAGAAATCCATTCCAAAGATTCTTTAACATGCCATCTCGGTTTGCAAACACTGCTTGCTTATTTGTCTTTTTTTGAAACAACAGATCTCCTCGTGAGATGTTACAGCAATGTGACAGAACAAAGAGGCACCCTGCAACTTGGCAAGCAGCACCACTGGCAAAGCTCAGCGAAGGAGGTGATTCTGCAACACGCCCCAGCAAGCCGTGCAATGGGAGGTGTGGATGCTCTGTATATCTCGGTGCCAGGCTACCGGCGTTGGAGATGACAGCAAGGAAGAGCTGTATCTTATGGATGGCTGAAGGACATCCCCATGACTACAGCTCCACTAACTAAGGTAGGAGAGGGAATTCACCTTAGTGTCACATCCTGGGAGAAGCTCATTTCTCCTTCTCCTGGCATTGTGTTCCATTTATCTTAGAGGTGTAAAAGCATGAGGCCAGTAATTTCTCCTTCTGCCCCAACACAAACTCTAGTGAAACTAACATATTGCATTTTTTTAACCTGATTTTGAGAACCTTCAGAGGTGCATCTTCAACACATACTCCAAGCTCTCAGTCTATCTTTGTCCTTCCCACTGGAATGTTTTTGGTTTTATTTTTCTTCTCCAAAACCTAGCTCATATTACTTAGCATTATTGTTTGTTATTACCTAGGAAGTCATCACGGGGTCCTTATATAGGAAGCAAAATCATCACCAAAGCCGACTGAAACAAGTAATTTTGCTTCATCTGTTGAATTTCAGCATGAAACATTTGGGCTGAAATTAAGGTTTTTTAATTATTTTTTTTTTTTTTTTTTTTTTGCACACTGAATGTATGGTATGCATGCAACTAGAAAAATTAGCTTACATATAAAAATACTCTTAATTATTGCATAGCAGTTTCATGTCTGCCAGGGTCAGTCAGAATGAATGAGACAACATCTTTCTATAGAGTTTTGGCACTGGAAGTAGCGAAAAGGGCCCAGAATTCCCATGTGGGGAATCTCAGATGTTTGTTACCATGGGTGTTTAATTCCCTCTTGAAAACCAGTAACCAAAATAGTCCTTGCAGTGGATTATACGAAAATCGTTATGTGTATGTAAAGCATATAAGAAATTAAAAGTCAAAAAAAGAAATAAAAACAGTAGTGCTATGGATTCCTTGTGGACACTAAAGAGAAAACTTGTGTGGGTGAAAAGCAGAAGAATAAGTAATCAGCAAGTTGACAACACAAGGGAGGTCCCAGCACATGGAGAATACAGTGATAGGAAGGGTTTAACAGGAAAAAAAATAAAAAAATACCCTCCAAAACTTCAGGAATGTGTGGGGCTGACAAATCTCTAGTGAGAAGCAGCAATTGAATTCCAAATTTACTGAAGAGTTTGGACTGAGCTAGCAAGGAGCCCATCAAATAATTCCAGTGACTGTAAACAGACCTGAGGCAGGAATTGGACATCTTCAATTCAGCTTCAAGGAGAGCAGAGCTCTTCTGGCAGTATTCATAAGAGAAGAGCAAAAGCAGGGAGAGACTTCTGTATGGGTTCCACTACAGCCAACTGTGAGAAGTAGCAGGAGACACTGCCAGGATACAACTGCTGCTAGAAGAAGAAATGCAGTGCTCAGCTTGTACCGGTTGATAGTTTATCCAGGGACCAATTCACCAAAAGATGGGTGGCTGGTGCTGGAGCTCAGGATCAGCTCTCAGGCTGACATAGATCTTCATTCCTCCTTTTCAGTCCACTTCCCCCTGCAGGACCCTGCACCTCCGGGGCCCCATTTGGTCCCTGCTCTGAGTCTTTCAGTGGTAGAGGAGGGCTGATTGCTCCACCAATGTAGTGCAGAGACAGCTGAGGATGTCTCCTCAGAGCCCTGTTTGCAATGGTGACAGCCATCATGCACCAACTAGGACTTTGTGTCTTTCTCTCCCCTCCCTTCCCTGTCCCTCTTCTCTTCCCACATCCCTCCAAGCTATTGCCAGTCACTTCCAGGCAAGCATTTTGTTATCATTTTCAACATGGATTCTTCTTTTCCCCATTTCTATGATTCTCAGTGTGACAAAATGAGACTTCTGACAACCAAGCCTTCCTCTTCCCCCACCTCTCCTTGTTCTGCGGATGTTTTCTTAGCCAATTAATCTAACATCATGTACCATTTAGGTTTGAGAGGATGGCGTGAGTCTTGAAGGAGGCAGAATGTGCTGCTGGGAATGGAGGGGTCAGGGTGACAGAGAGGACCATGAGGAGGTTCCAAACTGCCTGAATTACTCATCAGGAGGGTGACAACATGGAAGTCTGGAATAACTTCCTTCTCGATCTCCTTCCTCACAGACATCTCTGACACATGGCTGTCAATACGCCATGGAGCGTGTGTGTGTGTGTGTGTGTGTGTGTGTGTGTGTGTGTGTGTGTGATCAGGAGAGGGACAAAGTTCTGTTGAAATGCTACCAAGTAGGATGTGTCTATCAGGATGTCTGAAGATCCCTTCACATAATTAGCAGGTAGGAAAAATGCAAAATACTAGCTGGAGAAGGATTGCTTTTCCCCTCTGAACACGCCTCTCTAAAAAGAACAGCCAAGTTTTCAAGATCAAAATAAAAAACTTGATGGAAAAACAAGAAAAAAAACCCACAAATCCAGCTTTTTTTCACATCCCCTCCTTCCAGTTACATTTTTCTGTCAATTTGAAAATCTTTGTGCTAGAAATGCTGCTGAGCCACATGGAATAGCATGCACAACGTAGTAGAAATTGCAGCCAAATTTCAAATCCAACTATTCTACCTGAGTTCTGAAGGAATTTGGTTAGTTTTCTTTGATTTTTCCCCAGACCTTAGTTCCATTTCGTTTTAGTTCGTTCTGGGAAAAGCATCCTCAGCTTGTCCTCAGGTCCTATTGCCTTATAATTTTTTTGGTGTTAGGTCGTGTTCCTGGATTTTGAGTCTTCCAAATTCACAATGGTTAGAAATGCTCTCGTGCCACTTTATGTTAAATCTACTGGTCTCATGCAATATTATAATTCTGTAGATTAATGCATTAAGATGTATTAATTGTGAAAAAATCATGGGGCTGATCACTGCAAACATGCAGAAAAAAGTATCCGATTTCTTAGAGAATCATTTCCCCTGAAAAAAACCACCAAATCAGTATAAGAGCAGCATTGGCTCATCACCTCCCAAGTATTGGGCATAACAAGAAGAGTGGGATTTTAGCAGCGCTATCTTGGATGTCACAGGTTGTTCAATGAGCCCAATCTGATCACTTCATGGAAGTTTTCCTGTAAGGAATACTGTCTTTAACCCACCTGGCAGCTGCCTGAATGCAGCCCTGTCTATGAGACTCTTAGTACTTCTGCAGCAGAGCTTCCCATTACTCTTTTTTCCCAATTAGCTTACAATGGACTATTGAGTGAAAAGCTTGAAGGACTGTGTGCTGTTCTGTAGGAAGAAGCTTTAAAAAAGTAAATGCTGGCATGTGAGAAGACTTCACAGGCTGTACTACAGTGGCATCAGCCTGTTGCACTGCTACCAGTTTCTAATATCAACTCATCAAATACTCGACTGCTGTCGACTGTTTTGAAAGGACAAAGGATTTTCTGCATGGTGTGTGAACCTTGAGAGCAATCTTGCTTCAAATGCAGTGGGAATGCCCTGGCCCCTTGCATTGGTCCAGGCAAATGAAGCTGGGAAGCAGCTGTGTGTCTCTCTAGCTCTGAAATGAGAAAGATGCTGAGCAGGGATGTGTACAACTTTTTAAGGGGGAAAAAAAACAGTGAAGGAGAAAAGTGACACTTTTCTTACCACTTCACGAAAGAGGAAAGACAAGAAGTTAATCTTCACTTGTGTGGCTTATGAGAGATTTAGCTTCAGCCCAAGGCAGTTTGTTTCATTAAAAACAAAGAAAACAATTAACAGTGCTGGCCAAGACTTTACTACAAAATGCAACAGAAGATTTTCCTCTTCTTATCATGCGACATTCAATAAACAGACTGGAACAAAAAAATTAAGGAAGCTCTCCCCTTCTGTATTATTTTTGGCTTTTTGAAGGGGACTTAAAGCCAATTTTTGAATATATATATACAAATCAGCTTATTTTTTGTGCACAGCATTGGGAATCTGTCAACAGGAACGGATGCCCTGGCCTTTGCTCCCAGGTCCTTGAAATAACGGTCTGTGAGACTATAGAAGAGCCTGGGTGGCTCTGACACTTCTTTCATTACCCTCTGCAAAGGAAAATAGATGTTGTGTAAACTAGAAGCTTGTGGGCGCTAATGGCAGATTTTCACATGGGGTAAACATATGTTCGGTTTGCTCAGAGCAAGCGAATTTCCCATTTCACTACAAAAAAAAAAAAAAAAAGTCTTATTTTAACTGATGGAAATTTCACTCTAGAACACTCTGGTAATTATTTGCAAAATTCAGTTCTCTGCCCTTGGATGTTCAAGAGGGTGATGAGAAGAACAGCATGAAAATCTGGCTACCTCCTAATATTACTATCAATCTTGAAAATACCCAAAGCGACCAAGTTTTCTGCCTTTTGTGGATTAAGATTCAATGTCAAATTTGAAAATTGCTAAAAAATAAGACATAAATAAAACTTGAAAGGACCAGTGCTTGGTTGGAGAACAGGCCAAGGGAAGCCTGGATGTGGATTCCATTCATTTTTGTGCTAGAAGATAAAACCTAGTCCACAAATCTCAGGAGAACAAACCCCCTCCCTTCTGTTGTTTCAAACCTTCAAATTGCGTTACAAGTCCCATACCAGCATTTTGGTTTCTGCACTTCAAGCCAACCCAAAATTGTACAAGTGAAAGGGGGAAAACAAACAGCGTAGAAAAATTATTCAGTTCTTTGCTAACTTCTCCAAGGTTTGGTCTGTGCTGAAAATTATGGAGGACTGTTGTTCCACAGAAAAGGGGGGACAGTTTCTCTCTGGGTGCCTTACAAATTTTGAAATCATGTCCCAGTTATTCCCTGCATCCACTAGCTAGCCTGTTTTCAGAAAAAGATTGAAAAGCCTGCACACAGTGACACAGGTACAAATGCTGCCGTTCAGTCTTTCACTCTGGGTCTGAGCCTGCACATAGGAGTAAGGTGGCTCAAACCTCCAAATTATTGTTTCAGATTCTACAAACATAGGCAGACAACATGATCCAAGGAATTCAGTACCTCAAACCCTTGAGACTCCAGCCCTGAGACAAGCCTGGATCCACAAAGACCTTGCTACGAGTTTTAACAAACATTCCATAGTATCTTTTGACCTAAACTTGATTTATAAATCACACATCATAAAGCGAGAGCCATTTAAGCATGATATGCTGCAAAATCAGAACTTTTCTATTCATATGGCAGTATCCAAAGCTTTTTTCATGTCTGTGCAATTGGAAGCAGAGGAAAATGAGACTTGGTCATAAATAAGGTGAAAGTAAGAGTAGACTACAGAGATTCGATACTGTACCTAAAGCAAGATTTCATTTCAGGGACTGACAGCCTGAAATTCTTGTGCCAATATTTGTCCTCTCCATAATTTTTTTTTTACGTGGTTTCTCACCACAGGAGTTTTGTGACACACAGCAGAAACTGTGTAACTGCCAGATTCAGCATGACACAAAACCAGTAGTGAATCAAACATCAACACATCCTTGCGTTCGTTCTCCCTGACTTGGCACATGGTCACACAGAAGGGCATCTCGCTTTGGCCACTTAGTGCTTTTGCTGCATTCATCGTTTCTTGGCATCGATTCCACATTTAGTTTTTGTCTCTCCCTCCATCCTCCCACAACAGATCCCCTTCATGCACAGGCAACTGAGTTTTGGCTGCATGCCTGCCTCCTCTAGTTCTCCCATCTTGGAGCATTAGTGAATTGGAGGTACCGCTGACCATTGCTTTGTTTCTGGAAGAGGCATCAGTAATGCCAAGAACTAATTTTGGGGAAAATTTAATTGCTTTTAAAACAACAACAACAAAAAACCCTG
The DNA here is from genome assembly GCA_013397275.1 of Burhinus bistriatus. Classification (NCBI taxonomy): domain Eukaryota; kingdom Metazoa; phylum Chordata; class Aves; order Charadriiformes; family Burhinidae; genus Burhinus; species Burhinus bistriatus. The sequence continues at coordinate 565,703 of VYXH01002544.1, read as the reverse complement.
AAATGCACTTTAAATATTTTTAGACAAGTGTGGAGACTTGATAGTGATGTTAAAGCCTGGGGATAGGTAAAAGGCTTAACAGAATAGGAGTGGAATCTAAGTTAACGACGATAAAGCTTATGTAAGGAATTACTTGAGTTGTGAAAACATTGAAGACGACCAAAGAAAATAAGAAGCGCCTCCTAGTTACCATTTTTACAGTTTTCTTTTAGGAAGCAATACCGAGCTTTGCCATACTGTCAGCTCACAACACATGTCACCACAGATCTCCTGCCATCTTTTCCCTCACGATACACATTTGCCGGTTAAACAGTGCTTTCCTTCCTGCTGATAGAAACCTGGTACTGGAGGAGCATGGACCAAGTTTGTAAGGACAGTGATGAGTGAGAGTGGCATTAAAATAAAGGCTATACAAAGATAACTATGTGAACATGAGGCCTTTCAGTAGTAATTCCTAAATGATAGATCAAGGAGGAGAAAGATAGATATGGGAATAAACTGCAAAGAAGTAAAACAAGGTTATCATAACTGAATTGGGAAATAACCCTAGAGGATAGCTAGGTGAAAGGGAAGAAGGTGGGATACAATATTTGAAGGACAAATTAGGGAGGACTGGATTCAATATTAGAGCTGAGCTAGTTTATGTTAGCCTGGCACAGCAAGAAGTTGGGTCTTGCAATGTGATTATTGATCTCTTCCTTTCATGCTGCTCAGAGCTGAAATGCCCTGAATACAAATGGGGGCTTTTAATGGATTCCAGCTATTTTAAAGAAAAGTTTTAAATGTATGGTCACTTCTGAGCCACCCACATGACCACCCCATGAGACCAATACCTGCTTTCAATAAATAAAATAAAATTAAAAAAAAAAAAACAAACAAACAAAAAGAAAAGAAGATAAAATAAAAAAAAAGAAAATAGAAATTAAGGAAGAAAGATTTCTGTGCTCGGCATTTACTTTTATTCTGACAGTACCATGTGCCCAGATCCCCAGATCCTGTTCACGAGTGATGGAAAAGAAAATGCGCGATGGATTCTGACTTGGAGGGACCATCTGGGCAGGCTCTGAACTCCGAGTTGTAAAAGCCACATGAGAAAGGGAAATTCAGATATGACACACCCCTGCCATTGCCACACGCAGAGAATGACTTGCGAGACAAAAGGCAGAGACAGGTCTAACAAAGATGTTTGCACAGCAGAACGCTGTGAGTAGCCAGTTGGGGAAAACAGGAGGTGAAAATGATTGAGCCACTAGACTGGCAGAAATTCAGCTTCAAGGTGCTCTTCAGATCAAATATATGATCTTGAACATGTAATTTGTTATTAACACTCCATATGAGTACTGCAATAGTCCTGAGACACCCTGCGCACAGGAAGCTGCATGGATTCATGCGGAGCAATGCTCTCTGTTGCACCAAATTTAAAGATGCTGAAAGGCAAAAAAGATATCAGTATATCAAAATGAGACAAAAGTCCATGACAGGTAAAATCCTCAGCTCCAATCACTGACTAAATCACTAGAAGTAAAACCAGATTCTTCTGAGTTGATCCAAAGGCTCCTCTTTATTTCAAAGTCATTTTAGGTTACACCCTTGCGGAATCTAATATCCTCATCTTTCTCTTGCTGTCTCTGGTGACAGAGACTTTGTTACATTGACGCACAGTTGGCACCATCATTTTTCTCTGGAAAGACTTAACAAAAACACTCATCCTTTGCTCTCCATTTCCTGTCTATACAGTAGATGTAACACTGCTTGCCCTTCTGACTTCCCTTCTCAGATCCCTTTTTTTTGAATTTTTCAGGGCAAAGATTCCCTCCTTTTATGTCTTCTGCAGCATTAAAACATAAGCTAATAGCTACTCTTGGCAGAAAATGTGGCTTAAATGAAGAAAACAGTAGTTATTCTCTCTTCTGGAAAGTGGAGCAGTAGGGATTTTGCTATATTGCAATGTTTCAATAAAAAGGCTTGAGTACTAAATATAAACTTTCCAGGTCTTGAAGTATCAGTCACTACCATTATACTTACCAGACCAGGCTGGGAACACAAAGTATTTTTGCAATAAAAGTCCTAACCTGTTATTCTTCCCCCCTTTCAGAAGCATTGTGTGTTTGCCATTCTCGTGGAGAAACCTGTTGGAGACCCTGTTTCTTGGATTACACTTCTTCCTGCAGAAGCAGCTAAAGTAGTTCAGAGAACAAATTTTGGTTTTAGGTTTTTTTGGCATGATTTCTACTCCTTTGAGAAAGTAAATGCCTGGACAATACTTCAGTGCCGGCATGAATAATAGCTGAATGAGTGTCTGAGCGTACATGCATTGCAACATAATGAAGAATTGACTGCCACAAGATCATTTTGGGGAATTCTATACTTTAAGGCTTTAAAAAAGATTATCAGCTCTTAACAAGCTACAGCTCCCAAACTGGCCCATTTTCCTTATTTTCCTTGAATATAGAATGGAAAAAAAAAACCCTGGAAATAGGAGCAAAAGCTTTGTTTACAGTAAGATCAGCCACACCATAAAATAAACTCATAAAAAGGAATGACAGGAACCATAAATCTCAATTGCTTTATAGAAAATAAAGCAAAGCTGACCCAGACAAGCCAGTTATCACAGGGGATGACATCACTGAGCTCATAGGAAATGCACAATCCTTTGCAGAAATGCTGATTTCAGTAAATACTATGATCCTCTGCAGTTTAAAGTGTTTGGAAAACTTTTAGCCGGGCTCAAAGTCAGTGGCAGGAGCAGAAGAGCATAAATGAATAGGAAAATTATATCTTTTTTTTCTTTTGGATAGCAACTAAGAACCAGAGGACCAGGCTGAAACCATCTCTGAGGATTCATATCCCAGCTGAAGTGGTACAACTTGTGGCCGTAAAGAATCCAGTACAACCACAGCTCAACGAAGTACCACACGACATCATTAGTTCTTGAATTTTGTTTGTCAATGAATCTACCTGCTTCAACTATAGGCCACTGACTGTACCTCTTGACCCACTATTTGAGTATCTGGCCCTAACATTCATGAATTACATGTATGCTCCTTATCCACATCATCAAAAGGGGTTATTCCATCCCAATTTATTTCTTCAGCCTCAACACTTGGGTGACTTGGGATGGTAAATGTATTGTTTCCAGTTTGTTGAGACTTCCAAACTGAGTGGAAAGCTCAATAGTTAAATATCTGTCCACATTAAATCCTGTAAACCATTGCTGTTGGCTCCTCAGTGAAACTGGAATATCCATGGGTTGAAAGAAGGGAGGCCTTCAGAAGAGGACTGAGCACTGAGGCCTCTTGCACTTAAATCCCCAGCACTTGTTCATTATTCTTCCTTGCCACAGACAAATTATTTATAGCTACCATGGGGATTTTTTTTAGCGCATAAGAATTATCTCTCTCTCTTGCTAACTGTTCTGCTATTCACCCTTTATGAACATCCTCTGATGTTTCTCTTTTTATTTTGCCTGCTGTTTATTTACAAATATAGATTTGCTTCTCTTCCCTTCTGAGTAACCTTCAGAGCAAAGCTTTCAGTAAGGAAGGGATAGCCTGAGGTGGCTGAGCATACAGTCTTTTCTTCTCTGCGTCTCTAGTTGGAAGGCTGCAAAGAGGAAAGAACAAACCAAAGTTCAACTCTGTTTACACAGCCTAAATCTGGTATTATTTATCAACATTCCTTCTGAAGTCATCCAGAAGTCTTCTGAAGTCATGCCTACCTTTGGAATGGGGCTGCCAGAAGAATAGTAACACTGAGATGATGAGAATAAGAGGGAGAACAAGGAAAGGGAGAAGGTAATGACAGCAGAGGAATATAGAATGCAAAAATCTCAGTCAAAGGTTTAATTATTAATTTACAAGACAAAATACTTTTCTACCTGGAGACACAGAATGGCCACTGAGATAAGCAGACACCAAGAAAGATAAAACTAATAAAGGTAAGTTACTGGGCCTCAGAATTTGCTACATATTCTCCTGTAAATCACAGGCTCTTTTTCAAACACTTTGACAGAGACAAGCCAGCATGGAGCTATAAATTTCTTTTCTCGGAAATTCTGCAAGCACATTGGAAGAGGTTGGAAGGGAAAATCAGAGAGGGGACATCTTAAAAGTGGATGAACAAAGAATCTAACTGTTGCTTATGTAGTTATGCTTATGTGCTTATGCGAAAGAGATTTGTAAATCTAAAGAGCAAGAAAGGGAGGAATTAACCAAAGCCATAGATGAATTCACACCCTCACACACACACACACAAATACACACATTAGACCAACTCCTGGAAGAAATATTCAGAGATTACTAAGCCTAAAGATACACTCATGGCTCATAACAACCCCAAGATATAAATTTATGGAAGCTGAGCGAAGCACTGTGGTATTCTTGCCTGGTTCTTCCACTCTTTTCCTAGCAGGCTCCCTTGCTGCTGAACAGCGTACTTGACAATTTGGAGCTTCAGTCTCACCCAGTTCTTACACTATGTTATGTTTTTAACTAGGAGAATAGAGAAAGGAGTTCATAATACAGCTAAAGGTATCACTTACATGAAAATACTATAACAAAAAATGTAATTTCTAATACTTACTGAACTGTGAAATACATTCTCACTGGAATGTGTGCCACTGTAAATGTCCAGTAGAGATTTCTTCGCACAGCTCCGTGAGCTGGAATCTACACTTTTACATTATACCCATTTCTAAAGAATATGTAGGTAAGCAAAAACCCAATATTAATGTGATTGTTCTGGGTATCCCCCATTACTGTTGATAGAAGAATCCTAAATGCATGGAAGGAAAGAAAAATAAACCCTTTTGTTGCCGGGTGTTGGAGCTGAACAAATTATTTACAATGAATAATTTATCTGACTAAATTAGATGCTTTCTGCTCGCTGAAGACTAATGTTTCCTCTAATATATATGTATTTGAATATTTGAATGTCAGACAACTCCTCTGAGTGTACGGTATCCATGAGGTGGTGGTGAGCAGCTCTCTGACAGTAACAGGTTTCATTGGTTGAGCTCTGTACGAGGCCAACACAGCTTGGCTGAAGGACAGAAGTCTTCCTATCCACATCCACAGGGGACTTCTTTGGGCCAGCAGGTAGGATGTGAGTCGGGAAGCGTTCTGCATGGCACTGGGTCTGTTCTGGCTGGCTGAGTCTTCAAAGCACTTCCAGCTTGCCCATGTATAATTCAAGTCCTGTGAATACCAGCTGTGACAGTCTGGGTTACTATTTGCAAAGAATCATATTTTACTGGGAAATGATGAGCTATTTTGATCCATCTGTACATTTTGACATCTTGCCAAATGAAGAATTGGGGCTGGTCAGAAACATAAATAAAAGGTCTGGGCCAAGGCCCAATATTGGCATATATTTGAGACAGTTTAGTTAACTAGATGATTAGCTCCAATGATAATGTCCAGAAGTGATCGAAGAACCAAACTCTGAGATGGGACTTACTCTGTAAGCACTCTGTATTAGCACTCCAGCCTTTTCCCAGAAGCTGTGGAAAGAGAGTCTTCCCTGAATGCAGTAGCAGAGCGATGGAGACGAAGGGCAAGGCGTAAGGGCTGTAAGGAGCCTGTGGGTCACGTCAGCGTGCCGGGACTGTCTAGCAGTTCAGGCATTTCATGCACACATCGGCTGAGAATTTCTCACTGGGGGAGGGAAGGAAGAGTGAGCGAGGGATGTGATGAAGGACAGTGACTCAGGCTGCCATATTTGGGGTGGAGGCAGAAGCAAAGACATGAGTCACCCATCAAGCCAGTCAGGAAGGGCCAGCTTTCTATCCGGAAGATTAATTTGAGACTGGCTGATTTCCAAGAGGAAATCAGACGGAGGGATGCAGGAGGCACTGTTTCTAGAAGCGAGATGTTTCAGAGCATGTGAGATGAGAGAGAAGATTAACCAGAAGGACCCAAAATAAATGAAGCCAGAGATTACTTCGGAGAGGGAAGGGAAATGAAAAGGATGCACATCCCTTTTCCCTCTCCCTCAGTTAAGCTACTTAAGGATTGGGAATATAAAATTCAGTTTGCCATATTTGTAATTTTGCTTCCCCAGTGAAACTATTGAAATCCCTCACATGATGGTGCTGAAGGACCTGCTTAAGTACATACATTTACGAGCATCCAAGAGAGAGAAACAATCTTGGAGGAAGATTTTCTGGAGCATTGACTTCATGTTGGGGTACAAAACACACTGCTACCACAAGATCAAACAAGTGGGGCAGGCAGATTGCAAATGTGTTGCATGCTAAGGTGATCCATGCTGGTGGGCAATTCAAATGCCAAAAGCGGAGGTGAATCAGCCACTCACCATCACACTCCCAGTGCTGTGTCCCTCAGAAACAGGGTCACCAGCCTCACCGGAGCTAGTGGCTCCTGCCACAGCACAGAAGGGAGATGCAAAGAGAAAGTTGAGAAGTAACTGCTTAATGCTCTTTTTGTCTCTCTTAACTAGACTCTCATTTCATGAATGCTACACTGGACTGATTTACTTTAAGGTTATTCCAATGATCTCCCTTTTACAGGAGGCACAAAACATGAGGCTGAGGCTAAGCCTAGCTCTGGCTCCCATCTGAAGACAAAATAGGAGGTTCCACCAGCAACACTCCCACTACCATCAAGTTGCACCAGGGAAAAGGTGGTGTAGTATGATTATGTTATCATGACCTAGATCCAGGGAGAAGAGCAAATAGGAAATCTGCCACAACCTTGAGAAAGTCATTTACGCTGTCTGCAACCACATTTCCTCATCTACAAAACAGCATTTATGAATTTTCCCTGCTTCATAAGGATATTCTGAAGGTGTAGTTCATCTGAAGACAGTGACTTGAAGAGGAGTGTGTTTTCACCCTGTCAAACATTATAATTTGCTATAAACTGCAGTTTTTAGAGTTTTAAAATCTTGCTCACGATACGTTGACTCAAAATCTGATTAAGTATGCAGTGAAGAGTGCAGTGACTTCTGTTTGGAGCATGTTTTCATTGGAACATCAGAACTATTATAGCTGTCTAAATAATATACAGGCTTGACATATATGATATCATTACAGATTTGCATCTTGAGATAGTAATGGTTTGAGAGGACATGGTTTCTGGACTCTCCTGCCAATAACTTTGCACTGAAAAAAATTCCCCCATGACTTGTTTGTATTTGTTAATACAGATTTTAAAAGATCCTGAAGCACTGGCCAAAGTAACTTCTTTGCTTGACATCAAGAGATTGCCTCGATTTTTTAAATACTCCAAATGGCGTGATTTTGCTCATCAGGACAGAGGACTACATAAATTTTCCCTGCAAACGGATTAATATTTCCTTTAACCAGGTGCTTTTGGGCTTTTATTTATTACGTGAATCAGGCCACGGTGGGAGTCACAAGTACTGCAAAGTCAGTATGCCAGTCATTAATGACAAGCAGCCTTCCGCCGCTGTGACTAGCTGGCAAAGTCTATGGTATTTAACCCAACGCCCTGGGTCTGTACCTGGAGTCTGAGTCTAAGCAATGGAGCCAAAAGAAAGGGTTAAGATATTTCAGGGTGTTTAAAACTACTTCTGGATCCCATCCCTAGTTGAAATGCAGTCCAGCAGATGGATGTTCAACAAGAATTGACTGATGACCCCTGCCCAATCGACCATGTATTATCAGTCTCTGACACAAGCAGATCACTTCGCAAGACATTTCCATCTGTCTCCATTCAGTTCTTGCCGATGCTGTTATGCTGGCCTGCATCACAGATACTGTATTTGCAGCTCTCCAAACCGAGGTATCAAGGCATGCCAACTAGCAGCTCTTTCGCCATGATGATGCTTGTTGCACCTTCCCTCCCTTGGGTCCCCGACCTCTGTCCTGTTGCAAAGGGGTGGCTGAGCCCTCTGAGACTGTCCACACCACTCAGAAGTCGTCTCTCATCTTGAGCCCCTTGCTGCTTTTAGTGACCCCTTGGAAAGGTGCCCTCTGAGAAAAAGTGCTTTCGAAGCAGCCCCTGTTTCTGATTCTTTCCTAGCAGCCACCCATGAGCAGGTTGGTGTAACACCTTGTTGATCACACTCACGTAGGGCCTGAGGCTTTCTCCTACTCTAGGGAGCATCATTCAAGAGATTAATCTGTTGTGACACGGATTTTGTTCAATAATAGCTATAAAAACATGGCAGGAAGTGGGAGAAAGAGAAAGAATAGCCTGACTTGTGGTCATTTTTCTTTCACGGAATTTCTTAATTCCACTATAAGATACATTTTACATTGAGGGGTGATTTAGTTTCCACTTCAACCTTCGGGTCTCTAAACACATAGCTAACACAGAGAGCAAGTGTTTCTTTCTTCTCTTTCTCACTCCCACCTCTCCCCACTCCCTCTCAAGTATTTAAAGGGCCTAATATGGTTATACTGGGGAAAAAAAAAAATTATGGCATATGATATGAAGCTGCTGAACCTTTCCACGAAATGTTTTATCCAATCTTTTTCCACGGCAGCAATTTGGAAGCTAAATGGAATCGTAATGCATAGCTACAAAACTGTTTATCTTTTTAAAGCTAGTCATTGTGCTCTACGTTTGTCAGCACCCTGGGCTGGTAGAGGTCGGGGAGTGCCAGATGAGAAACAAGACCTGCTGGCAGGAGTCCAGGCTTGCCCCAAGGTGGGAGATCAACAGTCGGGAAATAAATGTGCCCAGCTCTCATGGATTTCCAGAAGCTGAGGTCAACTTTAATGCTTACTGCCACACGTATGTAAAGATGAAGATTTAGAACAAGAGAAGAAGCAGTTGAAAGTCAGGGCTGCTGCATGGATTTGCATGGTTATATCTGGATGGTAACTAGCTTTTTTGGATCTAAGAGTGACATCCAAAGCACAGCCTTTCTATAGTATCCTCTGCTATTGCAGCTGCCCCAGACACAGAACATAAGCAGAAAAGTCATAAGGAGACCTTTCCAACCGAGGTTCTAGGCTGTAGGACAAAAAATATCCACATCCCAGTCCCTGTACCAGTGAATGGTTTCCACACAGCTGGGCTGCAGCTGCCTTACCTCTTGTTGTTAGAATTAGGCACCTGCTTCTCTGTGATATGCTACAGCTCACAAGTGAATTGAGGATGGGTCTGTTTGTCTCCAAAAAGGCACTAGGCTGACATTAAACAACCAACAATACCAAGTTTTATCTGTCTCCTCTGCACACTGTAGAGGCTGTTCCACTTCAGAGAGTCTCCCACCACCAACGCGGAGCACCGAGCCAAGATGGTGTACTCCTCCCTGTCTTGATCTGAGCACACAGAGCTTGCCCCAGCCACGGGCAGGGTGCCAGCCCGATGGCCCCAACCCTCCTTGGAGTTTAGCTTTTCAGCGGGTGGACTGCCCTAAAGACAGACAGAGCCTCTGCCCGGCTGTAGTTTTGCTGAGCGTGACCTGTGGAGCCACGTCTCCGTACCGAGCTGGTCCGAAGAGTTTTGCTTGCTAACAGTGACATTGCATCAAAACCGCCTGCAGGCTGGGTACGGGTAATGGGCTCACCGCTCCTCTGTGGGCCAGGTCAGGGGATGAGCAAAATCCTCTGGATCAAATCCGGCAGAACGTGAACTTGCCACGAAAGCGATTGCCATCCTCCCCTCTTTGCAATTGCCGTTTTCCCCTCCATTTCTTCAGGTCATGCAAAAAGGAATTCATGTGACAAGCAGCACTAAATTTAAGTGAATATACTGTAACAAGCCCTTTAGTTCAGTCTGTTGATGATACTCAAACCAGAAGAAGGACTAAAGCTCCTTGTCACAGAGCAGGATAATCTCAGCAGGCCTAACAGAATAAAAATTCATTTCTGCCAGTAAAGAGAATGACTCAGAATAAACACAGCAAGGAAATCTTAAAATAAAGAAGTGCCATAACTTCTTGCTTCAGGATAGGGAGGAGGGGAAGATTAAATACTTTCATTAAATTAACTCTCATCCGAATGAGGCTTTTGTTTCATTTCTAAAAGAAACCTATTTCTTTGGTGTCATTTTTTTCTTGAGTGGTAAATATAATGCAGAATTCCAGAAGCCTCATTTCTAAAGAAACAAATGTAATCAATTTCACAGAGCACTGAGACAAATCAATATGGAAGGAGTCAGAAAACCAAACAAAAGCAATGGGAGAAAAATATTACCCTATTTATATGGCCATAATACGTGGGAGAAAAAGATATTTAAAATTACAGAGCTAATTTCAAAAGCAGCAAACAACACTAGTCAGTAATAAAAAATAACATTAAACTATTTCAGCTGAAAAATACCGCAAGTCTATTATAATTATAACAAGCCATGTGATGGTCATTATAGCCTGCAATATAGAAACATAAGCTATTTTGGCTTCTTTTTTTTTTTTTCATTTGTCATTAATAGAGAGTAAGAGACCAGAAAAGTAGTGTCCTGGTTTGAGCGACACAGGACTAATATATTCTCTAATGCTTGGGAAAACTGCACTTTTAGAAGACTCTAGTGTCTGAATTTGTGAAAATGTTTACTTTATAGCCAGCTATGGTGTGTGGGTTTCAAGGTCTCAGTGTTTTCGAGCTCGCCAGGTGCAGGGATGAGGAGGAGCAAGACCCGGGCACTTGACCCAAGCTGGCCAACGGGATTATTTCATACCATGAATGGCAGGTTCAATATAAATTAGAAAGTTTGCTGAGGAGGGGAGCTCTCCCTCGATGGCTGTGATCCAGAGAACTCCTTGCCCCAGTGCCGGACCCCTGAGCCCTTCCCTTCCTCCCGAAGCCGGAATGCTCACAGTGTCCGACATTTGCTGTCCACTGCTGGGAGTGCACAGCTTCCTACTGATATAGTTGGCTGAGTATAATCCTTGTATATGTTTAGACTGGTATCAGGATCACTATTGGTTCTTTAGTGTTACTACTGTTAATTATTTAGTCTTATTCTATTAAATCTGTTTATATTTCAGCCCTTGTGTTTCCTGGTTTTCTTCCCGATTCCCCCTTCCTGGGTGGGGAGGGGTCATCGGGTGATAGAATAATTGTCTAAACGACAATAAATTGTTGTGGGTTTCTCAAACCATAACAAGTAGTTATTGCCCAATTAACCCTTATGATATTGCATGACATTTTAGCTTCATTTCCAGCTTCAAAGTTGGATTTTGTAGCCTGGTGACTCTTCAGAAAAGTAAGGATAACAACAAGACTTTACTGAAGACATGCAACATCACTCTTGACTGGAAGCTGCAAGATGCACAAACTCAATATTAATCTGGCTTCAGCATTTAGAACCATGTTTCAAAGTTTGATTCATAAGAGAAAAAAAATATTACATTATAGGAGAAAAAAAAAATCTTGTCTTTTTTGTTTGGTTGGTTTTGTTTGTTTTTTTTTAAGACCTCTCCTGTCTCCACTCCAGGAAAAGTCATCTTTGCCTAGAAAGCACAAGCTGAGCAAGCCAGCTGAGAACACGTGGTTTTCAAGGTATTGTAGCAGGGCGTGGGCAGGCTCGGTGAGCTTAGGAGGCAGCACCTTTTGCTGTTCTCTCTTACTAAACCCTAACTCACTTTCCTTTTTCCGTAACTTGACTAAAATTCATAGTGACTTAGATTTCTCAGCTGTAAGTCAGGAAGCAATATGGGTGGAAAATAGAAAAACAAAAAACAATACAAAACAAAACAAACAAAAAACCCCAAACCCAGAACTGGGAATATAACTCTGTTCTTTTGACATCATGTTCAATGTATCTGAACATAAGGAAAGCAGTACATGTCCACTCTCACAAAGAAAGAAAAATTACCCACATAGCTACCTACAATGTGTGATTGCTTTTGGTGTAGGAATATCCCTTCTGAGTCATTGGAAAATAGAAAAAACAAAACCACCCTTAAAAAAAACCAAAACATAAAGTTGTATTCAGCAAGGAATAGAAAGGCTGCAACTAAATTAAACCAAATGTTAATCAGAGCACCCACTTTTCTTATTTCAGTACAAGTGAGCCAGCAAAAAAAAAGTTAATATTCATCTGGAGACATATTAAATGAAAATAATCACAAAGTCAACAAACTTAAGCCCATAGAAAGTTACATGCACATTTTTATTCTGCCATCAACTCTGCTCTACCTTTGGGCCATTTCATTTCTGCTTGAGTTATAACTGGTGTAATAAATGGGTTCTTAGGCAGCATATTTCTATGCAAATTTACATTGCCAAATTACTATTCTTATTCCAACTCCATCATAGAGGAAAAAAATAGATTGAAGGATTTTTTTTTTTAAAAAAATCCATGTGATAAAAAAAAATGAGAGTTTCAACAGACTTGTCATTTGAAATATTATTTTTCACTCTCATGGAATAGAAGTATATAAAATTTAATAGGAGTAGATCCAAAAAGCTTCTAGAGAAATTACACTAAAGGACCCTGAAAAAGTAACCCATTGTAGAGAAGTTTTATTCTACTATTAAAAAAAGTAAAAGAAACACAGTCCCTGTGATTGATTTTCATTGACTGGTTTTCAAAGGGGATCATTCCCATTCAGTTTTCCCTATATACTAAAATCATATGAATTGAATTAATTGTAAAACATAGTATTTTCCTTCGGAAAATTCTGACATTCAAATCAAACTAAAGTTCAAGTGAGACATGTGTTTAACTGTGCTTTTTAAAAGAGAGTCACGGTAACTTCAAAGGGACTGCGTAGGTGCTTAAAGTTGTACGAGCACTGAAGGGCTGTGCTGGATCAGAGCCCTGGAAAGCTGTGGAGAAGGACAATGCAAGAGCTGAATATGGTAATTTTTCCTGTGTTTGCACCATTCTCTTACTTTTCAAAGAGGGGGAAAATTTCAATGTATTCTTTTTGCAGTTCATGATAGTATAAAAAAGCGTTTGCAACATGTGCAGCCAGTTGGCTCACTGAACTGGCTGAGAAAACCTTGCCTTATAATTTCGCCTATAGTAAATGCTGACAGAAATTTCTCTGATACTGTTCCACTGCAGCTGCCTCATTGTTCTGTTTTAACGTAATCAGCACAGTGAAGAGGAAGAAAGGAGTGTTAATTTTATATCAAATAAACTTTAATTGAGTCTTTCATACTTTAGTACTGTATAATAAATGCATATAATGGTCTCTGGAGTTAGTTCTGGTTGTGATAACATGGTGTCTCAAAAACTTGTCTTGGGTACATTATGGTACCATTCAGCTTTGTGTCACTATCTTGCAACCTAAGCAAGGATGGTTCCTGAGACACCCTCAAACACCACTGGAGACACCCCTGAGAAATCATACGTACATCTGTAACAAAAGAGGCTCCTAGGTAAGGGAGTGGCTCCTCAAAATAACCAAAAAGATCAAGATGGGCACTGCCAAATGAGAAGGATGATACAGAAGGGAAAATTCACTTGAGACTAGTGGTACATCAGAAGCACTCGATGCACGGAGGTCAGCTGTAGCATGACTGACAGTGACCTTTCAAAGCCATTGATGAAGTAGACTGTAATCCACAGTGAGGAAAGCATGGCAGATCCCACCACCCAAAACCTTGTGTTTTTGTTTTACTGGTCATGGATTATTGCAGTTCTTGGTACAGGAAGGAGCATCCTTCATCTCTGTCTCCACTTGCCTCTTTCTCTCATTACAGCTGAGATGTATTAATGTAGGGGGATTTTGAGACAGCTAAACTTGGTTTATGGATAGAAAATATGTAACCCCATTAAAACAGGGAAAGCTCTATTCAAAGCCTGTGTACAAAGCAGTGCAGCTGCCTCCTCCTCCTCCCCCCAAAACCCCAAACACCTCTGTTTTGTTTATATAAATTTTAAGTAGGTGATGCTTAAATGACTTTCAATCCTTGGATATTATGGGCAAAACCAAACATTCTCACTGTTTAAATTTTTACTTTCCCACACAACCTGTAACTGAATCACAGACATGGCAGTAACACGGATAAAGGTCATGGCACCTATTCCCCGTGTCCCAAGGTGGAATATATTAGACATAAACTCATGCCTAGGCCATTCTTAAAACACTCCGGGGGTGGAGATTATAAATGATCCCCTCCAGGTTTAATTAACCTTCCAGTTAGATTATTTTTTCAGATGTTCTCAGTGTTATTTTTTTCCACAGTAATTCATCCTAGCCCAAGCAAACATACAAAACAGTTCATCCTTCTCTGCTGTTTTTTTTTGTAACCTTGGTGCATCTCCCCTTCTCCAGAGGCTGGGCAGCCCCAGTTCTTCTCATCATTCTGGTTACTAGATGTCCAATCACTTGACATTAGTTAATTCTCATTCCTTCTAAAATGTAGAAGTTCAAGACAGGAGACGGTACCCCAACTTCCAAATCAAAACAGAATAAAAATACCATGAGAATGCTACATTTTATGCTTTTGTTTGCTTACTCGAAGAGGCAAGACTCATCAATGAAGGCATCAGCAGTGCAACAGCCAAAAGAAACCTGTCACTGGAATTTATTATCAGACCTGGACAAAAGGAATAATTTATCTGATTAGTTTCATCTTTGTCTGTTTAATTAATTGAACTAATTCTTTGCAAATAGTTCTCGGTTGTTAGCATATTCCCAAGCACATTGTGGCAAGTATTAATTACTTTAAATTCAATTTGTTTTGCTTGATTGACCAACGAGGTCACAGTGCTCTGTGGCTTTGTGTTTGAAAGCAGGCAAAGAACCAGCTTCTCAAAGAAATGCAAGTTTGCTTTGCCTAAATATCCTGCAGTCATCAAAACTTTGTTCTTCCCAGAAATATGCCTACAAATAGTCTTTGCTACAGTAATTACAGAAAATGGACAGTGGAAAATGAAACAAAGCAAGAAATAATCTCTTGCTTTCCTTCACTACTGTACTGACTGAACCCCTTCCTACCATCATCTTCCAAACAAATTCAGGATCTCACAGCACGTGAACAGGTACATTTTGATGGGAAAACTATGAAGCCAAGGAGTAAAGTAGAACAAAGTAAACAGCTGTTGCCAGTCAAGGCGGGAGAAGAGAATCGGAATTAACATGGAATTTGTAAATTTAGCAAATCTATTCTGAGAATTCTGAATGATGAATCACTCCCTGCCTCTCTAACTTCCGATACGCCTTGCAAGAAAGTTCATTTGGCTTAACCCTGGCCTTCCATCGTCTTTTAGCAAAAATATCCCAGAAGTACTGTTTTTCCAAAGATGAGACCCTGGACTACAGGTCTAAATACATATCATAGGCTGTTTCTTTTATCTTTCAGAACATTTTATTAATTAGTCTATTCAACTTACAGTGTAACTAGCTATGCGTTTACCATGTAGTATTCCTGGCTACTCGCTTTGATTATTTGATCACCCTTAGAGATTTAAATTTCCAAACCCTGGAAAAGACTTACCAGGAACACTCACCAGGAAAATGGGTAGGACTTGTCACTGGTCCAGCTGGGCAGCCCAGTGCACCTAACTGGTGCTAAGCAAGAGCAGCCGCCACCAGCGGTGCTGGAGAAGAGCAGCCCAATATGGCAAACAGCCTAGGAAAGCCAAGAGGGATTCAGGATTTCACCACTGAGAAAAAGTGGTTAAGCTCCTGTTCTCTACCTCTTTTTTTGCCCCTCTCTTATTTGACTTGCCTATCCTCTCCTTAGATTGATGTTTCCTTTCCTTTTATTACCTTACCTGCAGATTTTTTCCAAGCATTCTTGGAGTTGTCCTTTTCCCGCAAAACCCATTCTCTGTAGTCTCTCCCTCTTCTATAGGTGCTCTTTTTAACCTTCTTTCTCCCCCTTTCTCTCTAACCCTTTTTATCCTTTTGCCTTCTCTCATAGTACTTCTCTGCACTGTAACCTGCCACTTTCTGCTCAAAAAGGAAACTGTAAATCAATAGCACACAGTGTGGTATTGCTGGCTTTTCAATTTTATTTAAATTCTGCCCTCATTACAATCAATTAAAAACTCCACTATCTCAGCTGGAAGGGAGAAAAAGTGCATGCGAGCATTTTCTTCACATACTGTTTGAGGGCAGTGGCACACACAGACCTTTGGTGCCTGTACACATCCAGAAACACACACAGGCTGGTGGCACTTGAAAATACAGGTGGTGTCTCAAAATTCATACTGTCGCGTCTCTTGAGGTTTTGGTCTCCTTTCACTGTCAAGGGAGCAAGCAGAAAGGAAAGCTGAGCTTTTGCAGTTTCCATTTCATATTTTATGCTCCTCAGAGAGGCAATTTTTCCCCCAGAACATTGTGTCAGATGACAGAAATTATAATTTTTCATGCGGCAATATTGATTTAAATTATTCCACAAAACTACTAAAAGGTCAGGCTCTGAACGTATTACTCATCTACTCATCAGTGGACACGTTTGGCCACAATAGTGCCAGCCAGAGCTTTTATTTTGCCCAGGGAATGGTTATTCTCCCTGTACGGACCCACAGTCCTGCCACAGCTGGAGCCTGCAGCAGCAGCTCAGCAATGGAGCCCACAGACCCAGGTACCAGCTGTGGGGTGGGCAGGAGCCAGCGCTGACCATCAGCTGGACAGGAGCGCCATCCTAGTCCTCACAGCATGCCTGACTGTTATACAAAATAGAGTCCAGGCAGTGTTGAATCAACTACCAGTCATAAAAGCAGCAAAAAATTTGACTGAAAAAGTCAGTGCCTGTGACAGCAGTCAGGAATGAATAGATTTACATTCACAATGCATTAGACCACCAGTGAAGGCATCTCCCCTATTTTTAGTGAATGAAGGAGCCTACAATATTTAGGGCCTTAGCCGAGAGTCTTCAGTTAAACACCAAAACTTGGTAGGACTAATCTGGACCCTTTGCAACAGCGTAAATATGAGTCAGTGTATTAGCAAAGGACAAAACTTGCTCCACTGGAGAAAACATATTCCTTTTCAGGAGAAATGAGTTTTTAAAAAACTCATGCTCTTACGCTACAATTTCCTATGACAGAAGTCTCTATGATCCTGAAGTCCAGGTGCACCTTGCATAATTATTTAGTAAATCCTATTAGAAAGGCATCCAGTTGCTATTTGGTGCTCAGTCTAAACTCTAGTTGGTCTTTTGATGGCAAATGAGAGGCATAAATCAATGGCAATTGATCAGTAATTATACAAAATTACAGTATGCTTTTGTGATGTTTTTAAAAGAAAGTGTCATTTTGCTACTCAGCCTGACTAATTTCTGGCTCATATTGAATCATTGTGCCATGTTTGCAGCTCATTAAAGCCACGCTCACAGATCTCTCACCACTTTGCCTTGTTTTCAGTAATGACAAAGGGGAGAAATGACGCCTTCTGCAGTCCTTCCCAAAGTGCCTTGAGGTGGCACAGCTTTGGCAGAGTAAAGCCAGCCCTGCAGGTTGAGCTATCAACACAGCTCAAATCCCACCACCACAAGCAAAGCAAGGTCTCTCACGCAGCCTCTCGGATTGCCATGCTGAGGTAAGGCTTGGGGAAAGGCACAAATGTTTTAAAGCATCATTAGGCTGTTCAGTCCCTGTCTTGTTTCTTGTAGACCAACCAGACCCAAGGAGTTCGGAGCTAGAACACAAATCTATTTACTCCGCAAAATATTCCTACAGAACAAATCCATTTCAATAGTTTTTGTTTGGTTGGGTTTAGTCTGGGGGATTTTTTTTGGTCAAACAGTCTGTGCTGAAATAAGGATTACTTAGAACATTTCTATGCTTATTTCCACTTTGAAAAAATTGACGTCAGCCTGAATTTTTTCCATTTGTTTCTACTCTATTTCAACATTCTGGAAAATTTTACTGGAGAAATAGAAAAAATAACTGAAAATAACCAACTCTACAAAACAGTGTTATCTCTTCTGGAATACCAGGTCAGCACATAAAACAATGAGAAGATCCCTTTCTGTGTAGACTTAATGTTCCCCATGGCCTCTTTTATGCTAGGGCTGTGCATAGCTATAAATTGTTATAAGCAAAAATGGGTATTACAACAACCATTAGGCAGCATTTTCTGATCACACAGTCTTGCTCCATTAAGGCCAGGGTTAGACAGCAGGACAGCAATGCATCTGAACACTGTTAGCATCACCACCTGACTTCATGATATGATTCTGCTAAAGGCAGCCAAAAAGGCAACTGGAATTACGTTGCTTTCTAGGCATTTCTAATAACCATATTGATATCACCCAAGGCCAATACCTTACGCTACTTCAAGCGTGCAGCACTATTCAACAGCTGTGATCACTCAGTTGCAAGGGAATTTTGGGCAAGATCAGCAGTGCTAATTGCGGTGGAGGTAATGGGTGGAAGCAGTTTGTCTTTTGCATTTCTGCACTTCGAGTGTATGAATCATTTCATCCTTCCCATAATTCCTTGATTAATTATTTATATTCCTGATGTGCCTAGGGGAATGAACTGGTTTAGATCGGGACCCTGTGGTATTGGCACCCTCTGTTCACATAACAAGAGCAATCTTCTCTCGGAAGCTCAGAGAGAGAAGGCAAAGAGGGAGAGATTTGGTATTCCTGGATTCCAGACCAAAAGTCTTTGTCACAGAAAACCAAGGAAAATATTTCAGCAGAGGACACATTGCTTTGGCTCCTCCTTTGTTTCAGAAGAGTCTAACATTTCTTTTTCAATAGGAAGTGTTAAAACTAAGTTAACATTTGGACTTATAAGCCTGTTTTATTTTCTGAAGTACCAAATGCCCAACTTTGGGTGTGATCATTGGCATCTTTGCTAAGCAGGATCATCGGGCCCCCAAACAGATTTAGGATCTTTACTTCAGTTAATCTGCTTGACAACTTCGAAATCAATCTGCCATCTGGTACCCAAATATATCCAGAGAATAAAAAACCCTTTGGTTGTGAGTAGAGAGAGAAACAATAGGTCTGTAACCTTCCCCTTCCCTCCTTCCACCATGAATAAATGCAGCTTTTGATATTGTTGTATTTTAAGAGTGTTTTGATGGACCAGAAACTGTAGGAGTCATATGTCACACTAAAAGGCTAGGAGAAATCTAGCAGAAGGAAATCAAAGCCTTTCTTTTTTTATTATTTTAATGAGAAAATTCAACAATCATGATTTTTCTCTGCAGTTTTTTGTGGTTTGTATCACCTTATTTAGGGAAAGGCATGTTAGGCTGTCTTCCTTCCAGATTATACTTATATTTGGACAATTCTGAGCATGCTGGTGATTATTAGCAACCTCTAACTTTAGGCAATTTACCATCTAACTTGAAGGACCAGTCTAGCTAGGATCCCTGCAGAGTTTAATGGGAAGAGTCATGCTCCTTCAGATGACAATTTACTGAAAGCACCTAATCTTTGTGTCCTTAATTCTCTCAGGTAACTTTCTTTCTCTGCTAAATGTTTTTGAAAGACAGGTTCCAATGCCTTCCCAAAAGTTCCCCCCCAACATCAGAAAGATTAAAAAAAGTTCTTGTACAGTTCATTGGGAAGTAACCATGCAATACCAGAGACGTGCAGTAAAAATACTCCCACTGCCGACATTACTCTGATTTCCAGAGCACGTATTTAAATATAAACCAGCATTTCTGAAGTAACATTGTGGGTGCTGTCCCCAAGATATTCTTCCATCAATAAGGACACATGATCGTAAATTAAATGAAGTACGCTCCATGGCAACCATAATGAACAACATCACTTCAAATGCTGCCAAAATGGCAACATCTCAAATTTAATATTGCAATACGTTATCTGTTAATTAAAGACTAAGGGCTAGTTTCAAAGGGGAACTACTAAGGTTTTAAAAATATGCCAGAGATAATGTATTCCATGCATTGCTAATTATGTAGGCATCTTTTAAAACAAGCCAGAATTAATTATGTATCTGATCCACCCCCAGTATAAGGGAATAATTGAATTTCTTACAAAATTTCAGCACAATAAGAGGCATTGTATGGACCGCACATTCTGTGCTGCATTACACACTGTGATGGAAATGGGCTTCCATGATGCAGTGACTCAATGGGAAGGCTGCTGCCGATTAACACTGTTAATACATGTTAATTTAAGATTTCCCTTTTCCAACTAATTGATATCTGATTAAACCCAGAATAGGTTTTTTAAAGTGTTCATTAAATAGCTAAAATTTCCTCACAAGTTTTGTGTTATATATAAGGCTACAATCACAAAATATGTAGCTCATGTAATTTCCAAATCATTATAGAGTAATTGGACTTATCAGTTACATGCTAATTAAACTTCAGCTGAATGCTCTTTCTTCAATCAATTGACATCGAATAGATGCACGGTACCCATATCATTACGTTAAAATGGAATAGCTAAGGCATTTAAAATATAGCGTGGCAGAGCGTAAAAGCATGTCTACTCGGTTATGCGGACAGCACCTGCAGCTCTTAGAGCCATAACAGAGTGAAAAATCCAGCAAAGGACCCAGAGCAACCAGACATTAGGCCAGGCTTCAAAAGAGTTCCCAGCGTCTGGATTAACACAGGTATTTTGCCTGCACTGTGCTCTCTTCTACTGTTACCATGTTGTCACTCATACCGAACTCGACGGGGTTTATATCTACTTTGGTGTAGCCACAACCCACCAAAGTTCATGGTGTCCCAAGAACATGATTTACACTCAGTGGCAGATTGCCCATACGTCAGAACATGGGGCAATCTATTTTTGGAGACCTACTGAACTAGCTGCCTGCCTGCATGCTGCTCCTGCCATGCAACAGTTAAGAACTTGTAATTTCCACAGGAGATGAATCATCCATGAAGAAAAGAGACAACGGAGGAAGAATGGATGCTTCCCAAATTTGGATGTGCTTTCCTTACCTGGTGACGTATTTTGACAGCATGATGAGGACAGGAAGATTTGGTGACATTACGTGATGGGGAAGAAAAAAGACTTACGCCACTGTGAGATTCACTGGCTTTTGGTCAGGACTAGCATGATTGGATGAGGGAATTTTGGGGACACAAAGTGACGGCAATTGCAATTGTTCCTAGTAATTAATGAGAAGGAGATAAAAAATATGGGAAAACATCATCTGCTTTAATGACTTTTTCAAGCTTTCTATCTCTAGCACTTCTTTTCTCTGGGACCGTGCTTAGTATGGCTTCTCTCTGCTGGATTTGGTTTTGGTGGCTGGAATCAAGAAAAATTCAAAGCAATTGTCTTTCAGGGAAAGGGGAGGGAAAAGAAAAAGAAATGTAAGCAAGTTTCCATTTTGGTGCTCTCGGGGAGTCAGGTCTTTACTCCTCTCTCTTGAAGGACAGAAAACCTGCCGAGCTGCATGGGAGGTTTGCCTGAATACAAATTGTGGGATTTGATCCTGAAGATTATCAAGTGGGTTGGAGCAGAGCTCCGCTGTGTCCCAGATGCACAGCTGCGAGGAATGCTGCCGCTCCCCCAGCCCACGCATCAGTCAAAACCCAATCTGGGAACATCGCAGCAGCACGCTGTGTGCACCCAGAGCACGTCCTCTGCTCCTCGCCGCGGGAGCCTGCACCAGAATAAGCAGATAAAACCTAGGGAAATACACAGATTTCTAACCCACAGGGACAAAGCCAGTGCCCAGAGGGGACTTCTTTGGGTGTTTTTTTGTTTAGTTTTTAAAAAACACAGATTTCTACAAATATATACTCTGTAGATACTGATTTCTCATGCTGATATTCCTGTAGCGCTAATTTACAAGCATTTTGTGATTTCACAGCTGAAAGTGAAGCGTGAGTTTTATTTTTTTAATGAAAGCCTGTGAATTAGTAGGAAGAGCTAGAAAAGATGTCAGTCAATTACTAATGTGATGCTCTTAAAATACAATTAAACATGGACGAGTATTTGCACTCATTGCAAACAAGTCATCTTAAAATAGTTAATCTGTTCAAGAGAAGGCTCATTTCTATGACCTATGTGAATAAAATCCTTTAAAAACCAGTCTCTTGCTTAAAAAAAAAAAGAAAAATAATTCTAAACCATGCCTGCAGTTATCATCAACTTCCAGCACAAGGAAGTTAATTATTTGCCTGAAAGCTAAAAAGCTAAGAGCTTTATGTTTCTTATTAATGCCGTAAGACTAATTGTTGAGCTTTACAATGCTGTAACAGCGATTACCCTACCTCACTTTGGGTTTAAAAAAATTCTCCAGACTTCTTGCCTCCAGAACAGCACATCTAAACAAATCCTCTAAAGTCAGCAAGGTGGTGGCGTCTCTTTGAGAGAAACCACAAGTGTGCAGACTCTCTCTGGAGAAGCTGCCAGTTACGTGGAGATTCACCTGGGGTTTGGTGCTGCTTTGCCTCTCTGTAGCCTTTGGACGTTGGTGGCTGGGGACAGTCCCTGCTCCCAGCCTGGCAGCAGTTGGCTGTAACTCCTCGTCTTCAAGCGTACCGAGAAGGTCAGGTGGAAATCTGCTCCCACCCTTCCCCTTTCCTCGCAGCACTGGTCGCGGAAGCAGGGTTATGGAAATTAAGGGAGTTCCCGAGTTTTAAATTTCATCACGCTTCTTAAAATTAACATTCACCTCCCTGACATACACATCACCGCAGTAGGAACTCCTTTCCATTTGTTTTTATGTTTAAGTGGAAAACAGTTGACGTACACATTATTATATGATTACCTCTGATTTGGGTAGCAAATCTGCAAAGAGCTACAAAACCAGATAGAATCATATATCACTATTATTATACATGTGGTTTTTTAAATTTCAAAATTATTTCCTTAATAGCACACTGATTTTATTTGTGTATTGAATTTGTTTTAATTATCCCTTGTTTTAGTCTTGCAGGAACTACAGCCTTTTAAATCACTGTATTTCACTGAGAAGCTCCAAGAACGTAATCTGCGTACAGGTATTCTGTGCAATAAGATGTATTGCTGCTATTATTGCCATTATTAGGGGTGTATGTTATGGTGTGAATGTCATTTGATGTGTCTTATGGGAACAAAAAAGCAAAATGAAACCAAGCCTTTTCCCTTTCTGGCACTTTGCCCTTTCACCATTTCTTTTCATGTAATTTTTCATTCTTTTCAATAATTGATTGTTATTATTTGGAGGAGGGGAAGATGACATCCCCAATAACACTGTCTTCTTGGACCATTTTATCAGCAGGAATGTGACTTGCTTCAATCCAGCTGGGACCTGGCTAAGTGGGAAGTGGCAAATATTTTCATTTTGAGCTGTATAAATCAGTATTTCCTTGGCCTTTTCTATATGTGTGGCATACTTACTTCCTCATGCAACCCTTTTCACTTTTGTATTTGGCAATTAAACTCAACTACAACTGTCTTTAGCATAGGAACATAGGAAAATTTAGCAAAGCCCCATAAAGAGAAGGTTAACTGACATTTTTCCTGATAAAATTTCATTTTCAATTGTTAAACAACAATTGGGACAGAAATTCTCTGCTACAGTTCAGCTTTTACATAAAGTTTCAGTGCAGGCTGTTCACCACTTTTGGAAGTTAAAACCAGGTAAAATATATTGTTTCAGTCAAGGTAAAATAAACTTTAGAACCATTTAATTGAATAGTTTTCCTTTCTTTCCTCCTGAAGACCATTTTGCAGCTTTCTGTGCATAACAGGATACAATACAAATATACATCTTAAATACACCACCGCTTTATACAACTGCGTACTGTTTCCACTGTTATTTAATAAATTTTCCTTTCTAATATGAATTGCCCTGCATTCAGCTAACTTCCTTTTCACTTGCCGCCGCACTGGTCAGAAATCTGGTTTTGTTAGAATTTTCTATCATGAATTTGGGATGAATTTAGGTAATTCTGAGTTGTCCAGCTTTTTAAGGCAGCCCATATGGCCAGAAGCAACAGCATGGATTCTCATTCCAGCCCAGAACAGCTATTTCTCTCTATTCCTACTGAAGTGCTTCTATGACAATTACAATTTATTTCTTTCATCGTTCTCCCTTCCCCCCACCAAGTATAATTTTTCCTGCTACACAGTGTATAAAACTGACAAAATCATCACAGGATTTAAATTAAAGGTTGTTGCCAACGTTTCACCTTCAAATGAATGTGGCTTTTAATAAATTATATCAAGTCTAGGAGAGGTACCATCGTGATTCACTCTGGAACATCTTGAGTGCTGGGGTATGCCAACAGAAATAATTAACTTCAACAAGGCTCTCTATTAAGATGCAGCATGCACGATTAAAGGAGTTGCAGTTTTGAACAAATGGTTCAACATGTTGGTGTCAAACGGAAGCGTTCTCCCTCCTCCACCAGCTTGGCAGCCGTTGGACTTCATTATGAGGAGCAAAACATAAAAGCGTGCAGACAGGTGCACAGCAGCATTAAGGACTCCATAACAAGGCAGAGCAACAGCTCAGTTTTGCTGTTAACAGACCAGAGACAGAAAAAGACCATCCATCCAGAGCCATGAAAATGATTCAGGGTGAGCATTAGTCAAAAATAATAACAATAACAGATTTAATGAAAATACTAGCAATTCACAGTATGAGCACTGCCTCCAAAAATAAGGGAATTGCCAAAATATGTAAAGTGATTTGTGTCTGTTGTCTCACACAAGCCTTTGGGGATGTTTAAAAGGAAATTGCGTCTTGAATTGGCGAAGCTACAACACCGTTTCACGGCTTAAAACAAAAATTAAGAATTTGGCTATTGATATCTAATGCTTAAAGACCAATTTCCTGATGCTAAATATGTATTCAGAGGCTTAATTCCCACCGAAATCAAATTACCGAAGTTCATTTCCAAGTGCCTCCTTAAGTTACAGTTTTGGAAGTGCAAAAAACCCAACCTTTGGAAATGTATGGACAGACACTTGAAACACTCGCAAATTGCTTAGGAGAAATGCTTGGCATTTACTGGAATTAGGCTTGTTCTTACAAATGAGATCCATCAGAGGGCTTAACGCTCTTGCACTTCAAGAGTTAAGGAAGAAAGGACATGGAAGTACTTAGGATGTGTATTAAAAATCAAGGCAAACATTGCGTTGGTGTGTGTTCCCCAGTGTCTTGAGGAACAGGCACTGAAGTGGCCTGAAGGACTCATGGGAGGGAGCCACACTGTAAGTGCACATGGTGCAATACGAGGCAGGATGGGAGAGCCTTCCTCCAAATCATCCGTCCCAGAACACATCAAACCATCCATTATTTGTATACTCATCCTTGTGAGATGTGGGAGACCTTCACGGAGAGCCTAGAAACTGATAGAAAAGAAACACTCCTCTCCAATAACAGTTACGCATACTGAAGACGCACCTGGATATTTCAGGAATAGGGGCAACCAAGGTGCTGTCATGTTGGGTAGTTGGCAAACAAACTTGGAACTATCTCCACCAGGGCCCTAAGCCACATGTACCACTAACTGGACCAGACACATTTGGACAAAAAAGTTCCTCCTTTCACCCTGATCGGGTGAGTACAAAACCACAGCATTTCTCTAAGGTTAGTGGGATACTACAAAGCCAAAAATCAGCAGTTTTTCAGCTGAAATCTTTCCCCCACATAAGAAGAAAAGTGAAATCAGGCAATTGGTCATGCAAGCCAGAAGGGCAAAGACCAAACCAGGATGCCTTCTGTTGCCCAAGGGAACATGAATAAGATACTAATTATGTTAAATGCCATGTTTATTTTCCCATTGTGAAGTGACCCTCGCCTATGAAGAATTGCCTTTCTTTAAATAAAGTACCTTTCAAAAAATTTCATTACAAAACCATGTGAGCGCTCCTGACAGTCAAGCTGGTGTGTGAGACAATGTCAAATTATTCATTGTGAATAAATTACCAGATCAATATAGCCTCCCTTTTTTCTCTCTTTTTTTTTTTTTTTAATGCATCGTTTGCTTATGTGCTAAGTGTAACTCCAGTGAATTTGCTGATTCTCATTGACTAAGTAACTCACATGGAATTTTTTTGAGGTATGTTACTGGAGTACTTTGAGGCTGTGGGTGGAACAAGGGCCTCAGCAAAGGACTGTATAAAAACTGTGAACACAGAATGGTAAGAAATCCCCAGCCCCACTAAATCTATAAACTATATTTCCAAGACAAATTCCGTGTCAGGAAGGGAACTGTAAGATGAGCGATACTTTTGGTTGAGTCAGTGACTAAATCAAAACTAGATTCAGATCTTCTGGAAGCTGCTAGACTAATAGTATGGGCTAGGAGCAAATTAGGGATGGTAAAAATGGGAGGTGAGTAAAGAAAACACGGATGACTTATGCTAGTGTTTGAGGACCAGAAGTGAACAGAAAATCAGGGTGCAGCTAGGTTACACTGACTATCTGATTTTCATCCTCCAGATTTTTTGCGAATTCCAATGAAGTGTTGCTTACAGGGGGTATGAGATTTTCCTCTTGCATCCTTTTTACTGAAATGGTCTAAATAAGAGGATGAAGAAAGGTGAAAAATGTGCAATTAGTGGATAACGAAGGAATAGCTGTGAAAATTATGGCCAATTTGCCAGCCTTCAGTATTCACAAAAACGCAGTAGCAAGAAAGATGTGAACAGCAGCAAATACAAAAAGGGTTGCATACATGCCCCAAAGCTGGCTTTCAAGCAATTTTCACTATATCCTATTCACAACATTTGGCTTGTTGGCTCTGAGTTTTTCTGTTTCTGTTTGTTTTCCTTAAATGAGCAATTAGTCAAATCTGAGATAATGAAGCTTGCTTAGTCATCCAAGGTTTGTAAAACTTTGCCAGGAGTCAGCATCTTTGCAACCTTTGAGACTGAGGGAGTCTGGCACAACAGGCTTTGCTGATTGGCTTCTCCCATCTCCTGAAATCCCATTTATCAGCTCATTTCAGGCGTCTTTTGAAACGCAGGAGAGATGAAGAGGGAAGACATTGTCCTGTCAGGGTAGTTCATATCAGCTCCTTCAGACTAAAGATTGAAAGACTTAATCATCTCTATTTGAGATGACAGTGAAATATCATACTCTGAAATCAATAGTGATCAGGGGGATAGATTGAGAGTATGGCTGAGAAAGGGCTCGCTCTCTATGGCAATTTGGAACTGGGGTTAAGTCCACAGGGAATTATCACGTCTGGGATAAAAACTGGAAGTGCTGCTCTGATCAATAGGAGTTTGATAGCCTGGAACACTTTCAGGGAAGAAAACCCCCTTTTTCCTCCTATAAGGTCCAAGGCAGAAGGACTGAGAGACTCTGGAGAGGGAACATTTTGAAATCAAAAGGCAAACGTGGTATCCTGCTCTCAACAGCTATCACCAATCTTCAGCATGGAAAGGAATCTCCCAGGGAAAGGAGGAAACCCATACCTGTTAGACTTCACAGATGTGCAGCAATCAGTTTGTCAGCAAAACTTCACTTCAGTGATAGAGTTTTTATAAAAACAGCACACGCACTCTCAAAGCAAAGGCTTAAGTCTGCCTTGATATCCAAGCCAAAGATAGCGTTAAACATTTTAATTAATATTTTCATTCATATTTTAAAAAACAAACAAACAAAAACCTGTCTTGGAGGAAAATAGAAAATTAAAAAATTCCTCCAAACTCTGACTCTGTCTTCTCTCAGATGCTGCTAACATGAAGCAGTTGGAATTTCATACAGCAAATGTGACTGACTGATCAGTCCCCAGAACCAAACGCATGGACCTCTACATAGGAATTAAGACCTAAATTCTCAGACTGAAAGCTATAGCAGATTCCTATTTTTAGTGTATTATTCATGGAGATGTACAACCAAGACACGTGGATTATAGCATTACATGCTCAGTTCCTCTCTCCTGGGGAGACAGAGTCTGAACTAATGTTGATGTAATGTGCCACCTCCTCCTTTCCATTCCACTCTTCAGTCTCTCCATGTCTCCATCTGTTTCAAGGCCATATATTAAGTCACCTTTTGTAGTGCCTCCTCTTGCATAAATCCTTTCACAAGCTGAAATGTATCTTAAGAAATCAATTAGCTCAAGCAAATTAACCATGCGGCCTTACACCTACCTTCTGTATTTACTCCTACCTTCTCCATTTATCTCCTAACTTCTCATGAGACCAGTGTCTCTTTCTTGCCATGCAATCACTGATCTCCTGAAACAATTTTAGAAATCCTATATCACAGGCCAAGATGATGCAGAATGTAGTCAGGGACTCAGGTCCTTTTCAATTCTGTGAGAAGGAGAACCTTTCTACTTTGGAAGCCTAAACAGATTTGTGGTCTATCCTCAGCATCCAGCAGTTCAAATACCTCGATCACACAGGTAAGCAGTCAACCTGTTTTGGGACCAGATTCCAAAACAGTACCAAGTACTAAATGAACAAGAAAATCATTTTACTTCCTAATTCTGGGATATTTTCCTACACATCAAGGAAGAGTTAAGTACTTTTGTGTTCTATGTCCTAAGGCCTAGTAAATTTGTACAAGAGTAAAGTTTTTATTTCCTTCTGATTTCTCCTTTTCAATGTAAAGTTCTAAAGCAGCTCCCTTCTAGGATTCTGTCTTCCTAACTGGGATCATCTGTGCTGGACACTATCTAAAGAAGCAAGAGTTTGATGTAAAAAACATGCCTCTTACCTCTTTTTGTTAACCAAAGGCATGGTGATTACAGATGAATCATAGGTTGTTAAGTATACCAACTAATACCTTTAATGAACGGACGACCAATGTGCAATCCGTATTTTCAAGAAAAACAAGAGTCATTGTCAGCTCTGTGGTAATTCATGGTAGAGGTTTCTTTTTTCTTTTTTTTTTTTCTCATGTTTTATCAGGGAATAGAAAGAAAACAAGCACAAGCTTCCAGCTTTATAGTCAGAACAGGGCATTCTCCATCTCTCCTCTTTTACAGTTAGCTGAGCCTAAGAGTTTAGCAAGGTCTTACCTCCTACCAACACAGTCTTTTCAATTATTTTGCAAAATAATGTCTAAAATCTGCAGACCTTTCAATTTGCAGGTTCAGATATCTAAAAGATATGGCTTCAAACTGGAAGAAGGTAGATTTAGGTTAGATATTAGGAAGAAATTCTTTACTCTGAGGGTGGTGAGACACTGGCCCAGGTTGCCCAGAGAAGCTGTGGATGCCCCATCCCTGGAGGTGTTCAAGGCCAGGTTGGATGAGGCTTTGAGCAACCTGGTCTAGTGAGAGGTGTCTTTGCCCATGGCAGGGGGGTTGGAACTAGATGATCTTTAAGGTCCGTTCTAACCTAAACCATTCTATGGTTCTACGATTTATCTAACACTGTCAAACAACCACAAATACTAGGAGCTACTATTCTCACAGCACCTAATTTATTGGTTATGTGTCATCCTTATGGACTATGCCATCCACAAATACATCTTGGAGGGTAAACTGAATTTAACCTGGTTTCGTACATAAGGAGAAGATATTTGCTGAAGAGGGATATAGTCCCTAATCCACTGGCTTTAGTTGTATACAGCAAGTGGCTCTTTCAGTACATTTTTTGGCAAGTCTTTGCTGCGTAAGCCATTTCTAGAAAACCAGAGCATTTCTTATAGAAGCTGCTCTCTAAAAACTGCAGGGGCCAAGGGATGATGAGGTACTACAACCCTTGCAAGGGACCTTTGGGAGAACACAAATCAAGCCCTTTTTCAGTCACCAGACACACGTATAAGCATAAAACTGTGAAAACATTGTAAACCACGAACAGAAAGTTAGAAGAGTTCTTTCACGAGCCAGCTCCTTCAGATTCACTGGTTTTGACTTTTATTTATTTCTTTGTTTGTTTCCTGTCACAGCTGGATACAAGCCTCATAGTTAAAGCATTCTCTGGGGCAGCAGTACCAAAAATAATTAACTGAGCAAAGCTGCTATCCAGTGAAGAGGAGATGGATAGCGATGCGTTCTGCTCGTCTGCTAAGCGCCCTGTGAGGCTGGGATAACGGCAGCAGGACTAAACTGGCCTATTCTCCAGTGGCAGGTGTTTGCAAAGCTTTTGAGAGGTTTGGGAAATGAAACGTGTTTTCTGAGAGCTCACAATGAAATCATACAAAGAAGGGTTCTTATTATACTGGCATCTTATATCACACCAGGTTTGGAAATGGAACACTTCTCTTGTGTCTCCAGAACAATAATATTTTTCTGATGCATCTTATATTTTAAAAAGCCCTCCCTAATCGTAGCTTCACATAAGAAGTAAATCTCCAAAATACATACATAATGAAATTTAAAAGTGTCAAGCCAACAGTGCCCAGCATTCTGATATAAGTGGACTGTAGAGCTGGCTAATGCATAGCTCTACCCTCTCATCAAGCCACAGGAAATGTGGCTGTCATGCAACTGAAATGCAGGTGAACACCTTCCTGTTTTTCTCCCACCTCACAGGACACTCCAGCCCACTCTCCCCCCCCAAAAAAACCCCAAACAGATAAGGGGGAACACAGAGCAGGCTCCCAGACCCCAGATGAAGAGAAGTGAGAGAAGCCACCAGCAGCCCTGGTGTAGTTGCTCTGCACGGTCCCATCTGGACTACAGGATTGGGACCTCTCTATTAAAAAAACCTACTTGCAGCAGCAGGAACCAAAGATGTTTTGAAAAAGAAAATGGTTTTCTTTTTCTAGGACCTGCTCCCAGATCTCCTGGTTTTATTTGTTCTATCCAAATAAAAAGTCATTGCTGAAATACCATGAAATGCAGAGGGATGATAGAGGTTTGTTCTAAATTCCTAATAAGGGTGAGTTACTTTCTGACACTAAGTGACAATTACACTAAACCATAAAAGCTTTAGCCCCTATTTTCTCAGTATATGACCTTTGGTTATTTCATTTTCACTTCTGAAACACAAGCCTAAAGGAATTATCATCCCAGCACAGTGCTAGGCTCTAATCCAGCGTCTCATTCCTAGCAGCAGCACGAAACACAGGAAGATGCAAAACCTCAGCCACAAGCTCTTCTGAGCTCTTCCTCCAGAGGTTTCCACTGAGCCCTCTGAGCTATGGAGGGGTCTGCCTGAAGCCTAATAATTTATAATCCTGCCTACACACTGCTTTTATTATGATTATATCTTGAATATTTTTATCTGTATCTATTTACTGTTGATGTCAAAAGTTCTTAAGTTCTTCCTTGTTTTTGAGATTTGGGATGGGGACTTTTGAATATCAAAAGGCCGAGAAATTTAGAGACAATTCTGGTAAACTTGGCAGGCCCAGTAAATTTGAGAAAAAAAAACAGAGTTTCACACTTCCTTTTTCCTTTCCCTCCTTTTTACTGGAGAAGGAGGAAAGAGGACAAAGGATAAAGATTTCTTGTTGCTGCAGCTTCCTTTGAGGTAGCTAATTCACGCATTTGCTGGAAAATTGAAAAGTTTACTTTAAACAGTTTGCTGCAGCAACCCTTTGCCTTCCTCCTTTTCCCTCAAGTAGGAAATCTGGAAATACAAACACAGAAAATGCTTAGTGAAGCTTTCAAAAGGCAGAAGGGGTCTTGTGGTGAGAAACAGTTAGTTTATGACGCTGTTTGAAGTCTCACTGGAAAGCACGCCTGCCTTTGCTGGGCAGACAAAGCTTTTAAGATGCCTGCATTAGCATGGCAGCTAGAGCCTTGTATGAAAAACAACCATGTTTTTTCATGAGCGTATCTGCTTCTTGCACAGAGGGGAAATAAAACAGAGGGGCACTAAGCCACGGGAGAGTGCAAGACAGTTAATGAAGGATGTGCTAAGGAGAAAGCATGCACAAACGTATCACTGAAATGATTGAATATCTGTAACCTTCCTTACTTTCAGCTTCCGTAACAGCTAAACGTGCCAGAATCCACAATGTGCATACCCTCACCACACCCTGGAAATTGCAATGATTTTTCAAAAGGGTAAAATCACAGCAGGGAACTGTAGGCAGCCCCTTGAATCCTAAGCTTATTTTTTCTCCTGTACCAGTCAGTCATTTTGTAAGCTCTGATTTATTCCTATTAGAAAAACAAAACACAGCATAAGAAAGCCCAAACCAAGCATTCATCTCATATTGATCCAAAGTCTTTCACTTAACTCATAATTTCACTCCTTCAAAGAAAAGGCATTTCTGTCCAGGCTTCAGCTAAAATGCTCCACGAGATGTATTCTAAACATACATTCTAAAAGTTGTCATATGCCTCCGCCTCTTCTATTTGGAGAAAATGGAAAAAGCAAAAAAGCTAATAGAAGAGGAGTCGAATGTTTCAGAAATTTGTACTCTGCTTCTGCAAACCCAAGGGAATTCAATAATTCAGCTAAAAATGGGTAGTCATTTGTTTTTGGTGTTCTTCATTTGCAAATCTCTGGAATATTTTGAGCTTTAGTCATATCACTAAAAGGAGGTATTTTCTGCGTTGTGATTCACTGGATCACAAGGGCATGATCTACACTTGGACAAAGGCTTTTCATGGTGGAAGACTCTAACCAGCATCATCACCTAAAATACGCACGTGCTCTTAGATGAGTGGATCACAACACACTACCATAGTCACCATGATTTCACGTAATCCCATACATATTATTTTACTTCCTACATTATGCCAGGAAATTATAATAGAAAGGTGTTAACAACACCTGGGGCTGTATTAATAGACTTAAAGGCTGTGGGTAAGCAGTCTCCAGCACCATGGAGTCCTCTAAGCCCTGGTGGAGTCATTGAAAAATAAAGATAAAAGATATAGACAAAGAAAAGTCCCATTCTTTGGATTATGTTAACTAAATCATGATTCCCTGTTTGAATCTGAAAATTTACTTGAAATGGAACATTAATTTCTCCAATGAAATAATGGAAAGAAACTGAAACAATATTACAGTTCATGACATTTTCTCCTGACCACACAGGTAAGTTTCCTTATTTTATTTTCTTTTTATTCCTATAAAAAGCACAAACTTTCTGCAAAGTAAATCAAAACTAGCAGTTCCTTTGAGTGATTGGGAAGGGAGGGTACAATGAGAAGAATATCCTGGCGGTATTTTATTCAATATTAAATCCAAAATTTACTGGAAGAGGATTTCTAGCACTCCTTACTTACAGGAACTACTCTAAGAAAAAAGAATTTAGAGTGAGTGAGTTGATTTCATTGGAGTCTTTTCCAGTGCATTACACTGTAATAGAATGCTCATTCATTTAGAGAGTAACGCGTTTCCTGGGCTCAGTTTCAAAGGGGGTCGTGCTTCCAATAATTAAATTGTGTACAGAAGGCAGTCGCTTAAATTCCACACTGTTAATTTTATGCAAAACAGAACCCTATTGATTTCCTACACTTTCCCAGCCTTCAGCTGAAGTTACACACACTCCATCCAGAATATGAAACTGATTTTTCCATTAACTGGAAGTCTAAAGAATGGTGCATGATGTTTGAGCCTACGGTAAACCCATGTATGAGAAGGAGCAAGGAGAAAACCGGAGTGGGGCAGTTTATTGCAGATCTTAGCTTCCAGCCATAGAGTTTATTTGGTAATCTACTTGGAAATTGACCCTGGCATATTTCTTTTGACGCACTCTATGCAATTCCCCCAAAGTCTTCTGCAATTCTAACATTACCAAATGTGTCTTCATTCTTTTTTCTTGCATGGAACTTTTAATGAGCTCTAGAGCGCTTTCTTCTAACATCTCTCTCTCAATAATATATTGTCACTACCACTAGAATAAAGTGCCACTACACAAGCGGCCAGCTGAAGAACATACAAGACGTTATGTGATTAAAAGAAAGGAGCACGCTGGCTGCAGCAGCCTCCCAAGTCTTCAGGACCGCAGACCCTATTGTGACCTGCATTTTGGGTCTGTATCCCATTCTGCGACCTGCCAAGGCAGTGCAAAAAACAATGCAAGAAAACCAGATTACTCTGCCTCCCCCTGCAGAGTTCAGCAGTGGCAGCTCCTGGATGACTAGGATGGAGCTTGTTTGCAGAGTAAAGTCCACTCAAGTCAAGGGAAATATTTCAATTACTTGAAGTGGGCTGTAGATTGGAGTTATAATTGAAGCTGCCTTTCTCAGTGTTATTGCAACGTGAATGCTGAGCCATCGCAGCAATCATCAGGAGTGTCCTCGCTAACTGCAATTTTTTAAACCTGTTCAAATGCATCACCCCATGGAAGTAATTTCTCTTCTTTTTTAGGACATCATTTATTTGTAAATCATTTGTGGTGGTCTCTGTGTTGCAAACATCACAAATGAGTTCTGTTTCTCATAATACAGTCATATGACAGCTATTCAAAATGGTAAATAAAAATTTAAGGTTAGAAGTGCCAATGTAATTCCCTCCGTCCTGCCTCCAAACTCAAACAAATGTAAGCATTAAAGAATACCGAAATAAATTTTTTTAAAACACATCTTTTCCTTCTGAGAAAAGTACAAGGTATTTGCTCAGTTATACACAAATTTCATGAGAGGTTACACATGCTTCACAAGAGATTACCTTTGCAGCCAGAGCTGCAATGCAACAAATTTGCTAAATCAGATTTCAGGCATTTCAAATGGAAAACCTTGAGAGACTGTCCAACTTCTGTAACAATTCAGAAATGAAGACACGGGCCTATGCCCTATATAGACACACAAATCTGGCTGAAAAAGTGTCTTAAATCACATGCTCTTTTATGGGTATGTTTAAGAACAAAGATAGTTCATCTGCCACGAAATAACCCATCAGCTGACTTGGGTGGGACACATTGTCAGGGTCAAATCACGGAATCATGGAATTGTTAGAGTTGGAAGGGACCTCTAGAGATCATCTAGTCCAACTCCCTGCTGACGCAGGAATGCCTAGAGCACATTACTCAGGACTGCAGCCAGGCGGGTCTTGAAAATCTCCGGGGAAGGAGACTCCACAACCTCCCTGGGCAGAAGATATTCTTTTACCAATCTCAGTTTAAAACACAGGAAGCAGAGTTTTCTTTGAGTCTTTTTGGTTGTTGTTTTTTTGTTTGGGTTTTTGGTCGCTGTTTTTGTTTGGGATTTTTTTTTTTTTTAAGGGCAGCTATAAACAGCCTAGACACGTTTTCTCCCTGGAATATCTGATGATATAGCAAGGACTGAACGTGCAATCCTATATTTGACTCTGTCTTTGAAAAAAGGGTTTTTTTCTTCCTTATGGGCTGATTAGAGTGATACCATTATACTTCAAATCCAATCTGTATGATCAGTGTCAGCAAAAAGATTTGTTTAACGTATCAAAATCTATTTAGGCTACCCAGAAGTGACTTGACTACAATACATAAATATATTCAGAAGTTATCAAGTGGTAAATGTCTATTCAATATATAATAACGCACAGTAACAACTACTGGATGAAAGATAAAGCCTGACTCATTCAAATTAAAGTAAGGTACTAATTATTTAATGACTGCAAGGGAAACTGCTGGCATAGGCTGGCTAGGGAGCTTGTAGCAATCACCTTTGTAGAGATTAATAAGGACTGATTGGACCAACAGCAGCAATTGCTTAGGAGGAGCCGTTTCTGCTTGGGGCAGGAAGGTGAGCTTGTGTTACCTTCCTGACATCCCTTCCAGCCCTCCTTTCTGTTATGAAATCAGCAGGGAAAGCTGTAGGACTCCCAGTAAGGGTAACGGCCAACAGTATGCAGAAGCTTGGAGCAGCTTGCCTGCTCACCTCAAAATCCACTAAATTTGGGTAACTGGAATGGGATCAGTGCTAGCCGCTTCGAACTCTATACCCAGAAGGATTTGATAAATAAGAAGAAAGATATTAAATAACGGGAAGATGTTTTTAAGACAGTGGCAACTGCAAGACAAGGCTGGAGAATCGGTGCCCTTGGATTTCCCTCTGCTGCTGGGCCTGGGGGAGCATCTCTAAAAGGCTGAATTTCAGGAATTTAGTTTGAACTTACAGCTCCTGTTCATTTCTGTAAACAAAAATCAGGCTGATGAATGGGGAAGTGGCTGCTCCCATTTTGACAAGCCCTGCTCGAAGCACACTCGAAGCTGGAACAGTTTGTATGCAAAACTTGCATCTTCTATCCAAAGAGAGCAGACTATGTGAAAGGTACCTGGTTCTATGTAAAATGGCAATTCAGACATAAAGATAAGTTTCAGCAGGCCCAAATATACATTCTACCTCTTCAACTGTTCGTGACCAGAAAATAATACCACAGGTGACTGCACTCCTCCACTATCCATCTTGACCTCCAGCCACTTACAGATCCTTTCACAGAAGTCACTATAAATCCATCCCACTGGGAAAATGAGGAATAAATCATGTAGCTTCATTTCTTCCCATTCAAATATTCATTTGCATTATTTATAGACAACGAGATATCAGAGACTTCTTTCCTCCTCTCATTGTGCATGCTGTCCTGTCAAAATTGCTACTGCTCTAGCTAGGGCTCCTCATTTATTGCATTGGAACTGAAAACCAACATTTCCCCTTTTAGTCTGCATTTTCTAGGATGAAGACTTGACTATGGAAAATGAAAGAATCACGAGTCATAACCTTAAAATGGGATTAATTTCATCTGTACTTAAAATACAGAGAAATCTTTTGCAATGCTGGGAGTGAAATTGCTGATCCTGATGAGACATTGGACAAAAGCACAGCTCAAAATGCTCTGTCTGCTTCAGTGTCTTGAGGCTGCAAGCTCTGCTGTGCATTGCAAGCTCTTGGCTAAACCGAAGTTAAAAAAAAAAAACAAAAACAAACAAAAAAAACCCAACAACAACAACAACAAAAAAAAACAACAACCAAAAAAAAACACAAAAAAAACCCACGCACCAAAAATCCCCCCACCACACACAACCCTGTGCTTGGAAAACTCACAGAACAGCATTGCAAGTATTACTGAAAAAGGATAGATTCACACAAAAAAAAAAAAAAAAGAAAAGCTGCTGATACTTTGGATACTGGAACAGATTTTCTGAGCACGGGGTGATACATGGAGTTCTGAGCTCCATTGAAAATGTAGTCTGTGTTTGTTCATGTTTACTGGGATCTCGCTGTCCTGTTAAGCACCTGCATCATTCCTTTAAACGTCAGGTCACTTTTTTGATATAGGGAAACAATGTCTAATTTGATCCACAGAGAGCAGAATTATAGCAAGGTTCATAGACCTCAAATTTCAAGGCAGAGTGGAGAGTTGAACCAAGGTGTATCACAACTAAGCTCATGGCCAATCACTAGTCCCATCTTTGCACCCTTAAGAACTAACAAATTTTGAAATCTTCAAAATATCTGACCCCAGTGGAAGAAATGGAATTGAAAGCCGACCCCTGAACTTTGAGGAACAAAAAATAAACCCACAAAACCCTAGAAGTGATATGCGAGGTTGTTTAGCAAGTCTCTTACTTCAGGGGAAAAGCTGCAGAGAAAATATGGCTGGTCAAATATTGCAAACCTGGAAATCTCAATTGAAAACATAAGATTGTACGTGACCTACAGCTCGTGCGCTGTGGTCTGTTCGGATTCAGTCACCTGGCAGTGGGCTCCTTGCCTGATTAACACCTGATACTCTCAATTTTAATGCTCACTCACCCCCTTCCCCCAGATTCTTAACAGCAGTGGTTTCAATCCCCTTCATGCAAGCGCCACTCTCTCATCTCATGCTACATGTTTCAAAGTCTTACCTAGCTTCCAGTAACAATATAGTGAGAGGTGGGTGAAACGCCTTTCTAGTATCATTACTCATGTGTAAGAATTTAAACTGTGTTTTCAAGAACTGTGTGTGTCGGTAAAAACTCAAGTCACAGGGGTACCAGCCAAGAGGAAGCTGAAGCAGGATGCTCAGGTGCAGAACAAAATTCATTTCAAAAAGGCTGAGCAAGTATTTCAGGGAATAGTTTTATGAATTTACCCAGACGCTACAAAGACTGTCAAGATTTGCAGTAGAATTTAGTTGAAAATAATGAACTGAAATACCAGCCCTGCCTAAAGCGTTCTCCTAAAGCCCCTTATCCAATAGCTTCCCCCAGGCTCCTCACTTGTCTCCCAATAGCTGCAGAAAACATTCTGTATAAAAAGCGCATAAATGGACAGAATCCATGACTTGCAGAGATTAGGAATTACTTTTTCAAAGCCTTGCAACCCTCCACTTTCATTGCAAAGTATATGAAAAAATAACATCCCTTGCAATGACTCTGCTACTGCTCATGAAAAACATCTTTCCTGATCACTGACATGGCAGATATGCA
Source organism: Burhinus bistriatus (assembly GCA_013397275.1). Lineage (NCBI taxonomy): Eukaryota > Metazoa > Chordata > Aves > Charadriiformes > Burhinidae > Burhinus > Burhinus bistriatus. The sequence continues at coordinate 527,769 of VYXH01002544.1, read as the reverse complement.
GCTGACATCTGCTCAGCAGTTTAAGATTGCTTTGCTGACACATAAAATTGAGTTTCTCTGTGAAATCAAGATGATATCATTGGCTATTATAATAAGTTGTTAAAGCCCATGGTAATACTTTTCCGTCTTTTTCAATCAAGTGGTTATCTTTTTGCTCTCCTCTCTCCCTCCCTCCACGTCACCAGTTGTGAGGTTATCTTCTCAACAAAACACTCACAGAAAAAAGTATTTTCGTTGTGTTTTTAAACTGCTGTTGCTTTCAATAAAACTAATTAACAACTTGCAGTAAATCAGTTCCCTGAGTCTCCTTAGATTTCAAGTGAAGCTGACCTATGCACAACAGGGTCTTCACTTTAAATTGAACGTGCTCATTAGCATCTTCTAATAAATGAGACTACTGGGTGGTGCTGTTCATTCCACCTCCCAGAAGGTACTGCAGGGGAGGAAGGTGGAATTGGGACAACTATTTAATTTAAGCATGCCCCATACCTGTGCTCTTTTTCCCCATTCAGCAACAATTAAAAGCCGAGAAAGACTAAGGGGAAAATAACTGAGAGGCTTAGAGCTCTGGGACGTTCCTGCTCAATAATTAGGCTGGACTACAGAGGCACTGGTGAGCAGCATGAAATTCTCCAGCATCCCCCTGCTCCAGGCACACACATACCTTGAGGATGCTGGTTTTTACCCTCAGCTCTGGTAGTGTCACAAGCCAACATGTTCTCATAGAGCAGAGAAGCAGCTGAGAGTAGAGTTGTTCTTGCATTACACCTACTCAAGACTGTACGTGGCCCATCATTACATCGAAATTCAGATGAAGGGGAACCAATTAAGCTGCCTGTCACTTAATACAATCAGAGTTCAAACCTCTTTAGACCTCCTAAAAGAGAAGAGAAGTTGAGGAGGCAAGATTTCTCATACTTAATTGTTCGCCAACATAGTCAATACAGTCAGATTCCTGAGTAAAGAAAACACCCCCGCACAGCATTTCCAAAGGTGCTAATCTTCTGCCTCTACAGATAACCCCGGTTACCTGAGAAATTAATGAGACACTAGTAACACCAGAAACACCCAAAGCCTTTGCAGGTGAGGCAGGAGTATGGAGACCCCTCAAGCTTCAGCAACAAGGGTTATTGAATGGGCTTTTGCTATGGAAAAGTGAAGGTCAAAGCAAGGGCAACAATACATCAGAGGAAGGCCAACTACAATCTAATAACCAACTTTTTCTGTTAGAGGTTTGTGTGACTCAGAGAAAGCGTTTATAAGTCTAAAACTTAGGAGCTGTGCAGAAGACAACCAGAGGACATTTCCAAATAGCTTAAAAAGTAAAGAAAAAGAAAAATAATTGAAAAATCCCCTCACTAGCTCCTGTAAACACTACCTGTTTATTCCTTGCTAGCCTTTGGGCTAATCCCTCCATGTGGGCCTAAAAGCTGTTCCTAGGCAGATTTCTTGTTTCTGCAGACTGTCCAACTCAAAGGCCCCTAAAAAAAGATTCCATCTATAAGCTCTCATTTGATGAAAACAAATTTCCGTCTTTCTAACCTAAATGCCAGCAGCAGCACTTCTTTCTCCTGAGAGCTCCCCATGCAATCCCTATTAAATTAAACCAGAAAAATGCTCACTCATTCCTTTTTAAAGTAGCAGATTACCCATAATCCCCTCCCTAGGAATTCAAATTTTCTTTTCCTTAGAAAAGGGCTCAGTCAAGTCATATCTAAAAAAAGACCACTTAGAGACGTGCTGTGCAGGATTGAAAAGTAAATAAAAGTAAACTCCTAGTAAAAATGTCTTCTTTAATTTCCTCAGTGATGAGAACTAGGCCTGCAACAAGATGGGTACCCAGTTACTAAACTACATTTCCCAAGAGGCCACGGGTCTCAGATCAAATTTCACACCTAATTTCCTCCTATAAAAGGCTTTGTGGCCAGCTGAAGCTTTTTACAGATAATTCAGGAGGGTGGTGATGTTATTTTGTAGATTGCTATTATTAATTAGGTGAGTAAAAGACAGTAGCTTCTAAAAAGTTGTGCCTTTTTTTTTTAGGGTCCTATAATCTTATTTAGTATTTGTATTTTTTCTGGAGTTGATAATTTAGCCTTTTATTTTAAAAGTTTTCTATTCTTATTTACAAGAAGCTATTTTTAAGTTAAATCTTTATGTTAGCGTGACTGAAATTTTCTGTTGTTCAATCTTTAGTAGTATAGGGTTTGAGTTACACTGAAATTCAGTTATGCTCTGGTATGAAGGAGTCAAGCAGCAAAACTTGCATTCCAAGAAGAAAAATCTCCAAGCTATTTACAAACTAACGTGTGTGCCTCTCTTGCTTCAGGCTGCTGATCAAATTATGGCCGGGGTTTGCTGAGGATTTGTCAGAGTCTACTTGTAAATATAGTTAGCGTCTGCATTTGAAGAACCCTAGCAGATTCATTAAATGCTCTAATAAAAAGAGGACAAAAACGGAAGCAAATAGAAAGGCTTTTAATTAACAGCAGAGTATTCTCTTTTCCATAAGGTGTGTGTAAGGCGCTTGTTTGTTTTTAGTGTACTGGTAAAGTTTAGATTATGTCCACTATATCTATTGTTTGGTTGTTGTTCTGGAGAGTGAAGGTGGGAATTTCTTTCTGAATAATGGCTAGTTTCTCTGCATTTGAATTGGGTGTATGGAAGGGAAAAAATGGCATTTAAAGTCTTTGGGACTAGGCTTACGTTCTCAAAGATACTTTGGTGCTCACAGAATCAAATATTAATACTCTGAGCTTTTAGGCCCTAAATGTTAAGGTAGATGATATCTTGAAATCACACTACTTAGCTTCCTAGCTTGAAGTGCAAAAGTCTCTTTTTGTATCATAGAGAGATTTACTATTACAACTGATAAAAAAATGCAAGCGCACAATTAGAATTCATTTTCACCAAAGGCTTCGTAACAGCAATCTACCTCCTGTGTTCCTTATTGTTTAACAAGGCACCTGCTGGGAGTTTTTATATGTGGAGGTTAGGTATATTTAGAAGTATAGTCTGATTTAAATACATGTTGTTGTGATGTGTTCTACTCAATTATGAATGCAGAACTCTGATATAAAAACACAGCTCCTCCTAAAGAACTAATATCTAGGCTTTGGTTTAACTATGAAGCACTTCCAAATACACACGCCTAATTAAAACGTCACAGAAACCTTTTGTAGACTGCAAACAAGGATCCTCTGTATTTTTTTCCCCCAAATGCCCCTTCCTGCCTTTGAAAGTTATGTAAGTAATGTAAGTATTTCGGCGCTGCTGGTTTTACCCATCCAAGGGGGACTAACGAGCGGGATGTTTTACTCTTTCTGCAAGGATGGAGGATGCTGCTGCTTCTAACCTTGTTGCTCCTATAGCTTTGAAAAAAATGGGGGAGCAGAGAGGGAATCCCAGATGTGGCAGCCACCTCTGCCACTGGTGGGCCCTGCCGTGCCCTGAGTGAGCAGCCCAGGCTGGGGGAGGCGCGCTCACGTGAGCCGGAGCGGTGCACGGGCATATGCTGTCAGAAATGAATGCTAATTGCCCTGGCACCGACAGCCCAATAAAGCTGATTGGTTTTTAATTTCTTGGCACTGGGAGTCCAGCCGCGTGCTTGCACAAATCGAGCCACATTACCCAGGTATCGCTCAGGCTGTTTAGTGATGCTGGTGGCTCTGCTGTGCTGGGAGATTCCCACCTATGCTGCCCAGGTTGCTCCTTTCTCCATCATTACCTCCCCGCCAGCACCCAGCTGCCCTGGCATGTCAGTGATTTCTCAGGAGCCGGTGGTTCTTTTTCCTGAGAGCTGGGCTCTTGTACAGAACAGCAGAGCAAGTTGGGCATCGCTTCTTCTTTTCTGCCTCTTTGGGGCTTTGTTCATCCCTTCAGCTTATGGTGTTTCCAGCCAAGTGTTTGCTGTGGGAATTGGTGGGTAAGGAAATGCTATACGGGCAATCAAGGGGAGAAAGGCAAGTTCAGGGAGAGACTAGCCATTGCTTATTGCTCCAGTTATAGTAAGAGCAGGGAAATATTCACAACACACAGCCAGTAGTAAGAAAGGATGGCAAACTGCCGTATTGCCTTTCAGTGAGATAAATAATAATAATACTGGCAGGTTGTCCTTCCCATCTGTCTTCCGCCTGGTTTGTTAAAACATTGCAGGTGGGCAGAACATAACATCCTGTCTGCGCAGCACCTCGCCCTGGATTAGCGCAATGCAAACGGTTTTATGTAAAGCTGATAGAGAAACAGAGCTGCATGTCTACAATTAACGCCTACTTGGAGGTTAGCTTAATTCTAAGTTATGATAAACTCTACTTACTCCTAGTTCAGTTAACTGTGGAGAAAGAGTTATAGAGTCACTTTAAGGCATTTAGAAACATTTCCAGGAAACCAGAAGTCACCTTCTCTGCTGCACATTGAAACCTCGATGGTTGTTGTGGAAAATGAAACACCATTTATTAAGTGTGGGTTTTCTTTCTTTCCCCTTTCCTTTCCTCTCTCCATTCTGCTGGCTAAGCAGCTCATGTCATTTACATTTCTCCATTGGAGAAATATGAATTAAGATTATTTGTATTGTTTGAACAGAGGTTAAAACCCAGGATCAATTGTAGGAGTGAGTAGCTGGATATACAGCTAGCTGAAAGAGCCTGGAGCTGGCATGACTGGGTAGGACCATTAGCCAAGCAGGTCTGGCTCTGCCAGTTCTGAGTGTCTTACTAACTTGTCTAAATCAAGAACATGGAATTTACCTTTTCTTGAGATGCAGTTCTGCTCAGTGAACTTGTATCTCATAAATTTGTCAGATGTTTTAAATTAGTGATCTTCAACTTTTGCTGATTTAACTTACAGACTACTGAAAGCTTCCTAAAGAAGGCATGGCGGGCTGCTGTACTGTGACTTGAGGCATGATGGACCGTAGATATGTTCCTGCTGATTTACTGCTTGCAGACCCTCAGAATTAGGGTAGGGATTTCAAAGAGTTATCAGAGGTATTCAGAGTACTTGGTGTTTTGTAGTCATCAGCAAGTGCAAAAACAAGTCATATAAGAAATATGGGATCTCGTGAACCTGTTTTGGTCATTTCCAGCTGACCACTTGAGCTTTCCAATGAGCCTACATCTCTAAGTCTTTTAAAGTTTTGAGTTTAAAATCTAGAAAATGTTGTCTAAATTTTCTTAATCTCTTGAGCTTTTTATGCCTGTGGAGATGACGAAGATGTCAACACAGCTTTTGTTCAGAGTTATCATGTGTGGCCATGAGATAATCCTTCTGAGCTAAAATACTTGCAGTGCTGTTGTGCATTTTTAACATTGCTATGACTTCACTTTTAGAGCATTTCCATGACAATCTTTCTATAAGTAGGGCTGAGGAAGAAGGAAAAAAAAATAAATCATAGGATAACGCAAGTTGAAAGGGACCTTGGAAGGTCTGTAGTCCAAGCTCCTTCTCCAAACAGGGTCAGCTGTGGGGACAGATGAGGTTGCTCAGGGCTTTACCTAGCTGGGTCTTTAAACCTCTAAAGATGAACGCTACACAAACACTTTGGGCAACCTGTTCCGTGGCTTGACCATCCTCAAAGTGAAGGAGGTTTTCTTTCCATTCAGTCTGAACCGTTTTTGTTTCAATGTATGTCCGTTGTCTCTTGGCCTTTGTCCAGTTGTGGGGGACCTCCCCAATCTCCATGACCTTTCCAAAACGCTAATGGCTGGCTGGGCGATCCCTGTGGTGTGGCAGGGCAAAGCAGGAGCACAGACACCATCCACACATCAGCAAATGTCATGCAGGCTGCATGGTGCTGGAGGGAATGTGCCCTGTGCTCCCCCTGCCCTCCTGGGATGCCCTGTGCAGGACAGCACCCAAGCATGGAGGCATTGTCCTGCACCCCAGTGAAGCTCCCAGGGCAGCTGCAACTTGGCAGGGCCCACAGCCATCACGGGCATTGCTGCAAAGAGCTCTTGCCCCAGGTGCCACCTCTCCTGCAATGACCCAGCTCTGGATACCAAGCAAAGCACCATGGCCCCAGCTTCTGCTCCATTCTCATCTGGGGCCAACAGGGCACTACTGGGACCAGTAGCTGGGGTGCAGGAGCCCAACCTGCCCAGGGTGCTCAACCAGGGAGCCCCAGAACACCAGCCCCAGCAGGGGGGACCACAGGAGGACACAGGCTGCAGTCTGCCTTCCCCTCTCCACAGCTTTCCTCACTGCCCAGAGATGGTGCCCCACTTGGTGGGTTTTCAGGACCTGTAAGTGACACTTCCCTAGAAGCAGGTTACCTTTCATGGGAAGTTGGAGATTTATTGTGATAACCAGAAAGCAAGTTCTGCTGAGGCAAAACCCAAAGCAATTTTAGACTAAGGTAACTGCATGTGTGATTTCGTGTATCCCAAGTGAAAAGTCAAACGCTTCCTGGGAACAGAGCAGATTTTCTGACCTGCTGCCATCTGTATGCACTGCAAACTGCCTGAGCATCGCTGGAATATTTGAAACCTGTGTACGAATGGCAGTAGGTGAGGCTACGGCAGCTATAAAAAGTCTGTTTTGGCATTTGGCCATGTCCCAAACATAAATAGCAAAATAACTCACCCATTTCTAGGGTCAGGAATGGCTGTGCTGGTTAGTCGCAGCTTAAACCTTGTGAGTTTAATTTGCCTTTATAACCAAATACAACCAGGCTGAGATCAGCCAAGGCACTGGCTGGCTATGCAGGCAGGCTGTATTTTTTATAAAACTCACTAGAATTCAATTGCGATGACAGATGCCATGGAGTGCATCTGCCTGATAGTTCAGCACTGATAATACAGCTGGAGGTAGCTCAGTGAGCCTCTTCATCATGAATTTCTATTTTCTTTTATAGTTTAAAACATTCTCACTGCCTTTATCTCGGAAATCATATTATACTTTTGTTTCTCTTTTGCTGGGTTTTGAACGTTGCCATTTTTAAGGGGTTATTATTTTTCCCCTTTGCTAAGTTGGGCTCCTTACTCCCTAGCAAAGTGGGTGTAACTAAATTAATAAATTAAAAACTTTTTTTTACCTTACTGTTCATATGACTTAGGGAAGTGGTAAGCTACAGATACCTTTGGGTTTTGTGTGTGTGAACCTGCGATCAAAATCAACCACTTTCCTGTGGTTTTTGTTGTGCCTTTTTTTTTTTTTTTTTTTTTTTTAGAACGAAGAAATCCAATGTAAATCCTATTTAATTTCTTCAGTGTCAAAATTTGACGTAGATATTTTGTGTTACAGATAAGATGTCCTAGTCACAGTAAAAACTGTTGCATACCTGGACTTCATCAGGCACAATTCGGAAAGTCACAGACTCATAGAATC
>VYXH01002544.1:492852-520343 GCA_013397275.1 Burhinus bistriatus | reverse complement strand
TTTTTTTTTTTTTTTGCACTGCTTACTCAGAAGACGGCACTTAAACATTTGGAGTTAGTAAATGTTGTGAAGCAGATACAGCTAGCTGTGCAGGAATNCCCCCCCCCCCCCCAGCTTTTCATGTTTTTATGTTTGGCATTACTTGAAAAGGGCATTCTTCTTCCAGAGAGTATTAAATTGGGATACAACTTTTCTTCGCCTGTGCTGAACTCCCATTCCTAACCATGTTAATTTTGGATACATCCTTATGTTTACCAGATATTGTTCCTCTATCTTTATGTCATCACTAGCTTTGGTCCATCTGACAAAGTTATCTTTGGAGAAGCTGAGAAATAAGATTATATGGCCTTGATTCAGTTTGGCAAGTAGCAGCAGGTTTGCATTTGCTTTGCACTGGTGTGTTGGCTTTCATGCCCAGTGGCAGAGCCACTCCTTGTGCAAACCTCCCCCCGCTTTCGTTCACAGCCGGAGAAAAACAGATGTTTGGCAAGAGGTTTAGCATCTGAAATGATTAGTCTGCTCAGATTCTTGCTTCTACTTTATACTGCATGGTGTGTTTTGGTTTGGGGTTGTTCGGGTTTTTTTTTACTTATGAAGAGAACAACTTCAGTGTCCGATTGTGAGTTTCTCACTATTCAAGCTGACAGCTTGTACACAACAATAGGGTAGTGAACAATGGTCCATCAGAGCTACCAAGAGCAGGAAGCAATTTAAGATGTATTGGGTAATGAAGAGCAAATGTACTCTCCTCACCACAACTGCGTGGAAGCTGCTCTAGAATTTTATGACAAATCTTCTGCAACAGTCTAGCTGCAAAAGAAATATCTTATGGAAGAGCAGAAATAGAAAGCTTTCATTCATCAGCAGTGTCTCTTTGATAGCCTTTTTCATTTTTTCAGATTTAGTCAGGTAAATGAATATAGTCCACATGCCAAGGTCAATGGTGCAATTCTTCGTGTAGTAGCTACACAAGAATCATTATGTTTGTGTGGGTAAGCATTGGTCTCTGTCACACCAAATACCAGGAACACAGGGGGTTTTTTCTTAGATCTTACACACTATGTTTAGGGCCCGAGAAAGACCACATTGATTAGGTCTGTAGGCTAAATTAATGCCGTGGAGGCTTGAAGAACAGTAAGTCTCGTTATTCTAACTATGCATCTGACGTGATGGGGTGTTTAAAAGAGCAATGGGTAAATTAGAAAGCAAACCAAGGAGCAGGATCACTTTCATTTGTGAAAGGACTGAAAAAAGGACAACAGAGATGAGAATGTGCAGACTGGAAGGCATCAGATAAAATAGCGTAGTAACGATTGGGGCTTATGTGTGTACTTGGCATAGATAATTAACTAATTCCAAAACATTTGATAGATAAATGATAGAATAATCAGTAGGAAAATGCATGATCTGACATCTGCAAAACTGATTATACGTACATGAAAGAACTGATAGATGATTTAAGTTGTTTGGATCTGGTTGCTGGATGTCTTGTTATGTTTTGAACTAATTCACGAATGAGTGTCTGACCTCATTACTCATTGAACTCATTCACCTGAGTGGTGAATTTGGACTTGAACTGTGGCTGTAGGTGGGAACAGACCAAGAGAACAAGGATGCTGCGGCGTACTTTGCGTTAATATTGGCTAATGGGTAAAGAGCTAGTTATGCAAAAACAAAGAGCAAGACGGGGTGCCTGTAGTAAAGGCTGGGGGAGGTGAACCCCTCTGTGGAAGGAGCAGCTGCAAAGCAAATTTGACCTAATCTTAGGTTTTTCTGCTGTGTGCCTTACTATTAAAGGAAAAGAGTCACGCTTGGCGCACATCTGGGAAAGTTATGTTTACTTGACAGCCACAGATGTATAATAGTTGAGGAAAAAGAAGATGCAGTTACTTTATGTAAAGAATTCATAAGGCTGATAGAATATCACACATTGTGTTTTTCTGGGGGCTGAGGAGAGAAAAAGAATCTACGTAATCTTCCATTACAGTTTCTGATACAAAGATGTCTCTTTCAGCATAGATAAAGGGGAGGGGAAAAAAAAAAAAATAATCACTCTTTGGTTTTTGGTAACAAGCCAATAACTTCCCTTTCTATACTGCAAACCTTTCTGGTTTGAGAGAACAATGTTTTCGAGAATTAATGTGACTATGCTGGTTTGAAAAGTACATTATAAGCCACAATAGCTTTCTCCCTGCATTCTGTTTTGTGTGTCTCCTAGTGTATTTTAATGTTTCTCTGAAATGAGCAAGCTGTATCTTTTCCTTGTTTCAGTGTACAAACAAGCATATTGTGTCAGGTCACTAAATACAATGTATTTACAGCAACTATTATTAGCGAATCAGATTAAATGTGCCGTGATGCTTTGATTCTTCGTTTAATCAAGCACTTCAGATATTTTTTGAAAAGCAGGAATAGATCTCAATTATGTAACTATTGTATTCTTCCCTAGAATTTTAAGGAAAAATCTCTTTTTTGGGGTTTGGGTTCTGGTGTTTGTTATGTTTTTATTTTTTTCCAAATCTCGGTAGAAGAAAATAGGAATATTGTTCAGAGCTTCTGTACAAGCTCTTTCTTGTTGTTCCTTGCTGTCACTTCCATATGGTTCATACATTTTAACTAGTAGAATAAGAATGTAAATCTCTGGATACGTGCTTTATTAGTATAGCCAAATAAATAAATAAATTGTCCTAAAAACTGAAAGTGCCCCTTGAGATTCACTGAGCCATTCACAACCCAAGTTTGACGGGCAATGATTTAGCCAAACCATCTATAACTTTTATTTGAAAAACAAGGACAATTAAAAATAAGGTGAGGCATTTTGGTCATGAATTATTCTGATCAGGAATGTAACTAGATTTTTATTCCAATGCCTAAATGAAATATATTCCTGTATAACCAGTGGGTTTCATTACAGCTTCAGTTTTATTGCCTCACTTTGAGAGATTTAATCCTTTTCTTGGAAATGTATTACTCTTCAGAAAGTACAAATAAAAATGAAATACAATAATAATTTTTTGGAGGGTGGGGGGAGAATAACAGGAGAGAAGGAACCAACTTTTCTATTTAAGACGACCGACCTTTTTATTATTTTGTTGAGATGCTCCTAGCTCCTGAAAACTCAGGAAGGGCAAATCTTAGAGGCTACAGACGTGCCTTAGCTTTGTGCTGTGGTACCCCATTCCCACCTCACCGGCATTCCTAGCATGGCAGTTGCTATGATGGGTTCCTTGGAGGGTCCAGGTGACCCACTAGAAAATTTGCTGCATGAGGCAGTGAGGCGATGGGCTCTCAGAAACACGAGAGGAGCTGCAGGAACAGCTTTGGACTTGTGTGCTGATGGAGGTCTGGGCACTGCTGGAGCAGCTTGCTTGGCTGGACCGGGTGGAGAAAAGTGCCAGTGTGGGCCAGGTAGCCTCTCCTCTCAACCGCACCCAAGAACCATGTATGGTTCCACATCCCACCCTGGACGCATGGTAGAGGACTTTTCTGTCACCAAAAGAAAAGAGATGGACTGAATTCCTTCTCCTTTTCACCCCAAGACCCAGCACCTAACCTCAGCAATTCACCTCTGTGCTTTGAAGCTTCTTGGGATAAAGACCAACCATCTCCTGGGATGAGGGAAAAGAAGCAGGGCTGCGTCAGGCCTTGTTCCTGCTAGTTACCCTTCAGCAGCAGGGATAAACCAAGGGATTCCTCTTTTAACCTCGGTTGCTCTGAATGAGCTGAGCCCCACGGTGGGAGCAGGGAGGAGAGCGCTGGCACTGAGATCCCAGGGGAGGCGGGGATTTGATATGGCTCCAGTGTGTTGGAGATGGAAATGCACTACTGAGGAAGAGATACCTTGCTGCAGCCGAGTACTAATAGATCCAGCATACTTCTTTCCTGTGAAAGCCACCTTCCAAAAAACTTAAGAATAATTTTTTGGGCAACCTGGAAAATGTTGCTCTTCACTCTTCTTCCCTTTCTTGCTCCAATTTTCATCAGTGTCTGGATATTTATAAATACAGACAATTTTGTGCATGAAGGGTAAAGGTAAATGCTTCAGAACAGGTTTATCTTTTTAACAGTGCTGTTGAAGGCTGAAGCATGTTACCCCCAGTTTAAAAAAATTGCATCACAGATATTTTCTGTCTGAAAACGAATTTGCTCTTTTGAAATGTGGATAGAAATAGAATTAGTGTATTGGTAGATAAAGGTTTTGGGGTTTTTTTAACCTGTTTTATTGCATTTGTGCAGGCAAATGCAGCATGAGGCTTAAAATGTAACTCAGGAAAAAATGTAAAAGGAAAATGAAAACAGGAAAAAAAGGAAAAAGAGGAGGGGAAAAAATGAAAAAGGAAAAAGAAAACAAGCTAAGGATTGAGATGTAAAGACAACAAAAGAGAACAGTGAAAAATTCATGCAATGAAACCTGACAGTGTTTAGATGCAAAAGACACAGGGGTCAGACTTTAAAAATTACTGGCACCCAGCTGCCATGTGTGTTTTGCTTTTTGAAGTCTAGCAATTGACATGGAAAATTATGGGAAAAAGTATACTGGTCCTTCTGCACGCTAGTGATGTAATTCACATGACATACCCCTCTGAGAATAAAAAAAAAATTACTTCCAATTATGAAGTAATAGAAACCCTTTTCTTCTATTAGTACCTACGGAAAGTTATAGGAATGGAATTAGATTACAGCATCTTATGTTCATGGCAAATGTTTGATTGAAATGGAGGTTTCGGTACCAAGGAAGATAGATTTTCACCTACTAATTGTTGGGTTTTTTTTTTTAAATAATGAAAGACCTAGAGGGCAATATAAAGTCTCAATCTACAGAGAGATTTCCAAGACAGAAGGCTTTGTATTTAAACTCGCAGGAAATGAAACGTCAATGGAAATTGGACCTGAAGCACATGGATAGAAAAAGATGGGGAAAGACTAAGTAAAGGAAATTAAATGACGCTGAAGGAAACAGAACCACCTTACATGAAGATACTGCGCCCCTGTGTATTTTGTAAACAGAGTGCCTGCAGAAATTTTTTAATCACCACAAAGACAGAAATTCTCTTGAAAGTATTATCCTAAGCACTGGCTGTACAATATCCCAGAGCTGGTTGCAGTGTGCTGGGGATGTGCACCAGCCAACACTAGCGACTGCCTGTATTTTCACAAGTGTATGCTATGGGTTACGTGCACGAGTATTTAAGACAAGGACAGATTTATCCCAGAAACCTTTACCTACCAGCTCTCTGCTTCTTATTTCCTGCAATGGCTCCTGCTTCCCAAGATCTTCTCCTTCTGGGATTTGTGCTGGGTTTTTTTGTTTGTTTGGGGTTTTTTTTCCCCTGTGGGTTATCCGAACATTTTCGTGTAATGGGGCTTTTCAAGGAAGCTGGTTATCTGAGGCTCTGATGGTGTGTCTGAAAATACGATGCCTAGCTTGGGGAGCAGAGTCAGTCAAGCTGCAGCAGCATGAAACCCAGCACGCAGCTCGTTTACCCTGCCTCGTCAGAGAGTTTGGCAGCTGCCTCTAATCTCTGTGCTGCTGCAGCTAGACTGCTGCTGGTACCCAAACTCGTTAGTTTGAGGTTTGCGTGGTTGTTTCTGCACTATGCAGAAGCCGACTTTCAGCACACCCTGACCTTCCCTGTTATGCTTTTAACTCGTGTAAATACTTCTCACTTTTTTTTTTTCTCCCAGCCTCTTCTAGAAGAAACGGTGCTCAGACAACACAAGGATAAGGTGCTACTCACCAAAGCTCAGCTCGAGACAAACTGAAAGTATCAAGAGACCTTGTTCTGGTTGGTTTGTTTTTGTTGGATTTTTTTAAAGACTTTGTCAAAAAGCCGGAGACCAGCACACCCCAGGGAACTCCGGTCTTCCTGAAAGGTTTGAGTCAGGCTGGCCGTGAGTCAAACTGGTGGGTGCAGAATGAGGAGTGCTTTCAAGCCTGATGCTGTCATGAAGCGATCTCTTCTGATTTAAAAGGTTAGCAAGCAAACAGAAATAAATAGGTTTTCTTTCGCCTCCCGAGAGCTCGCACAGTAGAGCCTCTGACAGAGCTCTACATGCGTGTGCACACACACAAGCACATGCGTAAGAAATGCAAATGTCCATTACAGCTGAAAAAACAGGCTTAAAACCTGATTATGTGATCACTGAGAGGAGCAGAAAAGAGCAATGACTGTAGTTTTTTGAAGGCTCACAAAAAAAAGAGCTATGACTTTAGTTTTATGAAGGTTCACTTCCTTAAATAAAATAAAACAACATCACTGAAGATGGTGACAGTAAACTGGATATGTGGAGGAGACTTCCCAAGAGCCAGAGAACTGCAGAAAACATTGTCAGTGAATAAGAAATGCAGAGTCTTCTGGTCACAAGGGAAAAGCCTTTCACCCTAACTTGAGGATGAGCAGCTTTGCAGCTATGTAGCGGTTTCTTGCTCTTACACAGATACTGCTCTATGCCTGATCATATTAATACTGACAGTAGAAATCTTAAGCATGCATTTTCTATCTTGGACTCTCTTCCTTACGTGATGGGAGGTCACCCCAGCAATAAAGCCTTTAGTTGCAAAATTGTTTAACACATTGTCATAAGTAGCTCTCTTTTTTTTTTTTTTGGAGGGGGGTGGGTATTGAGTGCTAAGTTGCTAACTGATTTTTACAGACTAGTAATGGATCTCGAATTACAGAGTGAGGCGGATGCAATGTAAAGTCAACCCTGTTCCACAGAGAGAAGAGCAAGGTTTTAGAAAGTTTCCATGGAAGATGCTAACTCCAGGCTACTGCTTTGGAGTTGCTTTGGGAAAACCTTTGCTAAGGTTCTCCTTAGCATGAGCAACGAGGATAGTAACCGATGCTCCAAATGCCCCTTTGAATCAGTGCATGTAGAAACTCAAACCTGTTGTCTTGAGCTTGGCCTTTGGAAGAATTTCTGAAGAACAGGACTTAAAGGCTTTCCCCAGTGCGTGGTCTATACAGACCTCTTATTTTGGAAGAATTACACTAAATTTTCTAAAAGGTGTCACCCAAACCAGGTACTGTTTAGCAATAATGTCTCATTACTGTACACAGAGCTACTTTGCCACTCGCTCCTCCACTCAACTGCCTGGTCTCAGTTATAGCTGTGGCGGCACAGATGGCTTCCTGAAATATTGATCTAAGCCTTTCTTCGGTTACCTTACTCGCTTTAACTCCCCTTTGCCCCCAGATATTTCTCAAATAGACGATGAGCCCCGACAGCAGGGCTGTGCTAGCGCTGGGTTTCAGGAGCAGTATTGAAGCCAAACACACTGTCTCTGCACATCATAATTGCAGCTGGGGCTGCAGGTAGGGCCAGCAGCTGGTGTGCCATGGAGAGAAAACCTCACATATGGCCTGGGCTCCAGATGCAGGCTTCATTTCTCTTCCATTTTTGCTCCTTGGTGGGAACTGCAGACTGATGCCAAGCCCACAGGCCAATTCAAGATTGCCCCCATATCATGTGATGCAGGGGTAAATAAGATTTGTCAAAAACACAAGCGTAGGAGGTTTCGGCCAGCTCCTGGAAGCCAGCAGCTCAGGTTTACATAGACAAAGCTTGGGATGGCAGCCAGCCACGCCATCTGCACTGGGATGGTGTGTGGCCAGCAGTTGTGTCCGTGCTCTGCTGAGAAGCCCCTTCTCGCAGCACCCGTCCCTGCCCGCAGCCCCGGCCAGCTGCCTGCAACCCAGGAAAATACTGCCTGCTAGCTCTCATGATCTTAACATATGTAGCTCTCCCGTGGCTATGTACTTAAGGTCTGCAGAAAGCTTTGACGTGTCAAAAGCAACATAAATGCTAAGCATTTTTATTATTTTTGTGCATATGAGGCCAAGTTCTGATAGTCACTTAAGAGATTTCATTCTGCTTTATAAAGCACGCTTGGTGACAAAAAGTGTAATAAAAAATAAAGGTCCTAGTATAATACCTAACACCGCCGCTAAACAGATTTCTTTTTTCCTTGAAAATCAGAAGGAAGACCTTATTCTGCTTGAAATGCAGAACACAGTCAGCAGCTAATTGTAGAAATAAATAACAGATGCACGCAATCTCCCTCTATCTTGCTTTCCTTTTTATTTTCAAAACTAATATATTTTTCTTTCTTTTATGCAATCCATTCTGCTGACCTGCTCAGGCACAGGTCTCTGCTTGCAAAGCAAGCCCAATTGACAGCAACCCTTCTGCTTCCAGATCCATAAATCTTCTCCCATAAGTGCTTGGATATTGGTTTAGAAAGCAGGCAATGAAGTAAAAATAACAGCAGAAAAGCATCTTGAGTGGTTTGGAAAAAAAAAAATCCTTCACTGAATGCAAAATAATAACAAGAAGAAAAAATAAACTGAACACAAGTAAAGGTATTGAAAATTAATTCTCCTGTCCCTCTCAGCTCCAAATCTGGGAATGTATTTTTCAGCTCCATCATGCAAATATTTCCTCTATGGAGGAGTCCAAAAGGATTTCAAGTGGAGAATTAAATAGATAGTTTTCTACAAGCCTCTAGAATCTACTACAAAATTATATCCTTTCTGTAGGAATGTTGGAGGGGGTTGGTTTTTTTTTTTTCAAATTTACCAAGTCAGAGCGAAAGCTGAAACTGCACTTCAGGATGGGATTCGGGGTTCCTCCTACTCTCTCCCCTTTCTTTAAATAGCGCTGGGAGCTGAGGAGCAATTAGGAAGGTGAAGTTGGCTGCTGCTTCCCCCCACCCCCAGCGGGGCTGCAGCTACAGATGCGTTGGGCACAGCGGCAGCCTTGAGGAGCTCCGAATTTGTCACCTACGAGCCCGGAGCTCTTCTGTGTATTCCTGAGCGCCACCTGCTGCCTCTCTTTAAATGACAATCCTGAGCTGCCGTGGTTGGGAAGCGATTCCCGGGGAGCAGAGGAGCAAACCTGTGTCTATGGGGGTGTGTGTCCCGCCCGGGTCCGCAGGGCAGCGGCGCAGCAGGGTCCGACCTGGCTTCTGGGGCAACCGATGGGCTTGAATTTACCAGCATTAACACACGGACACCTCCGTTTTTCCCCGGCGCAGGCACAAGGCGGAATGGCACAGCCATAGCCCAAGCTGCGATGGGCCGCGCGCAGGTACTCGATACCTGCTGCTCCGCATCGTCGTGCGCCGCGCTGGGAGCTATTTGTGGGAAGCAAATAGGAACGGAAAGGTTTACTTCTTTATTCACTTAAATTAGAAACCTAGGAGACTTAGAAAGAGGGCAGTGCTCACGTAGCTTGGGAAGCTACAAAGCAAATAACTGGATAACACAGAACATTATTTATATCTGAGATTCTCAGATAGATACGTATCCCAAACACCTATCTGCCTGCCTGCCTGTCTGTCACCATTATATCCTGGGAATATATAGTCAACAACAGAACAACTTATCATGCCTTCTCTCTTCTTGTAATAATCTCAGTAATTTACTGGGGCTGTGTATTAAAAAGTCTTTCCCTACTGCTAGGCATTTGCATACATCCATCAGCCAGCTTGTATACGTGGGATGGTAGATGATTTAATACTGCCAAGAAGGCTTAAGATGTGGATAAATGTTTTTGTAAGGATTGTTAATACTGTCATGCAAAGAGTAAGGAGGCCAAAGGCTTATAGTAGACATAATGACTGGCTGAAGAAATCCTAGAAAAATCACTGGCTGGGGGAGGGGAATATCATCTTATTTAGGAAAGATTTTAGGAAAACAAATGTCTAGTCATGCAGAATAGAATTTCACTCTAATCGTTTTTAATCCATATATCAAATCAAGTTTCTTGAGTGATTTTCCCAATGCAGCTGCAGTTTGAACCTCCAAACGTTACAAAGCCGAATGTTTGCGTGTCTAATCTGCCTGGACGTTGGCCCAAATGAGATATGCGCATGCCTTGGAATAGCTGCTCTGCGTACAGGGTGGCAATAGGGGATACCGGGAATGGGAGTCGGAGGGTACGTACCCGTGGCTGGGACAGAAGGGAATTCAAGAAGCAGGGGCAGTCTGTGGAGATGAAAAGCAAGTAGATGAATATTAAATGCTGGTAATGATTTAAATTTTATGATGAAATTACTTTTGCTGGTATGAAGTTTCTCAGCTACAATTTGAGTACAGATCTCTCTTGGCCTCTATTGGGGAAAAAAGAAGTGTAAAATCTTAGTAGATTAAAAGATGTTAACTTACAGACGTACCTCATCAAGCATATTTTTATTGATACAAGCCCTGAAGATTCAGGAAATCAACAGAAAGCCAAAATCACCCCATCGGAATTGTGTGCTTTGCAATCCCTCTTCCTGACGTCCCAGATCTCCTAGATCCTCCTTACCAATCCACCTTGCAGCCAGGCACAAGCGATAAACCCAAATCTAGCTGAACCAAAATACATTAACTTAGCTCCACGTCTATGATGCCTTTATTACAGAGATTTTTAATGCAAACAAGTAATAGTGATTTAAGAGATGCATGCCTATCGCTACTGTGTTTCACTTAAGTCAGAGTTCCAGTTTGTCTGAGTTAATTAATTCAATATTACAAGATAGAACAGAGAAATATATACAATTCTCTACTACACTCTACAAGA
The DNA here is from genome assembly GCA_013397275.1 of Burhinus bistriatus. Classification (NCBI taxonomy): domain Eukaryota; kingdom Metazoa; phylum Chordata; class Aves; order Charadriiformes; family Burhinidae; genus Burhinus; species Burhinus bistriatus. Next base: position 509,777 of record VYXH01002544.1, on the reverse strand, counting down.
ATTTCCCAGAAGAAATACCTACTGGTTTTACTACACTGATGCTTAAGCTGGTAACCAACAGAACGAATTTAAAGGAATCTGAGCCTCCTTATCAATGAATTTAACATTATAAGCAACTACTTTTTCAATAAAATATTTACTTTTCCGACCTCAGCACTGAGAGAGATTTTGAATTCCAATAAGAGCCTGGTGCTTACGCCCACCTCTGCAGTTTCACTTGCAGCAGAAGACGTGCGAGTGACTCGCCTGCAGACATACTGTGAATTAGGAGCTCAGCTGGGGCCAGGGGGACCCACATTCTTTGCTCTATCTTTTTAATCAGTCGGCCTTCTCTTCTCCAGGGCATTGCCCAAACATGACAGGATTTAATTCCTTAACAAAGAGGAGTAATTTAGGTTGTTTCGCTCACTGAAGTGTGGAAACCAAATTCTTGCTGTGGAAGCTGGAGCTTCTGTTGGGATTAAAGGAGCTTGGCCAATTCACCCCTAAAGATCTAACCTCTTGCCTCTTCCTGCTGTATTATTTTTGTCACGGAAAATTCATGCTTCCCGTTGGCTTTGGCTTAGTGGATAGCTGTTGAACTGAAAGCATTTTTTAGCGTGTCGCTTTGCTCTTCTCTATCCACAGTCCAATGTGTCTCAATTTCCATTTCAAATACAACTCAGATCTGCCTAATCTTTTGCTTCTTCAACATTTTCAAGGAACTGTAAATTCCACAATTTAATTAATGGGTCAAAGAGGCTGAGCCTTCTTCATGCAAAATAGAACCTTACAGTGATTAATTAAAATTGCTATCACTGTTCCAACTTGCTAGATGGACTTGAGCATGGCATATTCTGCTAAGGACATTACAGAGTGCAAAACAAAGTGTGCTAAACTTAGAGACGCAAAGGGAAAAGTGATTATTACAAATGGAGGAACATTTTTTGCATTATGCAGAGACCAATTTTTAAAGGACACCGTCAAGAGTTATGGTGTACTTAAATTTGATCAGCCTTAATATTCACTCTCTTGTGCTGTGCTGGCAGATGTCTCTGGGATTCAGGTAGCTTTTAACCACGCACCATTTTACCCTTAAAAATGGAGGAGGAACAAAAGTAATATTTATGTAAACTCTGCGAAGCAACAGTGCATCATACAGTCTCCACTGGCTCTTGTAGAAGCAGCTAAGTAACAAGAACTGATTTCCAGAATTATGTTGACATCTTTTGGGTATGCAGAAGGCAGCCAACAAATGAAACAATATTAACTTGGGATGCCATCAGACGTATTAGGGAGAAATCTTTTAGTGTGTTGGAGAGACAACAGCCTTTCATTTGTCACTTACTTTAGACCTCACTTATGAAACTCTAAGATGCTGCATGACTGAAAAAAAAAAAATATTGAAGAAGAACCGAAATCTGAGGAAGAACATGTTGGTCTCTCCTAGCTTGTTTACTTGGTCATTTAGGAAGACAGGTAATATGTGCTTGGGTTTTAATACAAACTGCAGCTTTTGTGGAGTGATAGCATTGTAATTACCATCATGGTTTGGCTAATCTGTGTTTAAAGGACATTGGGTTTTGTCTTGATTCTCTGTATATGTCATAGCCACAAAATCCCAATGTCTGAAGGAGGATAAATCTAAATGCATTATCTGTTTTCCTATCAAGATGAATTATCTGTTTTCCTATCAGGAAGATGTTTAGTTTGCAATTAGGGACATAAGGCCAAAGCCTCAACAGATGCTTGCATGGAGAAATGAAACTAGAATGTTTTCCTAGTGATGTGGCTCTGGAGGTGGCCTCAGGTCAGGGACTCTCTCACTGGGAATATTGCATCACTCTGTTCCCAGTGGCTCAGTGCTGCCCCAGCTCACTCCAGTTCAGCACTGGAGTCACAAGTGCTCTGAGCTAGTCATGAGCCTGTCTTTTAAGGACAATCCTTAAGCAGCCCTTGAAGTGGAGGACTCCATGGTGTAAATCTGAAAATGCCACTTTGTGACCAAAGACTGTTTTCCAGCACATGCAGGACTCACTGTGCCAGAGTTGAGGTAGCACTGGATTTACTAACCCATTAATATGGACCATCTGCATCATGGCCGTTGTGTTGGAAGGGGAGTGGGATGAAGGGCACATCTATTCCATGGGCTGCTCTTCCCACCTAGTATAGAAAGGCATGTTTAGAAAAACCTAATCTTAATCACTCTCTTGGGTCAAATTGCAAGTTTAGGAGAGCTTCTACCTATGTTCAGGGCAGCAATTGCAGAAATACTCATGCCAGGGGTAATGTGATAAGGAGGCACAAGATGCTGTAGCAGTAACGCTCACCAATACAGTACTTCATTTCTAGCTGCCTTGTGTAGCTTGTCAGTTGTGACGTCAGTGAGCAAGAAATTTTAAAGACTTTCTCCTATTCACTATATGGGAAGTTAGGATGTTTCTACTACATGCAATGAAGGAAGCCCTGTGCAGAGATCTTAGAGTGCACTCGGGGGTGTGATAGCTCCAGGTTGGTGTGGTGTGGGAATGCCAATGTAGCAGCTAGGAGCGAGAGGAGCCAGCAAAATGGAAGATTTTGAGTTATTCTCAATTGAACAGATCTGTCACTTACTGTGTGATTTAGTCTCTTGTGCCTTTCTCTCTAGAAAATACAGTAATTTCACTCTTCAAAAACCTTCTCTCGAGCTCCCAACGCAAGGATTCCCTGGGAGAAACAGCAGGTGAAGTTCCAGCAGTGGATAAAAGAAGTCGTTTCCCTTTGTGCATTTTAGAAACCTCAATTTAACCTGTTTTCCTTCTTTCAGCCATATGCACACGTCCTATTGCTAGCAGGTCCGCCCTACGGTTAAAAGTTTAAATGCCGATCAGCATGAGTTGACTTTAATCACCAGGTAAAGGCCACTGACAAACAGCTTTCCCAGTATGGATCCTGTACATACTTTTCCCTTTCCACACTGCGTTTAAATTTGGAGTTAACCCCCTGAGCCCCCCACTAGCGTGAGATCCAAGCCGCACAAACACTGCCATCTGCTAAATGACTTCACGGTGCACCCCAAGTCGCCAACCGACAACGGAAGGTGCCATGGGATTGGTGACTCAAATCCTCCTCCAGGCCACGGTCTCCCCACATTATATTTATTCCCCTTCGCTGCTTGATGCCGAGTCTTGGGCTCTGGCTGCGAGAGCAGCGAGTGCCCGGGCTCGGCAGCCTGGCAGCCCAGGGATGCTGCCGGGGGAGCGGCAGTGGGTGGCTGCCCTCGGCTCCGCACAGACAAAGCGCGGAGGCCGGTTCCCTGCAGCAGTCGGCAGCAATTGCCATGACAACCAGCAAGCTGATTACTCAATTACAGCGTTCCTTTTAAAAAGTGACATAAAGCCAAGGGACAACACATCCTCGGCTTCCCGTGGTGCTTGATTTTCAAAGCGCCGAGCTATGTTTAACTTTTTAATATACCTTGTGATTATGTTTGCCAACCTAGTTCTGGATCTCTTTTTATTATTGTTATCATTATTATTATTTTAGCCCCACGTTCTTTGAAATGCCAAGAAAGTGAAAAGCTACTTAAAATGTACAGTTTTTCTTGTTGCAGGAAAACATGCAGGTGCAGTCAACACCCAGTGTAAAAACCTTACTGGCATGGGAGGACTGTGACAGACGCACATCCAGGAGAGTGCTGGAGCCATGACCGATTTTGCAAAATGTGCCAAACCTGCTCCAGGAAACCTCAACGGAGCTACTCATGCTGCAGTCTCTGACACCGAGTTGTCTCTTTGTGCTGTGCATCCTTTTCATACCTAATGTGCTCCTGTAGGTACCACCGTGCTGTTCTCAGTCCTGATGCGTTTTTCATCCTTTTGTGTGAGCGTAAATATTTTTCTACAGCATAAGAAGGGAAAAAGCTGAGCCTATGCTTGTGATATTGGATTTCATTGTTTTGTTTAGATCAGTTCAGATTTGTAACGTCAGCTGTGCACAAACTGAGGCATTCCTTTGTTTTTCATAGGGATATAACTGCTGTTATAGCACCTTGAGGGTCTGGTCAAGGTCTTCATTGTATTGGACATGACTGAGGTGGACAGTGAGAGACATCCTGTACCAAGCAAAACAGAGCAGCCAGGCTAATGCCAGGGAGGAGAATAGAAGCACAGAAATAGAAAGTAGCTTTGCTGCTGACCTTGCCTGGATTCATAGGATCATAAAATAATTTAGGTTGAAAAGGACATCTACAGGTCATCTGATCAAGCCCTCACTCAAAGCAGAGCCAAATTCAAGGTTAGATCTACTTTCAAAGTTAGTAGGCCTTTTCCAGCCAGGGAAAAGGACAGCTCAGGGCCTTTTCCAGCCAAGGCTGGTGTATCTCCATGGATGGAAATGCCCTATGCTCTCTGGGCCCCTGTTCCAAGGTTTAACCACCCTCACTGCTCTTAGTCTTCTCTCTGTCTAGCATCTTTCCTGCACCATGGTGGTCTGTTTTATGAGATCATGGGAACACATCTACATGAATTCTCGTGGACAATGTTCCAGAACTAAACTGTTTTCACAGCTTCTGCCTCCCAAATTGGGTAGCTAGCTTGAAACGGCTCTTGGGATTCTGGAGGAAGCTGTCCCAAAACAGTAGGGTTATCTACAGTGCTCATGATTCACGTAAAGAGCAAGACATAGGATCTTAAACCCGTAACTTGCAAAGAACTGGGTGCTACTTGTTCTGTTCTGAGGTAATGTCTGGGTTTGTTAGGAAAGTTTTGGCAAGAATTTTCACTTCTCTCTGAAGCCGCTGAGAGTTTCAGGTTGTAAGTAGACTGTGTGACCCTGCAAAAACAGATTAGCAGGATTACTGTCACCATTCCAACAATTTCTTGACAATATTTTCTTCCCCACTTCTTTTCTCCTCTCTGAGTTTGGGTCAGCCCCCCAAACAGGAGACTAGACACTTCAGCCTTCATGACCTCAGACTGAGGATTCACTTACTATGTCCTAAGGAGGAACCTCCTCATAGTCACATTCTCAATACTAATGCTGTAGGAAAAGAAAGGCCCAAAGATGTATTTGCTGAACAGTAGTATGACATCCATCCCAAGATGTTGATTTCTTACAATATTCAGTCTCTCAATATACTTGATCAAACTTGGGAGGGATACATTTTTCAAAACCATGTCACTTTCATTAATAAGGGGAGTCAAAAACCTTCTTTCAATCATGTGTCCGTCTCTTATGGGTGGGGAGGCAAGGCTGCCAAATCTGCACGTGGGTGGATTGGTTTCTCAAGCACAGATTTCCCTGTGTGGGAAAGGGGCTAGACTGGCCTAAAGAGTTCAAGCTATGGGTGACAATTCACTTCTAGGAATTGTGATCCTTCCCAGCCACTTCTTTTCCACTTTGGTCACTTTGGAGTAAGGCCATGTCTCCCCAGGCTGCTGCTGAAGAAGAAGCATTGTTTAAATCTCAGACATCTGGATTTCATAACACACTTCAAAAGTCTTCCCAGTATTGCTTAGCCTTCAGTGTTCTCGCTCCGTGGGATCCACCTGGAAGTATAGCATTTAAATTTATCACTGGCTCCAGCCAGACTGAGGAGAGAAATGCAGAGTTAATGACTGGTGAGTCATCTGCTGAGGTTTCACCTGAGAGGCCGAGGGGGAGCTGCTGAGACAGAAATTCAGAGCATGGCTGCTCTAACAAAGATCAAGGCTTGTTCCTGTGAGCTCTTGCTCATTACAAGGCTGTATGGGCTCTTCTCTCCCCACCCAAAAACACACACACACTGAATGCACAAGTCTTTCCTTTAACCATGTCTTGCTTGAGTGCTGGTCTTGGGAAGGAAAATCAGCCAAGCTGGAGAATTTGGTGTTCCTGGTGAACACTTGACTGCGTTGATGACATCTAGACTATGACCTGGATCCACTCTCAAGCTCTAGAAGTTCCTAAATCATAGATTGTGAGGAGCTAGGAGAGTTTACCAAGGAAAAGACCACTCCATCTTTGTTGTCCTCTTCCCCTAAGCACTCACTACTGTCCACTATCAGACATGGGGTAAGACTAGCCTGTTCACCCAGGATATTACTGGGGCAGAGCTGAGCAGCAGGTGCTCCGCAGGGGAGAACTGAGAGCTCCTTTAGTCTATCGGAGTGGAAGAAGCTGCCCCATCCCTCCCCAAAGAGCAGAGCTGTAACCCAAGGCCCAACACATTCAGTGAATGCTTCAGAAGACAGATGGGTATATGACCCTTTCGGATTCCTCCAGATCTTCTTAAATTCATTTGTGTGCAGTATAAACAGCAACAGCACGCTGAGGGGAACAGAAAACCACAACAAATGAAGTATTCCTATGCATGCGTTTGCTCATGCCATGTACCTCTTCAACATTTTTAAGTTAAACCATAGTCCTCCTCAGTGAAATGATTGATTAAAAAGTGCCTGATTTTTTCAGCATTATTTGCTTTGCAAGCTGCACGTGGTATTTGATTTCAATGCTATGAAAATACAGTCTGATTCTCCAACCCATGGGAAAGAGTAGCTGAAGATACCCTTTTCCAGTCATTTCAGTATGCGACAGAGTTGTCAACCTGGTGCTGTGCAGACGAGGGGGCTGGCCTGCAAGCCATCTGTGTGAGATGGTGCAAGGTGTGACCTGCACAGGTGTTTGTCAAGAAAGTAGGGACAAGTTCAGAACACCAAATTGTTGCTTTCTGCTCCTCATTTGATGAGTCAGCTTCCCAGCCAAGCACGCTCTGGAAAGTGGAGGCAGAATGGATCTGCAGGAATATTATCTGAGCTGTGCTACAATCCATTTCCTGCCCCCACTTGTTACAAAGGAGCAGAGGTGTCCTGGTCACATATGGACATGTGCTAGTGAGTGAATAGAGTAAGATGGAGTTATAGGACATCTAACACACAGTTAGCATTTCTGCCCTTAGCACTGACCGTGTGAATCCATTGTTTGTTCCTTCAGAATATACATTATATTGTGCACAAGTCCATATGCTGTGCTTGTAGAGATTACCATCAGCAATAAGACCCATCTTTTTTGTGAACTTTGCATTCCCAAGCACAGTGTGTCATCTCAGGCCAGTGCCCTGCTACAGAGATGAGAGAGTAAGTGACAGTGCAAGTGCCCTGATTCGGAATCTCCAGGTTTCTCTGTCCACCTTCTTACTGCTGCTTTTATTTTATCTCACTGGAGAGCCACGCAGTTTGGGACCTAACCCAAACTGACCTAATCTAACCGGCTGTAACTTTGAAGCTGGATCTAGCTTTAAATTTGGCTCTTTGCAAGGGGGTTGGACCAGGTGGCTTCCAGAGGTCTCGTCAAGCCTCTGTGGTTCTGGACTTCTGTGGCTTCTGCCAAGGAGAGGTAGTGGTTCCAGTGAGCAGCGTGGTTCCAGTGAGATTCGTGCAGCATTTTTTGTTTATGCACTTCAACATTGAGAAAGGCAGAAAATAACAATTAATCTCCTTTTTAACACAGGGGGCTGAGAGGGCAGGGTCTAGGAGGCTGAGGTGAGTAGCTGTAATGCACTTAAGTCACTGGTCAGCCAGGAATATAGCGAAGGAAACCCTGCCGGATGGTTCTGCACAGCCTTAGCATCCAGCTGCTGTTCTGCTTTTCTGGGCACCCGAATACACAGAACAAATTTTATCCAGGGGTTTGTGCCACAGACTCAACCTCATTTCTGTGCATGCACTTGATCTGTCTAAATAAATCTACCCTCTGAAGTCGGTAGAGATAAACAGGAATCTCAAAAAGGTGACAGACCTACAGTGAGGTGGAAGTCCTTCACTGACTTTCAGGGTCTTCTAGGATGCATAGGTATGTGAGCTGGGTGTTTTAAGTATGATGGGATAAATGCAGGCAAAAGTAATCTTGCTGTTTAAGACAGCTGTGCGTAATGGTACCTTGTCCCTTTGCCTTCTTTTCCTTAAAAAATCACTGAGAACAGAGCTGGGGAACCAAATCTCACTAATAATGGTCAAGTACATATATTCTCCAAAAGGCAGGTATCTAACTAATATGTATGATCCACAGTGTAATGTATATGATCTGCAGTGTTTGAAATGGGCTGTGTATAAGACGACCATCGTGTCTCCTCCCAGAGCCACAGACACAGAGAAAGGCATTTTTCAACGCACTGACAGCAAGCTAAAGAAGATTCAGGCTGGGATAGCTAAACTTCCATTTGATGTATCTTTACACCGTTATACATCAGGAGCGCATTTGCAATTGGTTAGCTGAACAAGGGCAGTCCTCAGACGTGATATATCTCTTGTGAGGAGACTAAGTTGTTTCCTCTCGCTCCTGCCTTTATCCTTTCCCTTCACCCTCAGTGGTAGCTTCTCCCTGCTGTGTGAAGACACCAAATTAAAGAGCCATCCCTTCCCTTTCTCCTACCTCTATTTATTTTGCAAATGGCAATGATAAATCACTTAGGAGATCCATTTCATGTGCAACAGGGCTGTGCATTAGCAAGTTTTCTCAGCTCATCATTATTTTCTCTCATGGTCATAAAGGCATGCTTCTGAAGACATCTCCTGGGGATGATAAACCATGATGCTGGATGAGATGAGCAGAGACCTCAATTTTCATCTATTCTCTCTGGTTTTTATTTTATTTATATATTTTTGAGAAACTGGAGTTTAGACAGTTTAATAGGCTGGAAAAATAATTGAGAGAAAGATCCAACTAGCTTTCCCCCCTCTAGGGACACACAAGCCATTTCATTAGAGACATACATGGTAAGGAAGTTTGCACTGTTATCATTACTGCTTTTGTTTTGTGATAGCCATTGTGAAGGCAGAATTCAAAGAGGAGAAGTGACACCTGCTTTCACCTTGATAGCCTTGGAGTGAAATGGGACTGCTGTCAGGTAATACAGACAGGAACCCAGGAGGCTGAACAACTCATGCAACTCATGCTACAGAGTAGCTGTCAATGCAGCTTGCAGTGGATGAGTGTTTGCATCCCCCAAGCGCGAGGTGTGGCTGCATGGAGGTGGTCGGAAGGAAGGACAAGAGGAAATGGCCTCGAGCTGCATCAGGGGAGGTTTAGATTGGGTATTAGGAAAAATTTATTCACCAAAAAGGTTATCAAACATTGGAACAGGCTGCCCAGGGAAGTGGTGGAATCCTCTGGAGGTATTTAAAAGATGGGTAGATGTGGTGCTGAGGGACATGGATTAGTGGTGGTTTTGGCAGTGTTAGGTTTGTGGTTGGACTCCATGTTCTTAAAGGTCTCTTCCAACCTAGGTGATTCTATTCTATGATTCTAAGGAGCAATGACAGCACCGGAGGGCCCACAAACATGGGGCAACAGACTCAAACACAGCATAGCACAGAGCTTCAGCAGCCCTCAAAACAGCTGAGAGATACCCCAGTCACCTTCTACTTGGTTTTGCCTTTCCATCCGCCTTCAAACCCCACCTCCCATTTCTTCATCTGTGAGCTCAAACACATCCACAAGTCATTAAAATCCTATGCTTACTCTACAACAAGTACATTGTTTTTCAGTCAGTTTTTACTCCTCGTTATGTCCATTATGAATTGGGACGTGGAGTCAGGCTTGGCTCTTCTGGCTTATTAAATGAACCAGTCAGCTACCTTTGTGTCAGTGGTATTCAGGTGCTGAATTTCAATCCAACATCTAGTCCACTGGGTGATGAAAAAACAAATTCTTTGGCATTTTTATTGAAATACATTCAGCAAACTTTCATACACTCACTGAAATAGAGATTTGTCTTTACCGTATAGTTTATGATCAAGGAAACAGAGCCAATGACTAATTTATAAGTCTTTAGCCTTTCCTTTCTATATATCCGTGTTTAATTACTATAATATATATTGATCTTATGTGTATGTAATATATGTTATTATTTTTTCCTTTTTTAAAAATGTGATTACTATATCCAGCATTTATATCATCCTTGTCCTTCTGCAGATGAAGACAGTGGAGAACATCTACTTCCAAAACTCCTGCAGCCCTGATTTCCCATCATTTTCCTTAATTCAAGTGCAGTGCTATCAAAATGAAGTACAATCAGATGCCTGAAAATGGGAAGTCAGAAAATACAGCCCTGCTCGAGGGTCTTGAGTTTTGTTTTACAGCCTCATTACAGCTATTGCCCTCAATATTAATTTGTGCTGTGTTGGGACATTTCCTCCACTCTTGTTAAATCATTATTAGCAGCAAATGCCCTCTATAAACCTGGCGTAACAATCCTGTCAAAACCAACAGATATTAACACATACCGATGCTCTGACCTGTGTAATGTTCCGTGGTTCAGTTCCCAAAACTGTGCAAATCAACTATCCCTGATAAGCTCTTCATCAGAGTTTCCAGTAATTCCTGAAGCAAATGAAGAATCAACAACAGCCACTACTAATTAGCAGACTTTTCTCTTAGGATGTCACACAATAAGGGTAGGGAACAGAAAAGAGGAATCATCTTCATCTGTTCCATAGGAGCCTTGCACAAGTATCTATTCACTTAGGAGACCTACACGCGAACCAGCACCTACTGTGCTAGGCGCTGCACAAACACACAGTCTGTTGTGGGTGGAGTAACTTAGACCTCAAGAGTACATCCACAGGTAGTTACTTAAATAGATGCAAACACCTAGAATTGGATGGATCTGCAGCCACCAAAAGAAGGCCCTGCCTCCAAGTGAGCATGAGAGTGTGGAGCTGTCTTGTCTTTCCAGTGGTTTTATTCTATTTTCATTACATTGTGAGAATACAAATAAAGATGGAGCAAAGGTGAGAGTTCTGCTTCTCCGTCCAATACAGTTTTTAATATATAAAGCTGTACTGGAGCACTTAATCAAAATGCTTCATCTGTGTCATCACTTCTGATGGCTTGAGATGGCACCGTTAATGCATGGACATCCATCATGCCTCTGTAACAGCAGGATACTCCAAGGAATAATTTAGGGGCCTTCTCCCAGGAATATTGCTCTGTGTAAAGTCAGTATTTTATTCACTTGTCCAATGGGAATATTGCTTATGACAGTTTTATACAGCTGTGGTATTACTGCTATTTATCTTCAAATGCCTCAGATGATGCCCTATATGCACAAGCAGTCTTGGCCTCTACTTCCACTCCTTGGAATAGAGAGGGTGGAGAAGACCAAATCTGTGACCCTGGGGAGATTGTCTTTGCAATCAACTTTTAGAAACTGAGATGAGACACTTTGGAAGATGGCTTTGCTATCTTGTACATATTTTCCACAGCACCAGTTCAGCTACAATGGAGTGATCTAGATCCTAGACAGGCTAGTATCTTGCTGAGACTGTCAGCTGAGTTCCTGTGGCAGGACCTTTGGGTTTAGCTCATTAGTTATTAAAGTATCTGTGCATGTAACTATTAAAGCTGGATTTTTTTCATCATAGAAGTAGTCTGAGTTTGTGAAGATGTAAGTGTAGAGGTTGCTAAACCTCTTTAACTGATGTCAGTGTTTGGAAAGAGTACTCAGCATCTACTGTAAAGCGAGCTCTCCAACAGAGTCTACCAATGTTTTGGGAACAATGGGGGTTTTTTATTTCTTTTGCGATGTTTGTATTAGCCTTTGCAACTACTTACACAAGTATGAGAGTCCTTATCCAATGCTAAAATGTGTTTTCCGTGTTTTAGAAAATGTCCAGTGTTTTTTGCTGTTTCTAGGTTATCCATCTCAAATTAAGGCTGATCTTCCGGTGATTCACTTGTAGCTTTTGACAGTCTATTTTCTGCCTATGGAGGTACTTCAGAGAGAGCTGGGAAAACAAGATTTTTAATGAAATAAATATGCAATAATTGAATATCCTAGAACAACACATTTTACAGCTATGCCCACTGCCCTTCCACTGGGAATGTCATCATCTGATAACATGCCAGTAAGATAAAGAATTTGAGTTCTACCTTTGCAAAACTATGAGGAACTGGGTTGCTCCAGGAATCTTCCAGTCCTGGCAGACTGACGTGAAATTCCTTCCTTATGGTTCTTTCTGCAACTAATTTTACCACAGATTCTTCTTGATGGGTTCTACTAGAAATGCCAATTCTTTGCAGTTTGAGAGGAAGGAGGAAAAGATGGGTGTAAGTACGGGGGGGATGGGAAAATAAGGAAATATTGCCTCTTCTTTAATGATAAGTTCATTATATCTTCTCATTACAGTAATTGCAGGTTTAACTAAAGATTTTCCCATTGTGCAAGCTCTGGAGAGGCTGGGAACTTAATAAACAGTTAGAATAGTACCAAATGATGGAGGCAAAAGGTGAAATTACCACTTGGATACATTTGTTTCAGCTAAACCGTGCAGGATCAAGGGGTCACTCAGCAGAGATAATTGCTAATTAAGCTCGGAGGGGCAGGCGTGCAGCCCGGCAAACATCCTTGTGTTGCACTGGGTTGCCAATTGATTACAACTTCAGCCCTTGGTTCAACTTCAGAAATGATTAATTGATTAATACTTACACACTTGCCAAAATGGACAAGAAGGAAGGAATACCGAAGTGAGGCCATTGCGTTCACCTCCAGGTGATCTTCAAAGCATGAAAACTTTGCAGTTTTGTCGTGGTCCCATTTATGGTTATTTCATTAATGTCGGTACAAGAGCAGGATGAGCTCATGGTTCCGGTACTGAAAAGGGAATCAAATAATGTGAATTCAGTGCTGGCTCCGCAAAAGATTTGCTCTCGCTAGAATGCACTTAATCTGTCTCTTCTTTCATTCGTCATCTGTAAAGTGACAATGAAACATTGTTTTCTGCAAATACCCCTGGGCAGGGTTTCTTGCAGCACAGATCCGTACCCATGACAGATTGGAGGCTGAGGGGAACCTTCTGGAACTTTCAAATTCAACAGCCAATAAACATGCAACTGTTGTTAAGATGTGAAGAGATGGAGATCCATTGTAACAGTTTTGATTTACAGATTTTAAGACCGGGGAATATGGTCAAGTCTGAAAGCGCCTCAAAACATAGCCCACAATTTAATTTCAGCAAGAAACTGGCTGGTAAGAAAGATGTCATTACCAAAGAATTTATTTAAACCAGAAAAATTTCATACTTTTTTTTTTTAAATCTGGTGTTTGTTTGTGGATTACTGGAATCATGAATGCAAACTTAGATACGCTATCGTTGGGAGCAAATATTCCATTACTTTTCACTTGCTTCTCTATATAAATGCCATTAAATAGTATTTATTTACTTATTTATGTGAGATTTGGTAGTAATGACCATCTGAACTTCTAAGCACCTCTTCAGCTTTTTTAAACTACCAACAATATGAACTTCCATCACAACACCTCTCAAAGCCATAATTAGAGCACTTTTTGTCCCAAAGACATGTGCCTCCAAATTGTTCCATCTCGTCACAATCAAAACCTAGTAATGAAGAGCACACATTTTTCCTCTTTCTGAATTTGTTTAAGGAATCGTTGCTCTCATATAAATTATAGTTTTCTGCTATTAAAAATCAATGCACTGAGGTTAAAATATTGCTCTTCCAGCAGGAGAGGTGCATTTACTTCACAATGGGTTAATGTGTGCTTACAATTAGATACTGAAACAGTCATTAGTATGTTCTGGAGAGCAGATAATTCTGCCTAGTCATGTTCAAAGAGCATCATGATGTTCAAAGAACATCACTGTTATTAAGCAGTGAGATGCAGTGAGCAGTCCTGTGGAGGGAGTGTTAAAATGAGATCCCTGATTAAATGGTGACTCACAAGAAACCCTTGGGCAGAACAGCTCGAAGGTGGTACAGTCACCAGAGAGAGTTTGGGTGTATAACAATAGAGTAGACACAAAGCATCATCCTCCCCAGTGAAAGCTGTATTCAAGGTGAAGCTCTTGCTTGCGGACTGGATCCCAGCTGCAAAGCAGCATAAGCATCTTGACAGGTGGTTAGCTGGATGGCACAGAATGATGGGAATCTTTTAAACTCATTTTATGCACACACCTTTTCATTTATCGCTGAACTTCATGACTTGCATTGTCTATATTGGCCTGCCAGTAAGGAGATTTCAGGGCAAGTGGCAAATAATAAGGTGTTTGCATAGTAAAACCTGATTTATTGCTGGCCTTTTGATGCACCACAGGACTATGTGTGGGAATGCCAGAACATCCCAGGGAGCTGGTAACTCTTTCTAGGCAATGCAGAGCTCCAGCTCCCCAGACAAGGAGAAACACATCTAAGTGTGATAACACATGCCTCTGTCACCACCAGTACCCTTCAGTCCAAGGCCAGGAAAAAGGGATTATCCAGGGATTAAGTGTGGTTCAGTCCTTCAAATGCTGGTGTGGCTGGACTGTGAGGGCACACTGGAGGGGGAAATCTCACAGTAAAGCCTCATCTTTCTCCTGTTTACAACCAGGGCTCTTTGCTCCAGGGCAGCTGAGCAGGGCAGTCTCCTTCCTTCCAGCATGTCAGCCTTAGGCTGAGAGCTTGTGCTGCTGGATTTTGCCTGCATCTCTCACCTGCAGGTTTTCCAGCTTCCACTGCTCTAACCCCAACTCAAATTCCCTCTTCAGTTGCAGCTCCTAGTTGTAAGCGCTTTGCAGTGATTTTGTAGCATAAAAACTCAAAATTATTAAAGTCTCTGGAAAATCACCACCTAAAGTTGAATGAGGTTTACAGCCACATCCCTAGGCAAGGGATTACCCAGTAATGTCTTCAGCTAGACAGTTTCTTGGACTATGGGGAAAACGTCATTTTTTTAGATACAGTATGTATTAAAGGACACTGAAAACAATCACTTCCTTCTGAGCAGAACTACAGGTATACATGTGCTAGAAACCGACACTGTGAACTTTGAATCAAAGATTTTCTTTCAGGGAGACTTATGTCCTTATTTAAGAAAACTCTGCAGAAAATTAAAGTGAAAGTCATTTTCGACAGAGGATAAGAAACAGTGAAGAATAAATCCAATTTGGTGGCAATTGGTCGTTCAGTACCTGAATGAGATCAGAGCACGACTCTCTGGAAAGCCACTCAACCCAGCACCAACCGCTCTGAATCAGAAATAGTCCCCTTCCCATCTCGGTGTAAGAAGGGGATATGACCTGGATCCTTCTCTCTTTAAACATGAAAATCTGCTCCTGTGTCATGCCGGCTGCAGAAGGCATTGACACCGTTGTGTGTGTGTTTCTGGAGGAGTACAAAGAGCAGAGCCCATAGCAATGGAAAGGCAAAGGGTCGCCCCATCGCAGGCTGAGTGCAGAAGACAGGAAAATATTTTACCCTGAGGGCATGGTGTAGAGATGCCAGTTCCCAGCATTCAGTCTAGCTCTGGAACCAACACAGATTGTGCATCCTTGGTTTTCAGGACCAGAATAGGTATGTGGTCTTTGTGGTGTTGTACCAGTCGGTACACACACACCACACATGACTCAGGGGAATTTATAAAAAAAAAAAAAAAGGTCCTGATATTCCAATACACATTTCTAACTTTCAGCAGTGAGATCCTTTAGGAGAGTTTGGGAAAACATGTCTCAGTGCTAAGCCCAGGAGGAGCCGTTCAGCCCCCTTGTTTCTTTCCCTCTTAGTGAAAGCTGCAGACAAGCACTCAGCAATTTAGTGTGATTTTGTGCCCTAATTACACCATATTATTCTTTATTATTATCTTTATGAAAAATAGACCTGCTGCAAGTCTAGAATCAGTATTCCTCCTACACTTTTCCTTAAGCTACTTTCCCTGCAGGCACACTATCTCTTTCCCTCGCTCTTTTTTGCTCTCTGCTTTGCTAGTAGCTTTGTTTTAGACAGGATTTTTTTTTCTTCCAGCCGATACTGAATGAAACCCTCTGCTTTTCGTGTCCTGTGCTGAAAAGGAGAAATCTTCAGCCAAAATAGAGAGCAGCTGAGTGTGAGAGGACAGGTGCAAATGCTCCTGAAAAGGCTACCGAATAAAAGGAGGGGGGGGCAAAATGAAAAGCTTTGCTGCCTAACAAAGGATGCTCTTTGGAGAAGATTCTGCATGTGAACCATGTTGGTACGAATGTGGGTGTGAGAGAGGATTAGTGTGGGAGAGACAGAAGCAAAGGGAGCTCTGCATTGGTGTGTACTGGAATCTATGGGGAGAGGGGGGAATTTCTTAATTCTGGAGCTAGGAGACTAACTGGGCCTTAAACCTTAAAGAGTGCAAAGCTTTTGGTAGGAACAGAGATGCGTTTGCTTGATTCATGTCCTCATGTATGGAGCTGCTCACATGCAGTGGATCTCATGGAAAGCTCTCACCTACAACCGGCACGTAGTGTGGCTGGTCTCGCCGTGTGCCATAAGCCCAATGAGACCAGGAGGTTTCAGGTTTGCTGCCCGTTTCCCACAGCACGTGCATTCGGCCTAGCCAGGAATTTCTGTTGTCCCTCTTCTGCATCTGAGCTACTGCGCAAATGTAAAAATATCCCCTAATTCTGACTGGAGGGAATTTCTAGGTGGAAAGAAAATAAAAATGTCCAGGAAACCCAGCCACTGCTGGCATTGCCATGCAGGGCGTGCCAGGTCTGGGCAAGCCTGGGCTCTCAGCTTGACAGACCAGCTCTACCTGGCTTTTTGGACCAGCAGCAGATGTGGTGAGCTACTGTGTTCCTTGGCTCTCTTCTAAGATTCCCAGCTTTCTGGATATTAATAATTACAGATTCACAGTTGGATACAATTGTTAGTTGTAGAAGACATTATTTTCTTCCACTCTCTACCTCCTGTTGTCACCTTTCCATGCTCAACACGTGCTACCTGTCTGCAGCCCTGAGACCCACGTGCTGCCCCAGCCACACACATACGAGCTATTCCTCTCGCTCAGATTCTGCAAGCATCAAACGCAACTGAATTACTCGGAGCAATTGTGCCTGTCCTTATCTTGAAGTGTGCTTTGATCTTGCAGAAGGGTTTGTGAATTCAGCATCTTGTCCCTTATTTTCCACCTATATTAACTGATGCAATGACAGATAAATAGTTGCATCTTTTCTTTCTTTTTT
>VYXH01002544.1:414294-492822 GCA_013397275.1 Burhinus bistriatus | reverse complement strand
TTTTTTTTTTTTTTCCTGCAGAATAGAAGGGTTCAGGGAGAGTGACCATTTCTTTCTGTCTGGGATATAGTACTGTAGGCTTCAGTTCACCACACAGCTCTGATGGGATATTTCTCTTTCTATTGGAATATTTCTATTTCTGTTGGAACAGAAAGGATAGACCTTTCTATTGGAATAGGAAGGATAACTTCAGCCAACAGGAAAAGCTGAACCATAAGACAACAATATATTCTTTTTTCATAAAGAGGGATTTGCTTCTACAGCCAGGCTGTCACTAGTAGCTGAGCTATAAAGCTAATCTGTAAAGCTAATTTGGGTACATCTGGATGAGCTGGTCACCAATTGTTGTATCTGCAAGATACTGCAGAGCTGCTGTTGTTTTTAAAGGAATGCAGCCAAGAGGTTGGGAAGCTTTTGCCTTTTTATCAGCCAAAATTCTCGTGTAACAATAGCCCTGTGCCTTTGCAAAACATACGTTAGGAAAGTTAGCAGCATCACTTTTGTATTTCTCCCTTGCAATTAGTTTCCCCAATGGAAGTATAACTATGAGAAAAAATAGCATTTCCTAAAGGGATATCTGGGTACTTTTCAAATACTATCCCAGAGGGAAGCTGAGTAGCAAATACCGTATTTTCTTTTTCAGACTTCAAATGCCCATCGACCCTTAGAAAAGTATCTTATTTAGCTTATTATTAATAATCTGACTGTTAGCTTGGATTGCTAAATGAATCTGCAGAAAAATAATGTGTGTACTCCAGTTCTTTGATGTTTAGATTCATCCAAGCGTTTAAGAACTGTCAAACAAAATACAGTGTATTAAAAAGAATATATTCATTGAAAGATTAAATTAGGTACTGCAGTAAAGCCCCCCCCCCCCATCGCAGTGGAGAGGCATTTCATGCTAACAAATAACTACAGCACTATTATAACGAGACCTAGAGGCATGTGATTTCAACTGACTGCACATCTCTGCTCTGTGAGTGCCTGTATTTTTTCTTTCCCAGGCTGATGAAAGAGCAAATACTTGTTCTCTTAAACATTTTTGAAAGATTTTTTAGTGTTTCAAAGATTGCCTTCAGAGTAGTTACCCTGACCCATAACTTCGGATTCCTTTCCATACACTTCTTTTGAAGCACTGAGAAGTTAAGATGTCCCTGCATCTCCAGAGTTTTGTGCCCAATAAGTGCTATCTCTCTGTGCTTCCTGAGGTGCTCCCCAGTTTTCACTTAGCTTTCTCATGTCTTTATTTGTCTTTTGCCAGCAGGCAGCGAAGCCCAGATAACCTGTGCCATCAGCTATACCCTTTAACTCTGATTTCTTAAGGTAAAAGTGTGTGCCTTACCTCCTATGAGACTTGGACACATTCCCTGCTTGTTTGTCCCTTCTAAGATGGGATGTAATTATTCCTAACCCTTTAAAATGCTGTGTCTGTAAATGTATAGGACCTCCTTTTTTCTAGTGTTTCAGACCGTAAACCAAAGTTCACAGGAAAGCCAAAAGGAAAAAAAGTCAGATTTATAGCCAGCTCCAACTGTGTTATCCAAAATGTGAATCTAATGTGGTGCTCTTCACACTTGCTTAATATCCAAGGATGAGTTTCCCCAGCTATGGCTGAGCCCAGCACGATTACCCCCCTCTTAATATGTGGGGTCTAGAACAAGAGATAAACTTAAATGCTGCTGTAGAGCAGGAGACAGCTTGTGAGATATCCAGGATCCAGAACATGGTACGTTCAACAGTGCAACCATTGAGCACCAGCAAAACAAATATTCATATGAAAGTAAAAGCTTTTTGACGCAGGGTTGCGTACTTCTCCCATCCTAAATACACTACAAGTGTCTCTGTGGAAACTATCAAAAATGCTTTATAGTACAAGATAGGTTATGAAGATGGTTCTCTACCCAGTTGGATACAGTGACTTACGTGTAAACGGAGAAGGCTGAATAACAACCACTAAATAATTTATTCAAAGAACCTCTCAACTTTTTTCCTGCAGCTCTTATTTGATGAATGTCTGTACACGTAGGGACGTCTTTGTGCCTGACTGTCATGATGCAGTGAGGGTCCAATGATGACATTTTGGAGCTCTCTTGCTCTTTATGTTGGGTCATTTAAGTCACTGGAAAACTTCCACTTCCCCTTAGTGAGGTTGAGACCAAAGAGATGCTTTTCAAGATGTGCCCTATATGCAGAATGCATGCATAGCTGTATATATCCCATGCCTGAAATTGGATTTACAACATGTCTGTATAAACAACCAGAAGTGCCTGTGGTGACTAAGCCACTGTTCTGGGCCATATGATAGCTGTAGAAAACATTAGGTTTCCTTCTGGCAGAGCCAATGCAGCGCCCAGACATGCTATATGTGCATCTGTTTTGTGGACAAGACCATTGCCTTGTAGGACTGTACAGGTGAGAGAAGCTCTCAGCAGGCTGAGGTTGAATTTCATGCATTGAATCCAAGTAAGTATGGGCAGTATAGTCCTTTCCTGGCAGGAGGTCTGAGTGTCTGTCCACACCTAGCTCTGATAAAGGAGCACAGGAAAGGAAATTGGAAAGGACACCTAGTATAAATTAGAGATGACCAAAAGTGGACCTCGGCATTCAGTATTTCCAATCCTCCTCCTCAGGATATTGTCTAATGGCAATCTCCAGTATTCAAGTTTACTTCTGGCTTTATTTTCCCTCATGCAAACAGTTCAATTGACTTTTGCTTTTTTAAGATTTTTAGGCACCTTTTGTTTTTCTTTTTTTTTGATGTCCAGCCTGTCCACAAGACTATCTGGCAAGACCTGGGGTGGGCTAACACATTTACGGGAGCAGAAGACAGATGCTTAGACTGGGAAATAAATGTAGTTCTAGCCTGATTTTTTTCTCAATGGGGATTGTTGGGTCTTCCTTGATGTCCCTAAGGATGCAATCTCTTTATCTAAGAGCTTCACTCTCCAAGTTATTTCATGCTGCAGCCTTTCCTCATTTGGCTGGGAAGAGGCAAATGAAATTCCCATTCCATCTATGTCAACTGCCACCTTTACTATTTCGAGGGACTCCTCTCTCTCTGGAATGAACAGGGTTGTATTTGATAAATCAAGGCTTGGTTATCAAGTGAAACGCTCTTCTCTAACCACACGATGCTGAGCCTGTCAGGCTGTGACCAAAACGGTACACAAATAATGCCAGAGCTGCTGCAATCCCTGATGGTGGGTCTGACCCCTGAGGAGGGTGGACTACCAAGGCATGTTTAGGCTGTGCTCTGAAGGACGTTTGGAAAGGGTAACCGCGTTTACCCTTCTGCTGCAGTGGGCTTAGCATCTCTGATACAAGCCGCCCCCATCTGCAGCTCAGTTCTCTGCAGCATCCCCAAAGCTTTTCTGTAACATCAGAACAAAACAAGATGAACCAGCCAAAGTCTGTAGCCACCTAATTGAAAGTTTCTGAGCCTGGCAGGCTCCCTTATCCCAAATCTCGGGTGGAAACAGTATATTCCAAGCTTCCCCCAATTATAGCTACCAGCAGCACAAGCAGCAGCTCTTGCACTCGGGCTTGGTCCTCCCACACACCCGTTCCTCTGTTTTGTTGCCTCAGGATGGAGTTGCCTGGCAACGGGACTCTGCAGCTTTGGGAGACAAAAGCTATTATTTCTGTCACACAGATGTGCTAATGTGATTATTGACTGGGGGGGGGGGGGGGGGGGGGGGGCCCGAAAGGGCAGGCNNNNGGGGGGGGACGGGACACACGACAGGTCAGATTTCACATACTTGACAATTCCCAGGCAAGAGGTTTTTAAGGGAGAAAGGCAGAGAACCTGAAAGCAAAGGCGACAGAGGTGGAGGGAGGAGGCATGTAGCTGCCAGGTACAGCATGGGGTAAGGTAAACGTGCTCATAGATTTTTCCAGGAAAGCAGTTTAATCCAAAAAAATAACAATAAAAAGACCAGTTTGCTGTGTTTTAGCCGATGAACTTGTACTGTGTTCCTCCTGGATTCCTGCAGATGGTCTGGATGCGGGCGCTGCACATAGCTGACCCCAGTACTCAGTCACGTCTCATGGGAGAACTGTCCCAAAATAGAGGCTGTCGCTGTGGAAATGCTGGTGATCAAACAACTGGGTGAACAGAAGCTCCCAGGACCTTGCAGATGCTCAGCAAGTACCGACCTCCCTGGCTAATCACTTTTATGATGTGGACAAAAATGTTCATTTCACCAGCTTTACGCTGGTCTCTTGGATCACAACCCAATGGCAAAAAGAAATTTTTTTCCCCCTGCCTGCTGTCTTTCAGTGTTCGAGGATTTCGAGGTAGCTTTCCATTTATAAGTTACTCTTTAAGCAGAACCAAACAAAAAGAAAACCTTTCCATTCCTCTGGTTTTCTGCGAAGCCTGTTTGTGTAACGCTTTTCTCCGGCTGTGTGAGTCTGTGGGAAAAGCTCTGGCTTCTCCTTCCAGGAGGTGCGGGATGCTGGATGCAGTCCCTGTGCCTGGCTGCAAAGTTGCAGCTCCGTAAAACCAGACCACTCTGTTGGACTGAGCAAAGCTGCCTCGATATTGCAGGAGTGTTTGATCACTCCCCGATGTTGAAGTGCTGTTCAGCCCTGCTACGCTCATGTCTTCTTTGCTGCTGTGGACGGGGAGGTGTAATGTGAAGGCATTTTTATCTGTGCATAAGTCTGGGAACTAGCTGGTTTTTAGGGGTTTGCACATATTTGCATTCAAGTTAGATTATATGAGGGCAAGTTTTCATGTCTTATGAACTAGCAGCCTAGGACTGTGGCCCATGCGTCAAATGTAGGATTTTAGTTGAATTTCTACATGGATCAGTTTTGTTTTCCTAAATTAAAGCCTTTCAATACAAATCCATGAGGGCAAATGGATGCATTTTCTTCATGCAGAAGTCCCAGCCCTGTAGCTGCACATTCACCGTCGACTGTCTAGCAAAGACTCTGGTCTAGGCTGTGCACAACTGAGGCTCACCCTGGCCATTGCCTGGATCTTTCTCCATCATTACTGCTTTTTAAACGAATAGGTAACGGGTAATGAAACTAAAGTACCCAAGCAAATATCAGTAACAATGAGCAGGGCTGGGTAAAACTGAAAGAACCTCATTATTCACATCATGTTTGTGCTATATGAGTGAGTGCATGGAATTGGGATCCTTGCAGTGACACTGCCAGTTTTACTGCAGTTTCTTCTACTTGCTGTTTTTCTAGCATAAGGTGTGCTGTTCACTGTAATGAGGCATGACAGACGCCAAAGAAAAAGCCCTCTCGGGGAAAAGGATGGCCCAATACTATTTTCCCCAGCAAAATGGAATTCTAATGACTAGAGCATGAAATGCACTTTTCTGCTCTTTTAAGATGTGAATTAACAGGAGGGAGATCAAGGCAGTAGCGACAAATGTCCCCTGGTCCATACCTGAAACTTAACTCACACCTGGAGCAAAATGACAATTGAGTGTGTAAAATGTATGTGTGTGTATGTGTATAGAGGGCAATTATTTCTTTCCTCTTTTTCCAGTGAAATTATCTCAAATAAACACAGGTGAAAAAATCTTTGGGGGGCTGGGGAGGTGGGGGGGGGAGGAGATTCCAGTATTTGTCTCCATTCCAGAACGGAATGAAGACTAGACCTTTAAAAGAGCCTGTGAAAAAAACAAAATTAGAGGAGCACAACATAGCAGATTGCTGGGGTATTCTTTTTGGCTTGTGTTTTGTTTTGGCTTCCCTTTCAATTTGGAGTGACTTGAAAAGATGCAAATCTTTTCACTTTGTTGGAAAAAAATAGATACAAAACATTTTGCCTTGTCTTAAACTGAGATGTTTTTCTCCTGAATTTTCAGGTGGCCATCAAACCAAATCAAATTGGGAGAGTAACCGTATAGTTTATCCAGCCTGAGAGGTAAGTTCACGAAGACCTCCTGAGCTCTGCATATATATGATACATACATAAGAGTGCAGCAGTTGAATGGAAATGAGGAATCTGTAAGCGTTACGTACTGTAAAGTACCCTGTATGGATGTTTCCAAATCTTTGAGAAATTTAAAAAAGGATCCCTGCTGTAACTAAACTACAGAAGAGGAATTTGGTTGTAGTTTTTGCTTCTCCCACATACCTGTAACTGTGGCTTGAGTGCTAGGATCTGAAATAACCTTCACATCAGTTGTTGGGGTTTACAGTATTGTTGTATGTCTCGGGGGGTTGATCAGTGAAATGGAAAACAATAGAAGAGCTCTGTTAAAAATAAAAGAAGATAGATTTTGAATAAGCTAGAAATTAAAAGTTGGAGCCCTAAGAGGGGAGTAGGAAACATGCCTGCTCTTAATGAAATATTTAAATAGAAGGATTGAACTCAAGACCTGCTTCTATCCAGCAGTGAAAGAAGCTGAGAATCCCTGCTGAAGGGCTGCATCTGTTATGAAAATCATCTTCCAGCCATGGCTTCAGTTTCTTTTGCAAGAAATCAATTCCTTGGTGAAGCTACTTCTCACTTACAGTGTAAGATACAATAATAGACTAGGAGAAAAATGCATTTTTGGCACCTTTTGGCTTAACCTACTTGAAAATGAACTTCTCCAGCTTCCAAAATGAGCAAATTTCTCTGCAAGAAGGGTTGCAAGGGGAAGTCAATCTGTTTGTAGAGCAGTGAAGAAGTGTGATAAATTCAGATCTCAAAATCTTCAGTTTATGACATGGTTCCCACTCAGGCAAACTTCTCATTCTCTTTAATAACCATCGTACTTTGATAGGAATTGAGTACAGACCTCAGGATTTGTCCACATAGCCTAACAAATCCCAGCAAATATTGATTAAAACTGAAATGAAGCTAACGAGAACAGTACAAGCTGACTGCCTAATGCAAGTGATTTATTACACAGCGCTGTTTTTCCTTCGGCTGGTGCGCATGTAAGCTCTGAATACTAGCCCTGAATTACAGGAATTATTCTCTTCAGCCACTGAACAAATTCTGGCTGATGCAAGTACTTCTTACTGAAGGAACTGAGTCACAATTTCACAAATAAACCTTTTTCCAGCTTTAATTGCCTAAAAAAAGGAACATTTGAACATTATTTCTACTAGCGCCATCTGGTGATTTCCCGGCAAGGGCTCAAGCTCCCCAGCCAAATGACAACGCCAGCCAGCAGTTCATCTACAGCGTGTTCCTGTACGTGCTCCCCTAGAAGTTTGTGCAAGTATAAAATAGAGGGTGATAATTTAAGCTTTATAAGTATCCACTTACTGCAGAGAAATACGAGCGGAATTTTGTTCTCTATGTCATTAGTGCTCCCTCTGCCTTACTTATCTCAAGATCTCAGTGCCTTTTCCTCAATCTAATATATAAATATCAGCACATCCTTTTCTGAGGGCTATTAACATTCTTGGCAATATAAGCTAGAAAACAGAGATGAAGAGGAATAATCCAGTCCAGTCCGTACAGCAAAGCAGAGCCCAGCTCCCAGTTTCCCGGACCTGTGCACTTATCACCAAACCATATTTGCTCTAGTAATCTAATCTCTCCCACTGTTAATTCTGCACTAGTTTCTCTGTTTTGTTAATAAAATCGAATGTCAGCCTTGCCGTGAGGAGAATGTATTGAAAGATATCCTGCTATAAAGCAGCCAGCTGTGTTGTAGCTTTCATTTCACAGGAGTACCAGGCAGCCGTACCTCTTAGCCTCCCTCCGCTCTGCTCTGCGCAGGTAGCTCCCCCGGTCCCCAGAGAAGTTTACAGAGAAGTTTACAGCTTCTCTGGGCGCGCAGGTAAGGGAGAGAGGCAGAAAACAGCAGTGACAGGATAGAGGAGGCTGCTTTACGCCCCCTTCAAGCTCGCAGGAATCAGGAAGGTTGTGCAAAAGGCGAGGATGCACAGAACTTGCCGCTAGGCGTTCTATCCATACAGTGCCTTATATGTGAAGAGTTCGGCCTCCCCCATGAATATCAATGAAAAAGATGCATTTGTGCAAAGTCAAGCAAAGATGCCCCAACCAATAGTGACTTCACTGCCTCTTGAAATAAAAAAATCTTCCTTGCTTGGACCAACATAACATCCTACAGTGGAAGAGATGAAAGATGGTGTGGACGCATTGATGTAGGTGTTCCTTTTAGTTCCCTGCTAGGAGGAAATCCCCGTCGGACAGGCTGTATCGGCATCTCCACACTGGACCAAGGCTAACTACAGTTGGATTCAAGGAGCTGGGATTTCTAGCGTGCATCACCTGCTACAGGATGCCCCATACCATCTTCCTCTCTAACTTAATCATAGAAAAGCAAGTTAGAGGAAGGCAATTTTCAACAAGCCCGTCAGCATAAAGAGATGTACTGTCTAGACGCCTACCTAGGATCGGTACAAAATTCAGGATAAGAAATTCAAGGAGAACTCAGCTTATAATAGAAATGTGGAGTAGCAGAAGTTCTGCGTGGATTTCAAGTGTAATTCAGCACATTTTGCCCTGCTGTGGCAGACACATTTTTTTTGCAAGTGTGTAACTCGCATCCTCCCTGTTCTTTTGCCATAAGCTTCACTCCTACAAATTTTCTTCTTTTTTATTCCACTATTCAGCAAAGCAGAGACATAAAGCATTGCCAGGGATGGTTTTGCAATCCCAAGGCCAATGTTCTAAGATAAGACCAGCTGTTTCAGGCAGTCCCGGCATCACGAGTATTTATTTATTTTTTAATGAACACAATGCATCTATACGGAATGCTGAAGTTTTGATTGTTCTATCCCTTGTATAGAAGGCTTTGACAACAATAAATCGTTATATCATTGCATGGGTGATGGTAGAGCTCCAGTAACCTTTTACAGCACACTATCGACCGTGAAAATTACTTCATCCCAACCAGCTTTCTATACTGTAAGAAGCAGGGCTTGCAAATGGCAATACACCTAGCTTACCTCAAGATCCTTGTAAATCACAAAAAGAAATGCCCTTCTCTATCTCTCTTAAAATCTTTCACTGTAAGAGAAATTATTTTTTTTTACCCATCATGCTGTTTTCTTACTTTTTCAAGTTTTGAATCTGTCCCAAGAGGATTTTCTTTTTTTATTTCATTAGAAATTTTGAATGACAAAAAAGTTGTATCATTTAGGATAACTGGCAGTATTTTTAAAAGAGCATGGTGAATTCCTGTTGGATGCAGCATGTTCAAAACCAATGGAAGAGATTCATGTTAGTTCTTTTTCTCTTTTATTTTAATTACATGCAAATCGTGGTTCCATTTTAGATACATGGAAATAAGTTCTCCAAGTGCTTGATTATGTTTAATAGGGGCATACAAGTCCTATCCGGAGGCTGGAATGCAAGCCATAATATGCAGAAGTAATGGAAGGACTGATATAGAAGCAGAAATTAAGATCTTCTTTAGTGTTTCCGCTTCCTTTGATATTTTTTTTTTTTAACCCTACTTATACAAAATGCAGTGCAGTTGGGAAACTTCTTTCTAGATAAGACACTCTTTTTCTCTTCAGCAGGACAATTCATCCTAAGTAGTTTCAACACATTTTGAAAAATGCAGCAGTTTTCACATGCACACACAAAAAAAGGAGATGGAAAAGTTTAAGGTTATTTAACATTATTAAAAAACTTATTCAATATGCAATTAATGTTTCTCCGCACAGCGTATCCATTAGTTTACGTTGTGGATCCCAGGTGTGCATGTACATGGACAGTCATGTACAGTTAAGCTCAGTGAAACTCTGACAAACATTGTCCAGTCTAGCGACATTTGCAAAACTGCATTTCCTGATGCTTATCGTCATCATCATCATCATCATGAAAAGGACATCAATGTTCCTTACAAAAATGTGATCTTATGCACTGGTTTGGTAAGCAAGTGAGATTTTGAAAGCCAGCCTGATCAGGCTGTACTGGACAGGATTCCATGGCAAAGGTTGTTAACATAAGCATTTAATTCTCCCCATAACCATGTCTGTGGTTGCTTTTGTCTCCACGCCACAAACCAGCTTTGCCACTCTTAGCCTTCTGCTGCTGCAGCTGAACCATTGCTCACATGTCGGTAGTTCTGCCATCACCCAGCTCCAAATCAGCAGTAGAGGTATTGTGTTTTGTTCCACTTCAAAACCAATCTGAATGGCAAAACGTCCTTTGCACAACGGAATGCTTGGTTTTCAACCAGCCTCCTCTGGGAGATCAGGATGATCCACTACTGCACGACTTGCCCGTTAAGTGAGCGGCATGCCTCCCAAGCCTTCTTTTATGGATCAAAAACACTGCAGAACTTTAAAAACTGGCAAGACAAACCTTTAACATGTCCCTGATGCAGCGTCACTCCAAGGCAAAAGTATTCCTTCAGCTGCTATTCCAAGCTATCCACCAGGGTGCTGTTTGGGAAGGGATCTCACTGGTGAGTGCAACTCCATGTAAGCTCAAGGCATGCAGTGCTTAAGTATTAAAAAGAGAAAGCTTTCCTCAGGCCAATTGCATTTTGTGGTTTATACTCATTTTTAGCTGGTAGCCTCCAAACATTAATTCAAGAGAATGGTCCTTCCCGAAAGGGTGCAGGAAGGCCATGAATAAATGCCCACTCGCTGTTTGCAATGCTAAGCGGTATTTCCCAAGGAGACTGTTGGGTAGCAGCACGGGGACTCACCTAATTGCCCTTGTCTTCTATAATAAAGCAACTGTCCTAATCTGGAGAGAAGCTCTCAGGCCCACAGGAGTGGCCGTTCACATTGGTCATCATCGGGTGGAAGAGGAAGGCCAGATTAACTGTTCAGCTGTGCCATGTGAAGGCCCCATCCAATTTCACATAATAGCAGCCTGTAGAATCTGAACAACTGAATGCTGGAAAAGTTCATTTACATTTTAAATGAACCTGCTGATGCCTTTGGGCAATCTTGATGGTTAATAGCAGTATCAGTAAAACATACCATTCTTTTCTCCCCTCTAAAACAAACAAACAGATACATCTAAGGCATCAAAGCATCTCTTCTCTGGCTAGATGCTTTATCTCTAGTATGAGGTCTGCATTTTAAAAGCATTCCTAGTGCTTTTAAGCACTTTTAAAGTCCCTAATATAGACAGTGATGATGGATTTTTTTCTTTCCTCATTAAAAAACTAAAGCAAAACAGCATCACACACACAAAAAAGCCCTTCACAAAAATCACAGACTCCTTGTCACGATCTCCACAGAGGACAACTACACACTGACATCTTCTTGCAGAGGAAATACAGTTCAATGTCACAGCACTTTCCTTAATACCTCAGTAATCCCTAGAGCTACTTAAAAAAATAAATTCCACCAGTAATGGGGAGATGAACTGACTGTTTAGCAGGTTTCCCTCTGTGCAACTTGGTTTCTAAACAAGATCATTGTGAAGGGGATTTGACTACAAACACCCATCAGCTACGTTAGCTGAGATGAACATGTGGAGCTCTGTGTGATTAAACCTTCTCTCAGAGATGCCTTAGTCAATTTACAGTGATTGCCCAGACAGTTGGCTGAAGGTATTTTTGTTCACTGTTCGTCCTCACGCTGCAGTTACCTTTGTAACTTGTACTCATCCATCTTCCGCTGGCCAAATTTTCACCCTGTAACTTCTCTCCACAGCTCGTATCCTGTTTCCAACTTGCTGCCATTCCCTCCAAGGGCATCCGTGTTGCAGACAAGTCTTAGGGCAAATAAGCATCAAACTACCTTCTGCTTCCTAACCTGGCCATGACCAGGAGGAAATGCAGAACTGCTTAGTGAAGATGATGGAAAACTTCACATTTTGCTATTAGTCCAACACTCATAGCAAGTTGAAGAGGAATACTTTTCTGAATGAATGATCATAGATACAGATATGGCTATAACTAGTCAGATGATGGTAGCTATATATCTTACAAAATCACCACGATCTCCAACTCCCTCAGGAAAGATGTAGACTTAGGCAACATAACACAGATCACCTATAGGCCGACTGAACGATATCAGGTGATGGAGAGGGAATTAAAGGAAATTAGGATGTTTCCTCCGGGGGCAACAAGAGCAACAGAGTAGATCAAAACTGAACAGAGCAAGTTGTACAGCTCTCCAGACAATTAGATGCTAAAAAGTAGGAAAAGGGGATGCCAGCTTGCCAGCCCTGGTTACATGGTTCCTTTGAGCCCCTCGGGGCTGGTGCCATCCATTGTGCCAGCTCTCTGGAAACCTGCTGCCATAAATGTCTTCCTTGGAGCATCTGAGGGCAAAGGAAGCGTTCTGAAAGGTGTTGCTCTGAATTTCTTCTGCTGCAGTCAAATGATTTTTCTAGCATTTAGCACTCCGAAAGGCAAATGTCAGCACAGCATTTTATCCAACAGTCGCTGCAGAAGACTGAGCTGACATCCTTTTAAGTGTGTCCAAAGACCACATACAAGCAAGTGTTCTGCCTTCTGGTAGAGACACACCATCACTGTGTGTTGCTGAAATGAGAGGCTTTGGTCAGGCTGCATGACAGGAAACCGAGTGGGAAAATGTTGGCTCCAGTTTCACTTGAGCCTCCCACAGCAGATGGGTCGAACATTTTAATAAGTCTTCTGAGCAGATGAGCTAAATGTTTTAGACCACATAAGTGCTGATTAGAGAGGCCTTGTGTGTGTCCCCATGCTAACATGTCAACTTTGCCAAAGCAAGAAATATAAGGTTGCTGTAGTAACAGAATTAAAATGGCAAGAGAGAAATCAGTGGAGGGTAAGGAAAGACTTTGAAACAAGAAACCTCAAGCCCATGTCTTAGTTTCTAGTTTTCTGTTGAGATGGGCTGAAACGGAATGGGATCTCAGATGCAGATTTAAGGCACTAAAATTGATTATACAGCAAATGATAGGTTGCTAAGAGGCAAGGCCTGCTGGAAGCTTGATGTGTGACCCATAAGGGAGGGGTTTACAAGAGACCTGTCTCCACACAGTCTTGCAACTTATTTTCCCCCCAAAATATATTATTTAGTGGAGATGCCATATTGGGAACACCGCTGGGAGCCCAGAACGTGCTAGCCTTGAAAACCAACTTTAGCAAGGGAAAGGGGGAAATAGTCTGTTTATTTGCTGGAAAGCTCTCCCAGGTCAGCAACACTCTGCAATATTTATTAGGAACAGAGGGAACACATAAAATGAGTATTAATTTGTAAGACAAAGCTTAAATGATTTGCAAAAGTGTTGTGTGACACAGTAACCTGTAGCTGGTACTCTGTGACTTAGGAGTCCCTTCTTTGTCCCTCTGCATCATCTGCAGCATGCTTTCCCCAAGCGTCTAGTACTCCACTAGCAGGGATTGACCCAGGCAAGACCACAGCTTTGGATTTTTTCCAGTTACTACTGATCTGTAGAAGCTCTAGCACACCCACACACGGTCATGAGGATGGTATGGCACTGGGATCCAGGCAGGAGTATTTGTGGGGGTGGATGATGAGAGGACAGAGAACAACTTATTAGTCACCCACAAACAGGAGCATTTGATAGGGTGTGATCTGAGAAAACAATATCCTTGAGGAAATGAAGGAATATAAAAATTGAACATTGAAAAGAAAGGAAGTTAACATTTTTTCTTTGCTGTTATCTCTTTTCCCCTATGGGACAGGAATAAATGAGGGACCAAAGCGCCCCCCTGGAGTTATCGGTTAAAGCCAGAAGAAACACATCAGAATGGAATTAGATCTTTTAGGCCAAACATGGCACTCCACTGAGAACTGTAAACTATCAGCAATGTTCGCTCCTGGGAACTGAGTTCTCACTGAGGCAAGAAGCTAAAGACAGATCCACAGAGAGGCTGGGTCAACACATCCGTTGGCAAGCAATGGGACCCTGAGGCCAAAATAAAGAGAATTTCACTGGATCATTTCACTCGCGTCTCAGTTGGAGGGAGACATCTTGTACCTTCTCCCCCTTGAATCCATAGTCTCTTCCCTTTCCCCTGAACTCTTCAGAGTTGGTGTCCCTTTTCAGAAGGGGAATTCTTCCTCAATCCTCCCTTACTCTCTCAATTAATTTCTTGATCAGGAAAGCAGAAATTAGAGGAAAAGTTCCTCTCAGCTGCGGAAATGTTCCTGAGAGGATAGTATCACATGCATTTGTCAGCCCTGCTCTCAACAGCGAAAGGGAAGATGCTGCCATCACTTTTGCTATGGCAACCACTCCATGCACTTTAGTTAAACTTCACTTAACTTCTTCTCCTCTGATGGTATTCAGCTGGATTTGTCCTTCCCATGGTCAAAAAGCCTGCAATAGCCAATCTGAATTCTGCCTGCATGGACAGAAATTGAAGGCTAAGCCAACCCAGCCACTTTGACAGTGTAAACTGCCTAAATTAAAACATCTGCAATGTCTATACCTAGACAAATAAATCCAAATTAATTCAATCTTACAGAGGAAGGTTTGTTTATTCATTACACAGAACAAAATTGTGAGTCAATTTGTAGACACCTGGGCTGGTATCGGCCTTGTGACACTGAAATGTGAAACTGGCAGCCCACGTTCAGAGCAAGCTAAGAAATCTCACTCTTCCATCTTCCAGCCAAACAAAGAAGAAGGAAGGAATCAATTTTAAGGTGCTTCTCTCTTTTTTGGGGCAGTGGTAAGTCATCAGGGAACCTTATTCAGAGTTCACCTTCTCTATCCCACTTCTGGTACAGTGTCTTCCCAGATTTCTGAAGACAGACTTCCTGCACTTGAAGTTCAAACTTGTGTTTCTACCCCTTCCTCCCTGTCTGTGCTAGCCATGTGGTCTGTCTTAGAATCATAGAATCACAGAATCATTTTGGTTGGAAGAGACCTTTAAGATCATCAAGTCCAACCATCAACCTAACAGTGCCAAACCCACCACTAAACCATGTCCCTGAGCACCACATCTACCCATCTTTTGAATACCTCCAGGGATGGCAACTCCACCACTTCCCTGGGCAGCCTGTTCCAATGTTTGATAACCCTTTCAGTGAAGAAATCTTTCCTAATATTCTAATATCCAATCTAAACCTCCTCTGGTGCAACTTGAGGCCATTTCTTCTTGTCCTATCCCTTGCTGCTTGGGAGAAGAGACCAACCCCCTCCTCGCTACAGTCTCCTTTCAGGTAGTTGTAGAGAGCGAGAAGGTCTCCCCTCGGCCTCCTTTTCTCCAGGCTGAACAACCCCAGTTCCCTCAGCCGCTCCTCATCAGACTTGTGCTCCAGACCCCTCACCAGCTTCGTTGCCCTTCTCTGGACACACTTCAGCACCTCAATGTCTTTCTTGTAGTGAGGGGCCCAAAACTGAACACAATATTCAAGGTGGGGCCTCACCGGTGCAAAGTACAGGGGGACGATCACTTCCCTAGTCCTGCTGGCCATGTTATTCCTGATACAGGCCAGGATGCTGTTGGCCTTCTTGGCCACCTGGGTACACTGCTGGCTCATATTCAGCCGGCTGTTGACCAACACCCCCAGGTCCTTTTCCGCCAGGCACCTTTCCAGCCGCTCTTCCCCACCTTATCCACAAGATATTCCTAATCAGGGGATGACTAATTGTATAGTGATGCCAACAGGAAAATACCCCCAAACCTTGCTGTCTTTTTATTAAGTGCCTGTCATCCAGATTTTTACACGATCCTTTGGAGCCGTCCTTCTCAGAGGAGTGTGTAAAATTATATGGTGAAATGGGAAGGAAATTTAATCTTTATTTTGTCAGGAGCTTCTGAGTCTTGCTGTCAACTTTTGAGGCACAAACGAAAAGGGGTGACATTTCTGTTCATTCCCAAAGAGCCATCTGCATTTATTTCCTGCTTTGTTGCTAATTAATCTTTTTGTGCTATTTATACATTTGAACTGTCATGAGTCTGAATCTGATCCCAATTACTTCCCGATAAATTGGGAGTGACCTTGGGGGAATCAGAGGCATTCCAAGGGAGCTCAGATGCAAGCCTAACTTCCAAAACCTTTCTCCCCAATGAAGTTTCTCTGCCCCAGAGGATTCCAGTGAGTACATGCAGTCAGCTTAAAATCTAGGTATCAAACTCTTTGCAGTGCCTAGATCTAGTCTATTTTACTCTTCTACCTTGTCAGTACTATTAGTCCACTCCTGCACGGAATTTTACCTGGTAATAAATAGATTTGCCCGGGGCTGCAGATTGCTTTGCAGCCTTTGTCCTCATGATATTTGTAAACAGAAACAGACAAACCAAGAGATAACCTTATATATGTAGACATATACATGCACAAACCATTTCTGCAACTTTATATTAGCGGCTACTGGGATATTGAGATTCAGTGGCTTTGAGTCCTTAAGCAAGCAACTCTGAATTGTACAGAAATCGCTGGAGACAAGAATAGTGTGTGCAGGTGCTGGTGCAATTTTCTTCCACATGACTTTGCCAGTGCTGAAGGGCTCCTGGTATTCCAGTTCCGGATTCCAAGCAGACACAGTGTCATCTAGAGGAGAAAGTATGGCCATGCACATTGAGATATAGAGGGAATATATTTCTACGGAAGTAAGTGTCCTGAATGAAACCAGTGTCCGTACTGATGCAAACTGCAGTTTTCCCTCCCTCATTATCTTTCTGGGTTGTGCGTGTGTGTGCGTGTGTGTGCATGGGGCATGACATGAAGGTCTCTTGGGAAACTCCTTTGTGATAAACTATAAAGAATATCTCACTGATCTGGGTCATTTCTGTCTTTCTATTATCTCCTCCTTATTTCCCTTCTCAAGAGCATGGCAGGCTAACAATAACTTTTGATACTTCAGCGTCTGGTTTGAAATGCTGTAGAAATAGCTTGGATAGCGAATTATTCCTTTGTAATTGGAGACGAGAGCCAGCAGGAGCCAGAAGGAAGATGATTGGCTTGCATTCAGGTTCTCCTTCTAAAGGCCCTACTATTTCTTTGCTTCTACTGTACAGGAAGCAGACAAGCTGTTATTTCTAGTTGTTGAGTACAATAGGGCTGGGAAGAAATGTGTTGGGTTTATATTAACCTCCTGTATTGAAAATCTTGGCAGAGTTAACTCAGTCCTGTACCCTTGCAAGACGCAACAGATAAATGAAGTATTGAGCCATTCACTGCATGGGAGGTTTTTCAATACTGCTGTAGAATAAAAGCGCTGTTCTGCACGGGCATTTCAGGTGGTGCAAAACATCGTGCTGGTTTTGGCCAAAGTTTCCCTATGCGTGTCCCTGCTGTGCAGCCCCTTCTGCTTTCAGAGAGCTGCTATAATTTGTCCCCAAAGATGGATATACTTATTTTATAAGGCACCCAGACAACTCTCTGGCATTTATACTTCCTAATGGTAGGCATTAGGAGAACATTAAACATAGTGGTCCTGGGGTTAGCTGCTTGATTGCGTGTTAGGATTTCATGCTGTGTAGGAGGGGGAAATGAGGAGTAACAATAACACAGCTTTAAAATATGCTCTTCAGTTAAAGGAGTCTAAGATCAATTCCAAGAAGACTGGCACGTGGGAGACGCATTGACACAAGCCTGGCAGGAAAGGTGATCTCAGTCCAAAGTTGATTCTGCCCAGGTCTTAGAAGAGAAGCATCCATGAGCAGGAATAACTTTGCATGAGTTATTTCTTCCAGAAGAATTGCAGCTGTCAAACTCATTTTGAGAGCATTTCTTCAGATGCAAACAGCTGCCTCCAGGCTTTGGAAACAACATGTTATTTAGATATTACCTGGTGGGAAAAGGGGTTTTAAAGGGCCTTTGTTTAAAATTATTTGTTTTAACCAAGCCCAGCAATTACAGTCAAAGCTATCCTAGGACATCCTAGGGTCACAGGAGACATACAAACATCACAAAAACCCAACTTGGTTTAAGAACAACAATGAAGTTGTTGTGAACGTGGCACTACTGGTACAAACAAGACCAAACAATAATCAAGGATATCCCTGACAAAAACTTCAGTTCAAGATTGGTGTCAGAGACTCTGGGTTACAGAGTTTCAGGATCACCATTAGGGGACATGAAAGGTCTTGAATCTGCATGAGCGGAGGAGAAACAGCAACTCTAATTTTCATGCTTCCCCTTTAATAGAGAGCGAGTCTCAGTTCTTTGTGCCACTAGATTTCACCTCGGCCAGGTACCTGCTTTTGGCAGGCATTTCATTCATGGCATTATGTAGCGTAAGTGAGAGAGCAGGACATATGAGGAACTCAACAATAAGACTAAATTCTTATAAGATCACTAGGCAATTTTTTTTTTTTTTTTTTTTTTCAGATTAGAAGCCACAGAAGGTTTTGAAAGGTGTGGTTTGTCTCAGAGGGACAAGAAACACCTCAGTTGTTAGCTGACACAAGACCAATTCCAATTTACATTTAGAGAACATGAGTAGGAGGTGTTATGGGCATTTCTTTGGCAAACAGATTTATTAATAGTTGAATTTATAGTAAGATTAGACATAAGGCTGAGATGTGGTGAATACCTGCAACTTCAGTGATACGAGGGGCAGTTTGCAGGATTTCACACCTCTCTGGATTTGATCTTCCAAACCAAGACTGTTTCAGAAGGTTGCATTAAGTATGAGTCATCTTTAAAGGACACGATTTGATGATTGGTTCCTGAGCTGGGAGCTTGTTTGCCCAGACCTTACTCATGCTTTCACCCTGTAGTCGGTGGGATTCAGCCATAATACTTAGACTCCACAAGAAGAGCAGAATGGACTTAGAGTCTTCTACATCTAGTACATGAGCTCATTTTTCTTCAGTATCATCTACCCATCCAGCTATCCCTATCCTGAGTACACACTGGTGGCTTGGAAGAGTCACTCTGTGTTGCCCACTGCACATAATTATAATTATGCAGGTGATTACTGAGCAGCTGTGCAGTGGGCTACACGCAGTAACTCCTGCAAGCATACTGATGTTTTACTAACCAGCACTTTCCTATGCTGCAGTTGTTTGGAGAAAAGTAGATACCTGCAGAAGAGATAGGTGAATTGGTTCAGATCCTGATACTCAGAGGCATCTGACAGGGATAGACGTGTAAGTTAATAAGAAGAGCTCATGAGGGTGTTTCAGTTGTTATCAGGGAGGGGGGACTATACATATATTTTATAATCACGTGTGATCATATTCTAGGATTGGTCTGTTCCTGTAGGTTAGTAAGTACACCAATCCCGTAATGACTTACTGATAGCAAGCTAGTTCATCATGAACTGGGGGTTATGATTACCAGATAAGAAACCTCACATTTTGGGAAAGGGAGAAAAGAAGAGAGGAGAAACCCTATTAGGTCTTGTCCTCCACTAACACTGGACATGCCGCACATCAAATCCTCTGCTTGTATGTTAATTACTGCACTCATTAAGCAGTAGGAGCTGATTAAACAAAAGTCACTCAGAGAGTCTGATGATGGAGGTGTTAACTTCCAAAGCAAATCCAATTAGATGGCTGGATAAGTATTTGCATACATTAACATTAACTAGCCCTTTCTTTTGTAAAGAGCCAGGCAACATCTTCCTGGGTGCAGCCCAAATCAGAATTTTGATCATGTTCTCACGTGAATGGTTCACTGTTTCTAATACTGCAGGTCTGTGGCTGAAAAGTAAGAGATGAAACCACATTAAAAAATCATGAATAAATATACATTAGGTAGGTGTAAACCTTGATAGGCAAGGTGTCCCTTCTAAGTCAACATGCATGGGACAGTTAGAGCTACATTTTGTGTTGCTACCAGGATCAGGAGTCACTGAGATGTAAATAAAATGACCTAGAGATTAGTCGTGTTCAGTCTCCTGAGTCATCCAAAGCCTGTGTGTTAATATCAGTGCTGCTGCACTTCAGAGCACAGGTTATCATATCTTGCGGTGTCATTTCAGGTCCCAGCATTATGAAAACCTGCTGTGCCAACTCAGGTGCTATTAGGTAACCCATACGCTTAAGTAATATTTACCAGTGTTTTCTGTACTGTTTTTGACATGCTGAACATTCAGGGATCCTACTAAAATCTATGGAAGCTGCATGTCTTCTGCATCCTTGAAAAGGAAAGGAGGTGCTTCTGGTACCTCCGTCACGGACCACTCATCTGTGAGTGGCTGTCAGTAGGAACGCTTAACACCTTCATACACATTGGGAATAAGACTTTCTGATGTGGATTTCTCACAGAATAATGAATAGGAAGCACAAAGCAAGAATAAAAAGATTTGCCTTTGCTAAGACTACTTCTTTCATTACTTCCAATATGAGAATATCTGTGTGTAATCATGGTCACCCTCCATTTGTGTCAACTTAGCCAGTAAATCCATAGTAACAGGTCAGTATTATCCTATGTAGCAACATGTCCCCATGCATAGCAAGATTTAAAAAATAGCAACAAAAGAAGAAAAGGGACAAAATGCAGTTATTAGCATGTTTAGGCAGCAAAGAAGGTGAAAAAAAAGAGAGCAGTGATAACGTTTTATCATTTCTTTCCTGTATAAGAAATTCACATGCACTCTGCCCTATCAGTTTTAGGCAGACAGATGACAGATGCCCTCAGACTAGAAAGGCTCAATAATTCTGCGTTGTTATTATTATGACTTCTTTAGAAAGGATAACATTTCAACTATTAAAATCACTTGCTTTGTGCTGGCTCATTGTTAACGACCTACTTTATCACCATCAGTAACCCAAATAGTAATGCTCTCACTGGATATAGTAATCAAGAATTGATTTGCAGTCTGAGCTAAGCCTAGCTGCCGTTATTGGAGTCTCAGTTGGTTGGAGATGAGAAGTGACTTCCAAGCTGTTCATTTGTTCTTTCTCCTTTAAAAGTTGGCTAGGAACAGACCAGCACCACCCCACTAGTACATCCCTGAATCCTTTTTACTGCAAAATAAGCCTATGTAATGATGAAACCTTATGAAACTCCCAGTCTATGAGGATTTGCTGTCAGACTGCAAGCAATTGGCCCAGTCCATGATTTCTGACTGGTATCAAGAGCTGAGAAAACATCTTCCTGGAAGAAAGAAAAATCTCTATACACCATTACCCAGAGTCTACATATCCCTGTGGTTGGACTCCTCAGAGAGTGGGCCCCTCAGAGAGCTCAGGTTACTTGGCCATGCGTTCGTGATGAAGATGCAGCTGAAGTTTGGAGCCCAACCTTTCATGCTGTATATTCACGCTCTTTGTTTCTATTATGGTCAGACAAGGGAAGTGGATGTTAGGGAAATCAGAAAGGTGGTGCTAGATCAACTGAAAGTGTCCTTCCAAATATTTCCTTTGTAGCCAGCAGAAACGGATATTTAGTCCCTTGAACACAGCATGCATTTCATTCATTTGTATCCCATTAAGCATCAGCTGCTATAGTGAATTAGGCTGGACAGAAGAAAACATGTGGTTTCATTCCCTTCTGCAAAAGCAATCAGAAGAGTGTGATTGTAATGAAAACGTAAGGGACCATGTGAGGTAGTTCTGTTTTCTGGATTTTGCTAGGCATAATGCCTACAGCTGGTCTAACAGAAAAGCTCTCCTGGACAGCTGGTGTTAGCAGTATTAGGGAACAGCAAATTCATCCATGTGGCTGTCATCTCAGTCACTTCCCACCTAGACCATAGCCCCTGGCCAGCCACAGAATGGAGCAGTTCTCTTGGCAGAGAGAGACAAGGCATAACAAAATCCCTCCTGAAGTTGGGTTTTGACCCTTGTTTCTAATGCAAGTGGAGCAGACTCCAAGATTAAAGTTCTTCATGCACCTTTCTCCTGAATGTAGCTGATTCCTCCACTGCTCCCAGAAAGATCTCTGTGCCACTTCAGTCTGGGTCCATTCTGCACTACAGCTAGCAACCCTTATATAGCCTGGCTTCTGGGGTGAGCCAGTGAATAACTGTTCTTAGGCAAACACCAAAACCTGACACTGTTAAGGATATATTATTTATTGTTATTTTATCATGCTGCTACCAGAAGAGTAGAAAAACACATTCCAATGCAGCTCAAAAAAAAGAAAAAGAAAAGAAATGAAAAGTAATAAAATAAAATAAAATAAGATAAAATAAAATAAAATATTAAGTGCTGATTAGGTTTCTTTTGGCAGCCAGGTCATTCAAACATTTTGATTGGTAAAGGGAGTTGTAAATCCACAACCAGCTCTGTACTAAAGTTTCAGGAATACTCCTGTCTAGTTAAATTATCTTTTCAGAAAAATTATTGCAGTCTGCAAAAACACTAGCAAAGTACAGTTATGTGTTAGTCTTTCAGAAATCGCATGACCAGACTACAAATTAGGCTGAACTCAAAGGTAACCCACAAACACACCATGCCATGCGTTCTCTCTTTTTCCGCAATGAAGATGTCTGAGCAGTTTGAAAGAGAAGAGAACAATGGAGATGCAATTGCCCAGAGATAATAGAGAGGGTATTTATTGGCATGTGATCAGTGAAAATAAGCCACTGTTTTAATTTATTATCCAAGGTGCTTCAGATCAAAGGTTTGCAAAGTGATAGGCACTTGCAGCTGAGATTTGAGATCTCTCAGAGGGTCTGATGCTGCTGATGTTACCCTTCTAACATCCAAATTATTTTTTTATTCCATCTCATTAGTAGGGATAGGTCTCAGCGCTGAGCACCTGTCACTGTATTTTAAGAACCTCAATCAATAATCAGAAAACCGTAGTGGCTTCTCAGATAATTTAATCTAAACCGTAAGGGTAGTTCTGAAATCAGATTTGAGCTGTCTCTGTCCCCTGTACAACTTGTGTTAAGAAAGTGAGGCTGGTTGCC
Source organism: Burhinus bistriatus (assembly GCA_013397275.1). Lineage (NCBI taxonomy): Eukaryota > Metazoa > Chordata > Aves > Charadriiformes > Burhinidae > Burhinus > Burhinus bistriatus. The sequence goes on along the minus strand of VYXH01002544.1, from coordinate 470,192 downwards.
TTCTGCCTTCAAACAGGAATGGAAGTCACAAATGTCCGTTTTCTACAACAAAAGAGATGTTCTTTGAAATCTGAATGTCCCAGACTTAATCCTTACAGATCATCTCCAGAGCAGCATGTTACAAATACATGCAATCTGTGTTCCTGACCCAAACTTCACACCCTCTGAACACTCAGATCTGCTCTGCCCATACCCCACAGAGTCATACTTAAAAGGATCTCAAGAGATCCTCTAATCCATCCGCCTGCCCCGAGACACAAACTGCAGTCCCTCTTCTGAGCAGATGTTGCAAAGTTCATCGGTTTGATGTCACTGAACACCCAAGGGCTCTGCTCTAAGAATAAAGGGGTACAGATGCTTTCTAGGTTATTTTAGTAGGAGAGTTTGGGTTCTTCTGAAATGAACAGAGAGTGTTATCAGTAGCCTCTTGTCCTTATAAAGGTCAGAGTGAGTGTGACAGTGGTTTCTACAGCAATAGAGTGAAAGAGCTTGGACTACCTCTTAGGGCAGTGAGAGCGTAATTTGAATCATAACATAAAGCAGCTGAAATTCTTCCCATACTGCAAAAGAAGGAAGGATGTTGCTACCTAATGGTGACTAACTGGCCTGTGGAATATCATCGCGTTAGTGGGACCAGGTCAAGGACCAGCCACAAAAAGCACTAATGAAATTGGCTACAACAGAAATCATTCCCTTTATAGGATGACTGATGGAGAGGAGCCATAGTTTGAGCTGCTCCATTTGTTTCTGCAAGTCTTTATTTCACATTGTCACTAGATAGACATTTTCCAAAGCGCTAAAGAAGAAAGTCATCGCTCATAATTGCTCATTAAGAATTGTTACAGCTCCTTGAGTCCAGTCATCATTTATGAGCCAGTCTTTAAACACTGGCATGACTAGGTGTATTTATTACGTATTAATTAGTGCAAATGCACGCATTTGAGTTTACTGAGCATCTCCTGCTGAGGATATTAGACTTCTAGAGAAGCTGCTCATCTCAGGCACAAATATCCCCCAGTACGTAGATTCCCACTGGGCAAAGCTCATTAATTAGTGAGAAGTTCTGGATTAGAATTTGAAGCTGGGCATGGAAGTGACCAGCCTAGGAGCAGCTGAATGAAAATTAAACCAGGCTGCCTCACGACAGCAGGACACAGATGCATGCTCTCCATTTCCCTGCTGACTTCTCCGTTCCCCTGTGAGGCTATTCAGCTTCAGCAGAATCTGTCAAGTATTCTTTAAATTGCTTCAGAAACTCCTTGTAGTGTCTGTAAGAACAGGGGAGAGAGGTGAATTTGGTAATTCAAGGAAATGACAGTGTCAGAGGTGGCTATAAAACACTGTCAGTCTTAAGACTGCGTTAGCCTGGAGACCTCAAGAAGATTTTAAGCTCCTTAATGGGAGCAGTCTTAAAGAGGATAATATTATAAAAATGTTCACAAGAAGAAAAGCCTTCTGTTGCACGGAACTTATATAATGCCGAGTAAGCTTTTCTGAGGGATAAAACAAAGGGAGAGTGGGCATCAAAATGGACCTACTACAAACCACTACCGCCTGGTGGAGAATCTGCAAATGCTGGCGATCAGGAGGCGATGCAGGATTTATAGATGCCTATCACAAAGGAAGTTTTAAATCCTGGCAATTCTATGTAGGCACAAAAAGATGCACTAAGCACCATTCTGGGCTGGGAGTAGAGTGCTGTATTCTGAGCCTTGGTTTAGGAAGACGAGTGTCCTGCTGCAGTCAATGGAGAGAAGTTCTGAGAGCTTTTTGGAGTCCCTGTCGAGCCTCCTTGCACCGGCTAAAGTTTTATGCGCGTGCCCCAAAGTCATCTCATATTCTTATGGGTTGGCCATCTCCTCAGATGACTGCTAGGAGAAGGCAGTGGTTACCTTATTCTTGTCTGTACCCTAGGTTTTATAAAAGGCAAATTTAAAATTTTCAGGGGTTTCTGAGGAACTCATTGCCTTTGTCTCTTATTTTGGAATCACAGCTTTCATGAACGCAGGTGGAAGATGCAGATTTCCCTGTGGGGCCCCCGGAGCATGCCTGTATCAGCACAACAAAGAGTATTCTTGTTCAGCTCAGGAGCATGACCTGGCATCTTCTTGAACTGCAAGCAAACATCTCAAATGCTGATTTAAGAGTTCTCCTCCGTTACAGACTCTTTATTCCAGTTGGGGCAGTGCATTGCATACACTGACTACAGTGTCACCTCAGTATTTTGTCTAAGAGAAAATCTCGAGTCAGACACATGGGTAATACCTAGGCCTACAGTCAAACCTCACACCAGACTTGGCCATTGCCTAATGAGTTCTCAGTTTAACCACACAAGACAGATAAAGGGTAGGGAAAAGACTGCTTTTCCTCCTATATTCATTCTGTCAGACAGAAAAAAGAAAACCTCGACTGACCTAAAAACCCATCAATTCTAATATCCGAGCGAGGGAGACTGGGACGTTTGTGTCAGCGTGGCTTTCGTGAACGCGGCCAGCAGTTGGCGAGGTCTGGGATGGCCTCTAGTGGCCACTGGGAGCTGAAGGGAAAAAATGCAGCTTTTCGGGAAAGAGGCAGATAATAGCTTCCCTAAGCATTGCTTTGGCTTCCTACAGAGAGCAGTCTGGAGAGTTCCAGATATTTTTGTCTGTTGTTAAATTCAGCATACAGTTGCCATTACGGGCCCCACTAAGAGCCTGATCATTCACAGCATGAATCCTATATTGCAACACTGAATAAAGCAAAGGACTTGCCATTCCTGCAAGAAGAAGGAGAGAAATAATGCTCCTACATTACAGTAGGGGCTGTAGAGCAGATCTGAAAGTACGTTGGTGCCAGGCTTCTCGGGTAGTTTGAGCTTAGTAGGTGCCCAGGCACAGAGCTCTGGCGCAGTGTGAACGCCTCTCCACTTTCAGGATCAAACGGTGAACGGGCAGGGAGTCTGAAATAAAGCCTCTCTCCAAACAGGGAGGACCTTGGTCCCACACATGAAGTAGGAAGTTTGAGGGAAGCTTACTGTAAAATTTGGGTCACAACAGTACATTTCACCTGGCTGACTTGGGAGGATAGATTCAGCCTCTGTTCATTTTTAAAAAGCCGTATAGCCAATTCAAGTTGCCAAGTGTTGGGAAACACTGTAAAATTCAGCTGGTGGCTCTGAGAGGAAAGTGATGAGCAACTCTAGTGTTATATTTCCTAATAACAGAAGAAATAGATGCAGTCTGAAGAAGCCAAGACTTATTTCTCACCCAAAGTGCTTAAAAATTAGTTCAACTTGAAGTAAATGTTCCAGTCAATTTGTTTTTCCAGTATCCGACCTGCTTTGTTAGTAATGCAAGAGTAATAGAAAAAATATATTGACAGAACTGTATCTGCAGAATACAGAGCAAAGCCTGCCTGTGCTCACGGGGAAGACTATTACCGATTGCTACAAGAATGTTTCTCAAAATGGTTTATAAGGCATCAGCAAGTCTTTAATTTAACTGTGTGCCATTATTACATGCTGAGTGTGGTTTATTATTGTACTAATAAACCATAAAGAAGACTCTATAACTTCATTACCACAGTCAATTGCCATGTGCAATGTTAATTTGCCAACAGATCATTAATTGCCGGTACTCTCTGAAATGTAGGCATAAAACAAAACTATTGGGCAGAGTTTCTTTTCTAGCTTCTGTTCTGCTGACGGCAGTAAGACTGAGCACACGGAGAAATAGCTGTGACTTGCCAGCAGAAAGGCTACGCTCTCTACTGAACCCGACGGAGAAGGAAACCACGGAGGTTTCCAATCCCAGAAGTACTCCACTGACCTTTGTACAATGAAGGTAGTTTCCCAAAAAGGCCAAAGGTATTCTGAGCTGAACCTTTAAAAATGTATGTTTTGCACTATCCCAGATTTTTACAAATATTACTGTTTTGGGAAGTATCATTTTTCCATAGAGGAAAATCAAATCAAAATACTTAATTTGGCTGAAGTAACCTCTTCAATAAAGTGATAAACTGCACCGTCATATTGTGTAATTTTGTATGTAGAGTTGTTTCTGAGTCCTTTTTGGGCTCTCTAATGGACAGTACCACATGCATATATAGCTGTATATTATGAACTCTGTGGTTGGCAACACAATGCCTTGCTCATCAGTAGATAAACAAGTTTAAGTGCATTGGGGAAGCTGCTGGAATAAGAAAATGCAGTTCAATGTTGAGAGAAACAGATGTTTACATCAGTTCAGCAAAGCAAAATAGAACATTTAAATTTTGGAAGAGTGAAAACACCAAAACACTCACAAAAATCTCTGATCCTGTGAGAAGTTCATCTTTTGCCTGATTCAGAATGAACCTCAACACTGGAATTTTATCTGGGGATGAAATTCCAAATTGTGCTCTGCTGAATCAGCAGATTTGTTCCAGTTTTGGAGTACGGTGTGATGGTCCTGAAGCTGCATGATCTCTCTCTTAATGATGACATTACAACAAGGAATTTTTTAATGCTCTGGAGATACAACCGCTCTCCTTTCAGATGCAAGATGGGGTATATTAAGCTTCATAGGAGATGTTTCTTTAAATTCCTAACTAAATTGCTGGCACACTAATGTCCTTTTGCAAAGCTTGTCTTACATGTTATTACTCAATACAGAAATCTGAAAGGTTATAAGGTGATAAAAAATTTCCGCCACAGTCAATGTGGGATATTCCTTTAATTATACACCCCAGAGGATGAATATAGTAGGATTTGAAACTGTAAGACAGAGACATGTTAACAGTACTCTGCAGCTCATACCATTCAGAGATGGTCTTGATCCTGGTTCTGGTGAAAGAGTTGATGTCTAACTGGGAAGTTTCTATGGTCCTGATGACAAGGTGGTAATTTAACACCATGGTCAGCTTTACCCTGAAGCATGTTTCTAATTAGTAGGAATAAGGCAAGGGGAAAAATACAAGCGAGAGAGCGCTTGAAAGTTTAAGGGCATTAATTGCCTCCCAGCTGTCAGGGTAGTAATTAAATTCAGCTTGTTGACTCCAGCTTTGTTGCGATTATGTGAAATTAATCTTCAAACACACTGAAAGCTTCCATTGCTGTTCATTTTAGTGCTGAAACCAGCAAATCCCGAACAATATGCAGAGAAGCATTGGCGTGCATCTGGCAGTCACCCAACAAAAATGTCAACTTAGAGAAATGTGATGAAACTTTTTTCCCAGTCGGCTGTTGTGCAATATTTTTTCCCTTGTTTATTCTTCTGACCAGGCCGGAACTACGTCCATCTCTCTGAAAGACCAGAAACTCGACTGACAATCTTTTGAAGAGGTCACAAAAGTCCGGTTGCAATTCTTCTCCCACTCCTTAGCTCAAGCTGGATTAGATGTAAAGGATTACTTGGAAATTTCAGCTTTCAAAGAACAAATCCTTCCTGCTTGTTAACTTTCGATTAGCACTGTCAGCCTCCCTGTGCTATGCATCACACACAATTAAAAGCAGTTTCTGCCCCAGAAAGCTAGAACTTAAAACTCCCTGCTTAGTATGCAAATACATTACCTGACTTGTGCATATGTGTCAAAAATTTATGCATCAGTGTAGTCACTGGAAGCTTGCTATTAACATCAACCAGTACGCTAAGTCCTTTTTATGTAAGTGAGGCGTGCATAAATACATTAATGCATTTTACATCCCTACTTTCAGAAAAAAACCGTCATTTTTCTATGAATATATAAATACCCTTGTAACTGCACCTACTATATTAATTAAGTGATGTTCACTCCTAAGCAGCGATGTACCAAGGAATAATTGATTGGGTGGACTCTTATATCTACATAGAAACAATGTTTGTTACCTCTGCTTGCTGCTTTTAGCTACTAGGTTTTGCCTAAGAATTCAATCAAATTGGCAGCACGATTTAGATTTTTCTGCTAACTTTCGATGTCATCTTTGAGAAACCAGCAATCTCAGTAGTCGAAACTTGCAGCGAGAATCGTGCACTTTGCAGAGTATGAGATAGTCAGGTACCGCATGGTGTCCGAGATCTACGTGAAGAAAATAAATAATGCATTCTACATTGTGTGGACCAGAGGGGGAAAAGAGTAGCACAAATCAGTAATGCTTTCTTCCTGAGTATGGACACCCAGTTAATATTGGTGAGTTACATCCACTGAACGAGATACTACAGGTGAACTGAATGCCACAACCTCCTGGGCAGCAATCAGTGCTCTCTTGTACCTCCTTTAGCAGTGGAGCATCTCCGTGGAGGCTGACCTTTCTCTTACCCTTGGAGCAAGTAGTTGGCACAAGAAGAGAAATGAGATGAAGTAGTTTGTGGTGTTGAATTTCCTACATCTTGGGTTCCCATAGCAATATTCACTGGTAATTGCCTGGCCACTACCAAATGAGTACACTCACTGGTCCCAGAGGTTTTTGTATCCTGCAAGAGAGACCTGGAAGCAGTGTGTCGTACAGTGGAGACCACTAGGAAGGACTGGGATCTAGCTGAGTCCTCTCTGACTGCCCAGAAACTTTGCTAGGGCAAATTGCTGTATGGTTTGATTGACTGACAGCTCTAGTGTCCTCTTATCTGGATATGTATCCCCAGTTTTCTGTAGCACCTATCTGATTCTCTAGCTGGTCAAAGAAGTATACAATCAATATCTGCCTCTTCATGCTGTTTACAAAAGCTTTATAGAATTCCTTTGGGGATAACTATTTGACTTCAGTCTGGGTGATGGTGAACACTACTGACCCTTTTTGCCTTCAAGAGCTAGATTCAGTCCTGTTTTGCTATGTTACAACATATAACCTCTGTTCTTTGCCTGTAATACAGGATATGCTGTACAAAAAATGTCAACCGATAGGGGGCAGAGCTCAGTTTTTCAGAGCTTGTATTACAAGGAAGGGGTTTGCACATGAAGCCAGCTACTGGATGCAAAGCCTGGCTGTTGAGGTGGCCAAAGGGTAGAAGCCCTAACATGCTTTTGGAATCATTTGTTTTCCTGAATTTTACTCGATATTGCATCATAGTCTAAATTTGGAGAAGGCCCAGTACAAACTGAAAAGCACTGGGGTATTTTTACGTTTCTGGCAACCCAGAATTCTTCTGAGCTGAGAATCAGCCATGATGAATTTCAATGCCATTGGGTATACACCTGGCAGGCATCCATGGTGGCCTCAAACCACATGCTTGTGTTCTACCTGAAGGCAGCTCTTGACCTTGCTGTTTATCATCTTCCCATTCAAGGGAAGAGCGATGAGGAACTCCCGCCAACATGTGCGATATAGCAGGGCATGAGTCTCCATCAGTAGAAAGAGCTGGGACTGGTATCTCAGATAAATCGTCTTTACCTTGTTGACTGCGTCATTCCCAAGTTTAGTGTGGATTTCAAAGGGAAATGCATACCTTATCCATGTATTTTTGAACAGCACCAGATCTCTAGGTAACCCTCTAGGACAGAGATGATAGTAAATTTCTAGAACTTTGGGAAATTCAATTAAAGTCCCTGTGTCACAGAAGCTCAGGGATGCTGTTAGGTCATTCAGACCTGGCTCTTGTCCCAGAAAACTTTAAATGTTTAACTGGGTTATCTAAGGACCCTAATTGCTGTATGCTCTCTCTACAACCTGTGGGTAGGAAGAAGCCTGTGAAAACAAGGTTTAGCCCACCTGAGGTATGCTATGAGGATAATTGCAGTAAAGATTGTGAGGGACTGGGGTTGAGAATGAAGCTGCCGAGGGAAGACAAGCCACTGCAAAGTTTGTTGTGTTCTGAAAGAAATGCTGGAGTTCCTGGAGTTCGTTGTACCAAAACCTGCTGAGACCCTGATTAGCAGAGCTTGCCAGAGGCATTCGGGTGGTTTTGGCTCATCTTCTGAGATACCTAAGAAAAGAAACTGCAGACTCAGGGTACAATCTAACTTCTGATTTTGTAACCAAAACTAATTTACCCTTGTTCCTCATATAATTTGGCTATGTTCAGTTGAAAGTCCTCCAGTAGATGCAGTCACCACAGAAATTTCCTTGGATTATACACCTAAAATTTCATAACTACCCCACAAACAAGCTTTTTGTCCACCCTTGAAGTCTAGCCTTCCAGCCCAGCAGAGGACCGCAGCCATAGCTTGGGTTTTGCAGTAACACGGGCTACCCCGCAGGGTGGATGCATGCTTTTATTAAACCCCAGTCATAGCATTGGAGGCTGGGGAGATAGCAGTCCTCTGCCACCTTCCCACAAGTTCTCACATTCTGTGCTGCCAGAAGTCCGGGACCCCACCAAGGCGACTGCAGCCCCAGTGTCAGCGCAGTGCAGGCATGAGCAGCTGCGTGGTTTTTCCCTCCTGGAGCTGGCAGGCTCTGCACTGCGGATATATCCTGGGATCTTCTGGTTGCTGCTGTTCTTAACTACAGCTTCCCTCCTACAAGGCTTTTTCTGCCTTTCTTATTAGAAAACAGGAGAATCACTGACCCTAAATTTAACCTTAATCTTAACTCTTTAACCCCAATTTCTTTCTGAACTATTTATTTCTGCCTTCTCTATTATTTTTTGAGCGGTGCTGACAGGCGATAGTTCTGGAATAGTGAAATGTCCTGCAACCATGGTAACGCAATGCACTCATTGGAAAGTTTTCTGATACTAAAAGAATTAGTTTACCACAACCTTGTACATTAGGTTTCCTATGAGATTCCCAGGCTCACCATGTTGTTTAAAAGCACAGAACTCATTGACTGATCAGGTAACATTGCAGAGAATGACTCTGACGTGCTGCACAGCATTTGCCCCTGGAGCACACGGCAGGAACAAGCCCAAAGGAAACCGCTTTTTTAAAGCTATTGAGCTGGAAAAATTGGAAGTATCATCATTAAAGGGTACTTTTGTTCTATTCCATTGTAGGATTCCCTTGCTTCAGATGTAAGCTTTAATTTTGCAGCAATCTGTTTTGATTTGTGAAGAGAAAGAGAAGCCCTACCGCTGACAACAATAAACAATTCCTCTCCTTTTTTCACCTTGCCACCTTTTGTTCCCGGTGGGAACGGATTCCTGCTTGCTGAAGTCACCGGTACCTCCACTGTAAATATTACCCATAGTTTACCTCTCTTTCCATTATCTCTGTCTCTCTCCTGAATTTATATATGATCTTACTCCTTTTCTTCTATATTATGCCCAATGAAAATCCCCTAAGCGCATGAAAAATGGGGACTGTAATGCATGAACAAAAATTAATAAAGCCAGAAGAGAACATGAAATCAATAATCTAATTCTGACAGCTTGCTTTGTCTCTGTGGCCAGGCTGTAAGGAGGTACTAGTGTTTCCCTCTGTTTAAAATTAATTGAACTATTTTATCATATCAGATAAGAGTGCACTCTTTGTGCTATTGAAGTGATAATTATGACATGATAATTACAGTCTGTGGACTGCATGATTCTGTGAATGAGTCAGCACAGGCAATTAGTTTGCGACAGCAACTTTGTATGAATGTGTCCCTACAGACAGGAGCTACAGGATAGTCTAGCTGCTTATTATCTCTGTTCCTCAACCTTCCTTATTCGCAAGAGGATAGTTTTTGTCGCGTCGTGGTTGTTGTGGTTTTGGGCGGGTAGGGGGGGGTGGGCGGAGTTGAAGGGGTTGGTTTTGATTTTGTTTCCAGTTTGGGCAACCCATTTGGCTAAACATAATGATTGCGGGAATCAGAGACAGAAAAAGATGGCAACAGTATGAATCTATAAGGTTGTGGATTCGGAGCTCTATCATGGTGTCCTTTGAGAAATTCTGTTTGTTGCCAGAATACTACGGGCTCCCCATGCCTGCTGCACCTTAGCATGGCTCCATTAAAACTGATCAGCCTTGGAGTTTTCTAAATCATCCGTCACTGTAATATCCTGTTGACAGCTCTGTGCTCCTCTGAGCTCACTGAAAAACCTCAAGAATGTCTTGGAAGAAGGAAGATAAAATACTTGTTGGCAGAGAAAACTGCATCAAAAGTTGCTGAAGAATTGCTTGGTTTCGGCAAGCTCAAAGCACAAGAGTATTTTGTCCCAAGACAGTCCGAAGCAGGAGACAAAATAGAGATATATGCAGACAAGGAAATAATGAAACGATTTTGGGAGACGTGAGAGAGTGCGGTCTCACAGCAGGGAAGTTGTTAGGTTATTCGCTTTTAGAGGGAAGGTAAGGAAGAAGGAGAATGTTGTTTAATTTCTAGGTATCCTTTCCCTGTGTGATCTCAGATGAAAGAGGAATAATTGTCTCAGAATAAGTCAGTAATGCATTGCAATAAATAATACACAGGGCAACATACTGAAAAAGTGGAGAGAAAACAAAATACAGAACAGCTACTTACTAAGTGAACATCATCCATCCTGTGAGCTGATGAGACAGTGGAAGAAACAGTGTATGATCGTGCAATTAATGATGATGCATAACAGCATGATCCAAAAGAGCTGATTTAGGGCCACCTTTCCTAACTCCACAGTGTTTAATTTTGCAACCCTAATTTTCTTTGACTGTGTGTGTAATTATATCTTCACGGTATTATTCATTTATCACAATGTTTATTTCTAAGCTAGTTCCACCTTAGGCATGCAAATATGAATGTCGTAAGATCAGGCCAGACCCAAGGCAGCTCAAATAGAGAGGGTATATTTTTATTCCTTGAATGTCATGGTATGTTACCATCAGTGAAATTTCAGTAAAGGTGCCATTCCCTTATCCTAGATCCCTAGTAGATGTGATGAGCTGCAAGCGAACTGTCGGCAAGAAGGATTTGTCTATAACATATTGCCTTCTGATAAAAGGAACCAACACACGTACAACGTGTCGCTATTAGGTCTGGCTTTGGAGTTCAAGAGACAGATGCTCTGCTCATATCCGCAATGTTCTGTTGAATTCTGTATACACTAAGTGCGAATGTGATTCATAGAGAACCACAGGCTTGTCCCAGGGCTTGTGGGAGATCTTCTGGGAGAGAAAATGATGTGTCCTGTAACGTTCCAAACAAAGGCATTTTTATTTATTGGGAAAGACTGTGTTGACTTGAGAATAACCCTGTGCTGTGTTTATGTCTTGCAGGTCAAAAATCAAACTGGAAAGACTGTCACATGCAGCCTAAGGGACATCTGTTTGAGTGACACCTAACAGAACTCCTCCTGAACATGCAGTACCTGGCCTAAGCCCCAAACTCAGTCGTAAGAATAGCTCAAAGATCAATTTATTTTTTTTTTCAATAAGGAATCAAATTATTTACTATTCCTTTGTTCTCTTCACGTGGCTGCAGTACCATTATAAAAATCCTCTTCTCTGTTCTCCCCTCACTGACACACAGAGAAAATTGTTGGACATGATAGCCAGACGTGTCTTCAGTAGCCCTTTCCCATTCACTTACGCAACTGGTTATGAATATTGATAATTGCTGTCTCTGACACTTTGCTTGTTAACAGGTTTCAACCTGCAAAAGGATCCAAAATACTGTGCATAAAATCTTAAATACTAAAATTATCATTCTCTGCCAGAAATAATATTTCTAGCTTTCCAGTTCTTTCCCTTGAACAAAGAGAGGAACAAATAGAAAAATAGTAGAACCAGATAAATGTTGGCTGGAAAGGACCTCTGGTGGTCAGTAATTCAAACTCCCTTTTGGCGGAGGAATATTGCCAGCAAAGGTAATAAAGAAAGCCCTTACAAAGCAGAGATGGTCCCCACTTGTATTTTATAATTATGTATGCTCATTCACTTCATACAATACAACAGGTTTCTGTGTTACTGGGGAAACCATAGCCTGGAAACAGAGTGTAGCAGTACAGGTCTTGGCAGAGGAGTTCTGAGATGTGAACAGTGGTGCACCACGTGCGGAAAGCTGGTTTTTATCTCAGCCCAGCTGTCCATCTGGTTGGAGTCAGCAGAAGCATAAGGTCAGGTGCACAACTGTGAGCCAAATGGACTGGAGTCTATCGGCCACTCGTGGCTGCTTTATGTACCACAACATGGACATGAGAGATGGAGATTCAGTATGTGTCCTTCATCACTGATTCTACGGGACGTGGTTGGAGTGTCGCAATAAATAGCTGGAGCTATTTGGTAAGGACCATGAGCTGTTTGGGAAGGACACCTTATTAGACACGGAGCAGGAGTTATAACCGGACCCCTTTTGTGTGCTCCGGTCATGTTATGCCGATTAAATAGATGCATGGGGTCCCTGGAAGCTCTGCTGAGATGAATGAGGAATTTTCTTGAAGAAGGCACCGTATAGGGTGAGCATGAGGTCCCCTTTTGGGGTTTTCCTCCCAAATTCCAGGCTGGAGGAAGGAAGGAAGTTTTGCAGGTAGCACTGTGGAGACACAGACAGAGCTGCCTTTTACAAGACAGCCCTGAAGGCAGGCCACCATGACTCACACAGGTCTTCAAAGGCTGCCTAGCCCACAGGACTTCAGTCCATACTGCTGCAGGAGCAGCCCTGGAGATGGGTGAAAGCTGTATTCCTTTCTTCAAGATCAGTGGTGCTCACAGAGAAGCCTTTCGCCTTTCATGCACGGGGGATGGCTGAGACATGAGGAACCACGTGTTTTATGGATAAGAAATGATTGTGTGGCCAGTATGGAATGTGTAAAAAGGAACAACTTTGGCAATTTCAGCCACTTGTTTCACACATTAGGGCAATAGTCCCATTGTAGAAAAGACTTCGCTCTGTCGTGCAGGCCTTATGAATAGAGATTCATTCGTACTTACGAAACTCTATGCAATGACTGCCTTTAGTATGTCTGTTTAGATGACATTGAAGAGGTGATTGACAGTAGGTAAACTTTTATGGTTATTTCCAGCAGAGAGCGTTGACTCTGACAGCGGCAAAAGGGTTGTATCACTCATATCTTGAAACGAGTGGGGAGAAGAAAATCAGCATTCACTTGCAGAAATGAGGTTTTTGGCCAAGATTTTGTTATTGAAGAAGTAACTGATGTTACCTGTTACTCATTGATTTTCACCAACATATGTTTTTCTGAGTCACAGTAGTGCTGAAAACAGGGCAGCAGCAAGATGTGAATCAAAATGTCTAAACCCAGGGGTAATGTTCAGTAGAGCAACTGGCACAAGTAGAGAAAAGTAAATTTAAAAAAATTGTGCTGATAAATAAGCAATGCAGTTCAAACTAAGGGCAGTGTGTGGCTAGTTGCTCTGAACTTAACTTACTGTGAAATCCAGCCTATAACTTTGATGCAGGTTCCCCCGTTCCTCTCATTATGATGTAAGGGAAACAGGACATATGGCCCCAATGATGCCCTGCATGGGGTTGCTGAAGAACCAGTGAAATAATCTCAGCTTGTTTTGTGCTCTTTGAATAGAAATTTTTTAAACAATTTATCCTACGATGACATCTGGTGGTTGTTTTTCTTTGACAGGAAGTTCTTGCAGAAGTATCCTGCCAAGAGCTGCCCAAGGGTGAATCTTCCCACGACAATAATTCACTGGGGTTCTACTTTTGGGGAAAAGTGCAAATGTATTAGCAAGATTGAGTACTTTTTCAGTTAATAAACATCACACAGTCCCTCCTTGGGGCCAGCCGCTGTGGCTAATTGTCTTATTGGGAATGATTTGATGGTCAAGTATCCAGCAGAGAAGCCCCTGCTGCATCTGGAAGATGTACTGGTTCATTCTGAGAGCAGCCACTGTTCAGCCCAAGAATATGCTGTGATTTGTCAGAGATCAGAGCATCCACGTACCCATTTTAGCAGCAGAAGTTATGAGCACACTCAGGAGTGGGCACGTCTCTGTCGCAGCCGCTGAGCATCGCTGTGTCGGGGTGCTGAGTCCTCTGCAGAGAGTGATCCCAGGGCTTTTAAGCCATCCAATGGCAGCAGGGGGGGAACCTCCTCCCCCAGACAGCCCATAACAAAGCCCTAAAAGACAGAGAAGGTAAAAATGACCTTCAGTTGTCTCTTTCCTGGAGCTGGGCACCATGCACTGACTGGAGAAAACTGTGACCCAGTCTCTGCTCCTGACTGCAGCGAGGTGGCCACTCAGGTGTTGGTGGTGGCCAGCACTCATCTGATCCAAGACAGCCTGCAGGGCAGACTTGGGTGCCTCCCCTCACCTCCTCAGTGCTGCTCGGATCCTCATGGCCAGAGCGTGACCTGTGGTCCCTGGATGCTCCTGCAAGGCCTTGTGACCATCGAGGTGGATACTTCGGAGCCTGTAGATAGCACAGGTGATCTCGTGGCCACCAGGTGGAACCCAAGGCATTCCTGTCCTCTCAAAATCTCACTACCAGCGGCTCCTTTCAGAAACTTGCAGGCAACTCCTCTTTCGTGAGTTTTACCCTTTTGGGATGGTTTGTCCTGGACAGGCTGCACGGGATAATTGCTGTCCTGTTCAAGGAGACACCAGGTCAATAGCACAAGGGGGGAATTGCCCAAGGGAAAGCATTTGCAGACAGCAGCAAACCATGGAGTTTAAAAAGTGATTTCTCAAAACAGACCTTCAAAGGGGAAACTGTGAGCACACGGTGGCTGCAGTGTGGAAGGAGTAGCATGAATGAATTTAATGGACTTTGGTCCATATTAAAGTAATGTGGGAAAGGTAACAATTAAGCCCTGGCAGCTATCGGTGTCAACTAGCTGCATTGCTTCTTGGGGAAAATAGCAGAGAACTGCTGAGTTGGGTCTATAAAGGTCTCAGTCATAAAGTCAGGATTTCTGGGCTGGAATTCTGTCTGATATTCAGCATATTCAAGCTCAACATTATTAATGATTAAAAATAAATATTTTTTTAGTTTGACTTCAAACTAAATTCTTCACTGTTGATAGCTTCTCACTAGATCCTCAAACGGTTTTGCTTTGGAAGTTTACTGGTTAACGCTGGGAAGTACTAATGATCACTAGTATTGGCTTTTGTTTGCTACAAAATTGGTCTTTTCACTTCAAAATTTTACAAAAGATTTGGAAGATTTTCTAAAATATGTGTTTTTATAAAAGACTAACCAGAATTGTGTTGGTTCGGTTGTTGTGGGTTTTTTCCCTCTGGACTATTAAAAACTTGGAAACTACTGGGAAAAAATGTGATACAGATAGATAGATAGAAGACTTTTCAACATATCTCATAGGGATAAGAAAGACCTCCCCCTTACCCAGAGTAGGATAAGGGCTTTAACAGCTGTTGCTGTTTATGCTCTAGGATTTTGCAGGCTCCCCCCGGAGGAGGTATATGCTCAGTAGCTCATACATTTGGGACCCCTATAGCTCTGCTGCTGCTCCAGCTTTTTTTCCTTTGCTTCCCTGCCAGGACCAGCAATTATGTGCTCTCTTATTCTTCCCCCTGGAGATGAAGCCCAGAGTCAGCTCATGAAAATCATACATGGTTAATACCCTACGCCTTGTTGATTCACACATCAAAAATAATTTCTTAATATCTTTATACTTCTTAACCTACTGTTTCTTCTCATTACTGGCACTGAAAGTACATCTGTGGTCTCTGCTGAAAACCCTGGCTACTCAGGATGCACTGTGGGTTCACTGCTTAGTATCACAAAATCTTTATAAACTTTGTATACTTGAGTGTTTGGCCTTGTTTATTTGCAGTTGTTTCTTGCCACTGAGGTATCAGGATCTGAACACATTTCTTTCATGGCTTAACATCCTAGAAGTGTGAACATCTTACACCATCATGCGTCAGATGCCACAACCCAGCTCTACTGGCAGTCTGCTGGTCGGGGAGTGGAGCGCTAGGATGTTTCACTGGCAAACGCCACAGTGTTTTGCTTCAACATCAAAAGCTGTGAGTTTTGTTTTCTTGTGCTTCTTTAAAAATTTTGTTCCAAAGCAATGTCCTCCATTTGAATTTGACCTAATTAGAAGGTTAAGCAACTTGAAATGAAGCATTTCCTTTCCACTCCAGTGAAAACTTTCTAATTGATCTAAAATTCAATCAGAGCGTGTTTTCATTTTTCTTGAAAGGGCGTTACCTTTATTGAACTTGCCTGTCCTCTTCTCCCCTTGAAGGAAATATATGACTTGAAAACCAAATTGGTTGGAAAGTGTGGCATTCGTCTGGCCCCGCTTATCTCGCAGGTAGTTTCTCATGTGTGGCACAGCACTTCCTGAGGTGCAATGAGACCGAGAGCAGGATTAGGGCTCGGACAGCTCAGCCCTGTCACCTTATAGCAGCTTTCCCACCTCCAGCAGCCCACCTCTCCCTCTGCCAGAGGTTATGCCTTTCTAGGAGAGATGGCAGAGCCAGATGTGTGTCACTTCCGCACATTTGGCTCAGCGAGCTGCAGTACTAGCTCCGACATTCCTCTGGAGAGGGTTTGTGACAGCCCCGGGATTAGCACATGTTCGCTTCTGCAGCACCTTGTACCAGGGCAGCAGTTTCTGACAGATGTGACTTCAACACCCTTCCCTAAATCAGAGCCCCTGGCACTTGTGCACTGTTTATGTCAGTCTTACTGAAATACTTTGTGCTGTACTTCTATCTTGTTTTCTTCTTCCAGCAGCCAGATGCATGCAGACAGGAGTGACAGACAAGAGAGAATATAAATGAATTTTTTTATAATGGCAAAAAGATTCAGGAAGCTACAGGGAAAGGGGTTGGATGTTGAATAGAATTAAATGAATATGCAGAAGGGTAACAGATTGTATATGGAGATTTTTTTATGTGTAAAATCACTCATCTCCACAGACATCAGTTACTGAGAGCTTCATCTCGCTCAGTAACTAGGATAAACGTCACCATCTGCTCCCTGGTGGTGCCATTGCACAATAGCCTTGTTGTTCTCAGCTTTCCAGACAGTCAATTGCTTGGAATACATTTTTAAAAAGCCATTCTACTACTTTAAAAATGATGTCCAAAAAGAAGTGAGTAGGAGTCAAAGGTTTTAGCAGGAATGGTGAGAAACAACCAGAAAACACAGACAATACACTAGACTGCTGCAGGAGAAAGAAAAGTCAGAAGTAGCCCCAACCAGTCCAGGAAATCGTTTTCTCCCGTGTGGGTTGAATTTATTCACATTTTTCCATGCTTATGTTGGGCTGAGCTGCCCGGTGTGGTCGTTCACCCTCTGCAATCAGCTAAGTCAGGTTTTGTGGAAAATGGAGATTTATTTCAGTTGCTATGTGAGTGCCATACCTAAACTCAACACTTGCCTGCACAAAACCTGGGCACCAGCATCTGTCCCTTTCTGCATCGCTCCTCCTAGCCGTGTTCTCACGTTCTGCAGCAATCCGAAATTAATTCACAGTCCTAAGGTGCGGGTGGGAGGTTTGCTGTGAAGTTGTGAACAGCCCCACTGCAGTCCTGGGTTTATGACTTAAGAAGACATTGAATAATTTCCATTTCCTTTTTCCTAGGACGAAATACTTCAAATATTTGTCCACCAGCAACTTTTGAGCCTTTGGGGAAAACTTTAAAAAGAAGATGTTTTTTCTGAGAAATACAGAGTTTACTTTGCTGTTAATACAGTTGTCGCTGTGTGCTAATATGGCCTAGATAAGAAAGACCTGAGCTAGGAAAAGTTAGCTTTAAGGCCAAAAGCCTATTTTTTATCAAATAAATAAGGAAAAAAAACCTGTAAGGTTCCTGAACAGGGGAAGAGTCTGATTGCGTTCAGGCTGGAAGTGGCCATGAAGCAGCATGTCTATAGCCCAAATTTTCAGCTTCAGAAGAGCAAAAGAACAGCCTGAGTGAAGGCTCTGAAAAAGCAGTAAATTAACCTTCTGCGTGGATGTGAGAATAAAGTAGGGAAAGGGAAGGAGATGTGTGGCCTTAGACACTCAGGAATGGGGACATTATTATCAGATCCCTGACAGTGAACTGGATCTGCCAAGAAGTCCAACTCTATTACCCCAAAGTTTGTTTTTCTTCTTTTTGAAAAGGAAAAGAAGGTGTGAAATTTTGGGGTTTTTTTGTGGCAAACTGAGGTTCTTATATCCATTTTGTTGATTTAAAAAACATGGGTTGTTCTATAACTTATTAAAGAAAGGTTAATTATTTTTTTTTTCTTTTTAAAAGTGCTTTTGCCTATATAGTCAAAGAAAGAAGACATCTGCTCAACAGGGAGATGTTGAGAGCACCTGCTCCTGTTATAAATAATGTTGCAATACTCTATGGAAAATGGGAGGTTTTTAGCAGGTTAGACTGGAAAAGCCTCGTCAAGGAATATTTCACAGGCTGTGGAAGCAGGAGCTATCAGGTCAGACTGTCTCAGGAAGATGTGGGAATTGAACTGGGCTAAGAAAACATCCTCTGTGTTGAGCTATTGAGTTGAAGAAAAGAAGACCTGCTCCTGCTGGATTTGAGATGGAGCTGATAACTAGCTTTTAGTTCCCACCCTTTGTTTCTAAAGCTCTAAAATTAAAAAATATGAAAAACCTCTTTTTGCTGTTGTTTCTAGTGAGAAAGAATATTTCAGTTTGAATCAAACAAAATCATACTTGTACCATCTTGGAAAGCAATGATCCCCGGATAATTGTCAGTCTGTCAGTTTGCATGTCCAGTCACAGTGAGAAGAGTGGCCAGATTAATTCAATTACACTTCCAGCGAGACACGCTATATGATTTAGCTCTAATGGTAGATATTCATCTTTGTGATAGCACAATGTTTATTAGCAATACAGGCAATAACCTGCGCTATGTTGCATGGGTAAGTCTGGGAGTGTTGTAGTTGAAAAAGAAATTGTGCTCACTTTGTACCGATTCCAAATCACCACGGCTTTATGTTATCCTGGTTTTGTTCTGTCAAAAGTACCACAGATTGATCACAAATTTACTGAGACTGGAAGCCTTGAGTTTCCGGTTCATACGTGTAGTGCCAGGAGAATATTCTTTGCGTTCAGCGCAGCGATTTGGCACAACAGCAAACTACTGGGAGAAAACGATTTGCTGATAAAAAAAGTCTGAACTTCACAGCAGCGGCCCAGCTAATATTTCTTGCAACCACTATTGCACTACAATCAGACTCATCGCGTTGGCTGTAGGGCACTGTCTCATCTGGAAACACCCATTTCACAGTAGTTACCCAATTAAGAGATACATTCCCAAAAAACTCTCTGCCTGGAATATTTAAATTTTTTCTTTTTTTTTTTTTTTAATAAAATTTCCTTTCTCAAAATTAGTCCAATGTGTTTTAAATCACACAGTGCCTTCCAGGATGGAAAGGGTACCCTAAAACCTGTTACAGCCATCTTCCCCTCAGCACCACAAGCACCTCTGTCTCGCTCTTTCTTCCCCCCTGTTGCGAGCAATCGCTGCGTGCACCTGGGAGGCCTCAGCTGGCCAGATTTACAGTCTGTTTGAACCAGAGTGATTCAGGGCAGTCTGCTCATTAGCTCTTAATTTCTCCTTTGCTTGCCCAAGGCTCGCTCCGGTGTAATTCCAGCAGCAGTGATGCAGTCAATCCCCAGTGCGGCTGACAGTGCGGCAGAGTGCTGGACCGCGGCCCCCCAGCACCATCGCTCCCAGCCCCGCTCAGCAGGGCTGAGTCATCCCCCGAACTTTCTTGCTGTGGCTTTTGCCAGCGTCAAGCTTTGATTTTGTTTTTAAAATCATTATTTCAGCTGCAACCTAAGGCACATTTTATTTTCATCTGAAGACAGTCAGGCAAAACTCACATATTTTTTTCTGCTGTTCATCCTGGAGAACGTCAGTTCTCAGGGGAACTAAATACATGGAAAGGTCAGTAGAATATGATCAAAGACTGAGGCAGCACAGCTCCAGGAAAGATGTCTTGGCTAAAGATTTTGATAGCTGACCTATGCAGAAATTTGCAAATATTTTCAGCTCTGAAGATGGCTGGTGATGTTCCCCAACTTTTCTGAGTTGCTTGGTTTGGTTTTTTTTGCTTGGTTGGTTGGGTTTTATTCATTTTGAAGGTGGATAGGCTCTTGGGAACCAAGTAAGAAGTGTAAAAGAATATAAAAAATTGCTAGTGCTTTTATTAGAGCCTCAGGTGTCTTGAGATAGTTCTTGCTTCTCTGGAGTGTAGTGTCTGGATACCAAGACTGAAAGAAACTCCTTGTTCATTTGCATCACAGAAAATGGGGACATAGCCAAATCCTCACTGGTAGGTCCACTTTCCACTCAGGGAAAGGATGAACAGGAGGCTAGGCATCCTCTATGCCCACCCCATCCCATGATCTTTGAGTAGACTGTGGAAGTGGACAGTGTTATCTACGTACTCACCGGGCAAACAGCAATTTTCTGCTGAATCCTATACCTTAGTCGTCGTCGTCACAAAAGGATCTTTCTTACATTTTTTTCTGTGGTAGTAAACAGCTGTTCAGAAAACCCTGTAGCTCACTACCTCCCCAAGGACAAGGGTCCTTGTCATTCTGTTGTGACTGTAGATCCAGTCCTTTACTCCTCAGGACTTTCAACAGTGTTTGATGAATAAGCTGTATAGAGCCATCTGAGTAAAAATCAGACAAAAATAACAAGACTAACCCCGGGACTTCTGGTCGGTTTTGTCAGGGGGGTTCAGATTACTTGGATTTGAGTTGCTTTGTGTGCTACCCTACCAAATGAAGTCACCATCAAGTGAGAGAGAACACTTAAGCCCCACGGTTATGAGTGGTTGTAACTAGATCAGATCAATAAAAAGAACTGTTATATTTTTCTTTCTTTTTCTTTTTGAAGCCAACACTTTTCAGACTTTGCAGCAATCTAGAAATTCCAAGATAAATCAGTTGCTTGGTAAAATTGTTTCAGCGCAAGGAGATCAAATCTATGCTTTCCCCAGACCTTTTCTGTTTCAGAAAGTGCTGCTGTTAAGCTCAGAATCCCTTAATTTGTTAGCTATATAACATATCAAATTCATACCATACCATAGTTAGTATTTAGCTACGAAAGTAGATTCATAAAACATTTTTAAAAAATCCATGACTGAAATTACAATGTTTTCTACTCTGATATTGCTGTTCACAGGATGTTTTCTGAAATATTATTAATATTTTAATTGAGAGTGCATATAACTGCCCTCTATTAATACATCAGGGGGTGATTACCAGGGAGCATTTTCTAAATTGCAATAATTACAGAAGAGCTATTAACAGCTAAAGGCTATGGAAATGAAAATGATAGAATTTTGGGAAAGACAAGCTACAACGTAAAGTTGAAAGAAATTAATTTGTTTCTTCTACAAAAGGAAAGTGATAGGGAAAGTTTGATAAGCATCCAACTCCATGAAAGGTTTTTTTCACATAGGCAGTCATCTCTGCTTCACCACATTCACAAATATGGGGCTTAATATGAAGTCAACAAGATTTAACTGAGATATTAAGACAAAAATCTGAATAAGAAAAGTCAATCTATGACAATGTCAAGGGACACTTGGGATTCTTCAGCATTGGAGGTTTTGAAGAATCACTAAATGTTCCAGTTATTCCTGATAGCTATTCCTGGTTACGCTTTAGGTTGGTGGGAGAGACTAAGCCATATTTTGAGGCTAATTTGTCTGTTGCAGGATACAAATAAATTTAGGCTGAACTGAGATAGGTCAAGTCCTCAGAGGAGTGATGTCCTGCACGGGGTGTCTAGAGGGGCACCTGCATTAGCAGATGAAGGATTCTTGCAAGGCAAGTTTGCCTGCTGTGAAAACATGTCTTTAGGAAGGGATACGTGAGGACTGGATAGCTGTTGAAGGAAGTCCATGAAGGACCTGCCGATCTAACAACTGAACTATTTATACTAATAATGTCAGTCTAAGTGTTAGGTAAATTTTTTTCTTCGTTTTTTTTCTGGACAGCTATATCTCTATAGATCTTTTTATACAGTGTTTCCTACTTGGATTTGGTAACAGAAATACTTTTATTGCTTTCGGCTTAATGTGTCTGTACTGTTATTGAGTGCTCGCCCAAATTCCTGTCTTGAGATCTAGTAACACAAGGCTCTGAGAGGAAAAGAAACTTCTGCCCTGTAGCAAGGACGTGGGCAGTGCAGATGAATCCCAGACTTCTGCAGAAGGCTTGTGACAATGTGTAATT
Source organism: Burhinus bistriatus (assembly GCA_013397275.1). Taxonomy (NCBI): domain Eukaryota; kingdom Metazoa; phylum Chordata; class Aves; order Charadriiformes; family Burhinidae; genus Burhinus; species Burhinus bistriatus. The sequence continues at coordinate 448,260 of VYXH01002544.1, read as the reverse complement.
GTCTTTCAGTGCAAAATAGACCCAGCAGCTGTAGCAGAGCTTTTGAAAAATATTCAGAGAAACTAAATCTCTCTGGTAGGTGGCTGAGCAAGTAGCAAAATGCAAAGATTTGAAATGATAAAGGATTTATGAAATTTAATACACTGGACAATTTACCAAGGCAACAAGATTGACATTTTTCTAGGAAATTAGCTTTGCTGGAGGATATCAAACTGATGACCTTCATTTCTGATCTTCTGTGTTTATTCGCAGAGCGAAGATGGCAGTCACGGTAGTTGTGCAGGATCCCCCACATGAACCGCCAGCTCCTTTATACCTTCCCACAGAAGTGGAGCTACCGGTGCGGCTTCATTTGCACTGGCATTTCTTTCTTCATTTAAACATTTTTCTCTTGCTATCACAGTAAAGGGCCGTAAAGAATGTACCCTGCAGGAGCAAGTGAATTACGTTGTCAGCTGGAATTATTGATCATCTACTTTTTCTGTGTTAGTTAACCAATTCTTGGCAATAGAGCCTTCCTACGCATATGGCCTGTTGTCTGACCGTGATCATAGCCAAAAGCTTGTGGAGATTTGTGCTCTCCAGTCCTCTGAGGATGCCCAGGACTTGACAGTTTGTCAGCTGTGTCACATCTCACATCAGAAGATGGTGTGTATGTCACCTTTGTGGCACTTGGGGAAATAACAAAGAAGGAACCAAGCCTGCATTTCCCCAAAACAAGGTACGCGCTTTTGCTCTAGAATTCACTTTGACCTTCTTTTTGAGACTTTGTATTTCTCTCCCTGGAGAGCAGGAACAGGTCTGAGAGATGAGAAATATTTGGGAGATAAATATTAGACAAACATTGGTTATTTGTAAGATGGACGACCTTTTTCCCACCCACCTCTAGTTCAGAGATTAGTTAGGTCCTGCTATATTTAAATACTATAAGTTTATATATGGAATAAAAGCATCAGAACTAACTGGCATTTTACAGAGCATACTGTTTAAGTGGCTTTCTGTGCTAGGATTATTATACAATATATTCCCTGTGTAACCTGAACTCTAACTTATCCAGCCTAGCTTACACAATAAAAACAATGAATTGAATTATACCAACTCCCACTACAGTGGTCACTGCAGAAGAAGGTCAATGTTGATTTTCTTGAAACGGACCAATTAAAACCTACCCCAAAGAGGTTAAGTGCTGTATTTAAAGAGAGCTTAACACACTGATAATAGGGTGAGGCTAAGTGGAATGAAAGGCCATTGAAACGCGCTTAAGCAATTCAAATGAAGTGGAGTAAATATTCCTAGGAAAGCCTTAATTTTCTGTGACATGTGGGATACAAATTCGTTGGAGAAGCCTCTGGCTGTCATGCTAAGATAATCTGATTGTGCAATCACTTCAGAGCAACCAGTTTCAATAAACAAATCTATAGATATCCCATGAAGTATGAATATGAAATCATGTGTCTGTTGAATCAGAAAAAAAAACCCCAACTTCTAAAACCCTATTTTAAAATCTCTCCTCCCTCCAGTAATTATTGGATGCCACACGAAGGTGAAAAGCTCCTTGAATAAAAGATCCAGCACTGCAGATCATTCCAATTTGTCAAGCATGCAAACAAGATCTTTTATCAAAAGTTCTTATGAAATATATCAAATGACCCACCTTGAAGTAAAATAAATCACTAAAACAGGTTTTTATTGCTTACAGCTACCTAGATGATACACTAAGATGATTCATCTTTAACTACAGAATTGCAACACTACGGATTTGCCTAATGTAGTTTGAACACCTCATTAAGAGCTTTTCAGGAGCATGCAAAGAAATTATTTTCCCTCATAAAAGTAATAATCCACAAACCCAAAAAACTGTGGTGTTCCATCCAAAAAAGGGTAGCTCCAAGAAGAGCATACCTAATGAAAGCTGCACTCCAATAGATCTGTGTCCTTTTTCTCCCACTTCCTCATTCACATGATGATAACCCTAGCTCTTCCCATGAATCCTGCCAGGAATAACCTCTGTGGACCAGCTGCGTACCAGAGCTTTGTCTGAGCCCATCAGTCAGCAGGCAACTTGCTCATGGACAGAAAAATGGGTAACAAAAAACATGTTTTTTCTTTCAGTTGGACCAATAACTTGACTCTCTTTTGTTCAGCTGCTAATTCTCTCAAAAGTGTGAGGTCTCAGTGACCTTTTCAGACTTTGAAATGTGGTTGAAATCAACCAATCCAAATTTACCGGGGTGGGAATACACAGTCAGTGCCAAATTCATTTCCTTATTGAATCCAGGCTAAAATATGCAACTGTATAACTATTCCATATGTTAGCAGCATTCAAACATTAGAATATAAATGCTTGACCCATTTTCCATCCCTGGGCCTCTAATGGTAGGAAAAAGTGAGAATGCTTTCAGGACGGTCAGCTGGAATGATCCCAGTGGCCTCAATCTGTCACCTCAGCCTGGGCACACACATCTTCACTGCCTGGCTGGGGCGCAGGGGGACAGGCAGACAGTGCCTCCTCCCTCAACAGCACCCGTGTGCTCGTTCCTCTTGCAAGACTTGGCAAGTGCCAAAGAAGAAAAAGGAGATGGCGTGTGCAACTGTCCCTGGGAAATGCTATGTGCCCTGAGACAGCGTGTTGCTAAATAAGTATCAGTAATGATCTTTGTTTTCTAGGAAGTCAGAATGCAAAAGGTTTTCATACAGATTTACTGATCAGATAAAGAAAAGTTTGCAAGCAAAGAAGGTACCAACCTCCAGGAGTAAATAAGGACAAAATCTGTGTATCAGGAAACCAGTCAGTCATGGAGAGAGGATGGGTGGTTGTCTCAGTTTGATCCTGCACTGCTCCTTTTGCTGCATGTGAAAGGTTATAAAGCATTAATCTGGGCTTCTTGTCACACTCCTTCTCCCAATGCTCTCTTTGTTCCGCGTACGGCAGTGTGTGAAGACCCTTGGTCCTTTTTACGGGGAGGGTTCCCTGTGCCCTCCCAGCTGCAGAGGAGTGGGTGAACCTCGCAGCCAACTTTCTGTACCTTCCCTTAGGCATTAAGGTACACTCCACTCCCAAGGTTTACTGGTTAACTATGAAAACACCCCCCCAAACGTGCCACAGCAGGGACTGGACTATTAGCCTGGCATTGGGGATGAGGCACATGGGTGAAAGGGAAGACATGGATGACAAGACAGCTTCACAGGCACTCCGCAACTGCCACAGCCGTGCTGGCTTCAGATAAACTAACCCATGAATAATTCAATATCTTTTACCTTGCTGCAATGAAACAGTCATTTGCTGAGTCTCCCTTGCAAAGAAATGACTTGGAGCCACTAAGCTGTCAAGCAATATGCAATTGAAGAAGGGATTTGGGGGGTTAGCACTGGCCAGATCAATACTGTCATATTTAAACAGCATCTGAAGTTATTGTTTGATGGCACAGAGAGCCAATTTGGGAGAATTATCTGCCTGTTAGAGTTCGGGCCCTGTCTTCATCTAATTTTATCACATTTCCCCGTGGTCTGGCCCTCTGTGGAAACAAATCATTATTCTGGGAGTTTGTTTATGGTGCTTTTCTCACAGTATGAATTCACAGGGCTGAAATTCATTCCCAGAGATTTTATGAATGTTGTGAGAGTTGATTACTTAGACTCACCTAGACAGAAAATTCAAAGAGGGCCAAAGTGTGTAATTAACATCCTCATTTCCTGTCTTTTCTGGTGCCACTTCTAAACTAGAATACTTTCCTTACCAGAATGTAATTTTTATTTTTTTTTTCTTCTTTTCCTTTCTCCTTGTCTCTATAATTAGATGCAATTTTGGGGGTGGGAGTTAAATAATATTTGTAATGACAACTGATAGTCATGAATATTTTTTTTTGGAGGCTTTATATGAAAAGACATTTTATATTGGTCAAGAAATTACTTCCAAAGTCATGCTATTTATAAGGATGTGCACTGGCCATGTCACTTGGGGACAAGTTGAAAAAATGCACCAATATCCAGAATATCAGTCCTGAAAACCCAGCTCCTGGCTTGGTGGGAGAGAGTTAGAACCAGCAAAGCAAATTCTCCACCAGCAGCATGTGCTGAAGGTTGCTCAGTCTGTGCATGCGCAGTAAAACCTTCGTTCCTGCAAAACATCAACATGGGGGCATGTGCAGACAAACGTAGCTAGCCAAAGGCATCTGAGATGCTGGAGTATGTCCTCTGGCATACCTCACCAGGAAAATCTACATGCCTGCCTAGCGGCTTTGGAGGCTGCAAGTTGCTCTGACACTATGCTGATGAGTGCTGTACTGAGAATTGTGGGGATGTTTGAAATGAGCCCCATTTCCTTCTGATTGCACAAATGTGCTATTTCACAAATGCCTCCTGCAAAATGGCCCCATTTTGAAATACTGGATGATGAGCTGCCTGCTAAGTGGCCCAAATAGCAGCTATGTATCCTGTCAAGCAACTGACAACTTTGAAACACATCCCAGGAACAGTGGCAGAGCAGACACCCTTGCTCCATGTAAAAGAACATGGTCCTGAAGAAGCGGGTGGTTCCTAGTACTAACTGGACTCCTAGGCTTGGTTGCCTTTGTGCTACCCTCTTTAGATTATCATCAGTCCACACATTGCTCGTTCTTCCCTTTTAAATGGTCACAAGGCGGTAGAATTGAAGTTGTGCCCCAAAACCTAAGTAAAATATCACTTTGTTCGGACAAAATTAAAGAAAACTTCAAGAAAGAGAAACTGTGGCATTGTTCCTTTTTTTTTTTTTTTCATGAGAAGAAAGACATTCTCTTTTTTGGCATCAATTGGGGTGGAAAAGTGAGACCTGCATTCTTGGAGATCATTAGGAAAGCAATTATTTGCAACGTTTGCTCACACAGAGGCTGTAGAGCTCTCTGCCGGAGTTGCAAAGCGTCCAGCCACACACTGGGTAGCTCCTTCAAAGAAATTCATGTCTGAGCGATGGGATTTTCCAGGCCTTAGTTTTATGGTTATAGAAAGATTATCTTACAATAGAAATATTATCGTTTGTTTATCACATTGTCTCCACCAGAGGGAGAAATTCACTGAACAGTAATAGTCCTTATTTATAGGATTATATGAGATTGAGGCACTGTTCCTAAGAGTATTTTCTGCAATAAGAAACTAATAGATCTTGGAGGCAAAGTGCAAAGATTTAATTTCCAAAAAGCTCTCACATTTCCTCATCTCTTTATGTGCTGCACAATTAATTTTTTTCTTTTTTTTCCCAATAAAGTCAGGAGATCCTTCCTTTACACAAAGCTGAGGAACTCCTAAATTAGCCAATGTGGGCATTTTGCCAACATTTGCCAACATTTGTTTTGCCCCTTCAAAACTTCATTACACCAATTCCACCGCCTTTCCTGGGAAACTGTCCCAGGGCTTGCCATTCTCCCTGCTTGGATATTGCCTTGTGGTATTAAACAGCGGCAGGAATGGAAAGAAATGGATGCTGTTTCTAAATGGCATTAATTACCTCTATTTCTCTACCATGGTAGAAGGTTATTACTATCTTGTAGATAGTGCTGAATTTCTAATAGGTTGTTTCTCTTCACTGCCTGCTTTCTGCTTGTCTTTAAATAATAACATCAGTGCCCTGTTTAGAATTCAACCACTTTGCCATTAGGTAGTAAACAAACTACTTCTGTTCTGGGCATGCTGATCTGCATTTCCAAGACACATCAATAATAAACGCTACATGTATTCTTCTGTCAAAGACATTAAATCATGGAAGAAACGTGCACAAAAATAAGCAAGTGAGAGATAAGTGCTCAGAAGGTGAGGAGAATGTCAGCTCAGAGGGAAGAAGGGTTGGAATATTATTTTTTAGCCATGATGGATCAGCATCTTCAGTCCCGAAGCTCCACTTTCTTGGTGTCATAATATATCATAATACATAAATTGTTAGTTCCAAACCCCTTGGGTTTATAAGATGTTTACACGCACACACGTCAGGCGAGGTTAATGGGAGGTGGATATCAATGTTAGTATAGCAAATGGACTTAATACACTTCGTGTGGCAGGCGTTATTTGATTCCTAGCAACACCTGAGACAAAGACGCTGTGCAAATGTGAAGCAAACATGCAGAAAAAAGTTATGAAGGAATGGATAACTTCCGAGCGGTGAGACACTTCGCTGACGCAGATTTCAGTAACTGGAAGGCTGGGAAAGGACTGCAGCGGTACAGCAGTGCAGGCAGGACCCAGCCATCCTCGGGTCCCTGCGGTGCAGGAAGAGCTTTCCATACATTTCCTCCCTATCCTGCCATGATGCTGGATATCCTGCACTGAGACATGGAAGTATGGACGCATGCTATGTTGGTAGGATCTTAGTAAGATTTCTATTTTGGCCCAGAGGATGAAAGAATAACAGCAAAGGGAAATCAAGATATGAACAAGGAAAAGAGAGTCAATAGGTTCACTTAGGGAGCCAAATGATGCTAGAGGTGCATAGCAAACGCACAGAGGGGTGGAAGGAAGATGTAATGACATTCTTTTTGCAGTTCTATGACTCCATCAGGAGGGCAGTTTCCTGTAATATTTCTGGTTAACTCTGGCTAGTGAAAAACCCCATTACCATCCTCTTCAACACGCGCACACACGAAAGCTGGAGTGCTTGTTGCCTTAACCTCCATAGCACAACTAGCTCTCATAGCACATTAATATTGCTTGCTTCAAATACTGTAAAGCTGAGGTTTTAATCTTTGCTTCTAACTGATTGCCTCCGCCTCTTCTATCAGAAGGCTCTGACTTCTGATGCTTTAGTTTAGGTAGTTTAGCCAGGATTCTTTTTCAAATTATTATCTCTGTCATCTTCTTCCACCATTCGTTTTTGCATCCTTACATGTTTATTGGTCCTAAGTGCATCTCTGTAATAGGACATTTACTAATATTCTGGGCAGCATTCTTCATTCTGGTGACTCTTCCTCTGTCTTCTGTATGTGTAGTCCTGTGGCTAACTTTCAAGAATGCAGCTAAGTAATATGTGATTTTTCATAAATGCGGTCCTGTTTGGGTTTCATTTTGTTTTTTTGTCATTTTTGCTATAATAAGGAGGTAAACAGATTCATTAAAACAAGGTACTTGTCACCGAGTTCAGAGGAAAAGCAGGAGTAATGAGCTCCTGAATATAGTTAGAGGCAGAAACAAGTCAGAGTCAGGTCTGCAGACGTTTGGGGTTTTTATCACTTTCATTTTGCTAGGCTTCTCTTGCGAGACTTCTCTTTCTTCTTCTAGAAATCTGCATCCTGAACGATACATAGAAAAGCTCTGGTTCAAAAAAGGTCTTAAATAGGAGTCTGACTTTCATGTAAGCATCTTGAAACATGTGCAAGTATATTTTCATGAACTGGGCTTTTATTTTCTTGTTGCATTCAAGCTGTGATGATGATAGTTTTTAAAAATGGAAGCAGCTGTGCTGAAAAGTATATAGATACCAGGTACAATATCTCATTGCTTGAATTAAATTTCCAAGTAAAATTTCTAGAATATATTTCTAAAGACAAAAAAAAAAAAATAATGCATTTTGGTTGGTTTGTGTGTAGATCAGATGTAAATTAGATGCTATTGCTTTTGTATTTGCTTTAAACTGCCTAACTTTAGCTTTGCAAAAATGTTCACATTTTCCCTTTTCAAGCTGCAGAGGTTTCATTGCTGAAGGTATATTTCTGAATGATCACACTCTATCAACAAAATTAGGAGATAATTTTTATCTATAGCTCAGTTAGTCATTTCAAAATTATTCCAAACAATCCCGTTTTTGTCATTATGTAATCACATGTGGTTCTTAAAAGTTCCTCTTTATACTTTAGGGCATTTTCAGTGTACAAGGGAAACAAATAACACAATCTAGGGAGGCAAAGAGGCAGCTGGGAACCATAAACATCGCATTCTTATAGAAGTTGAATTACTGACCCGTTTTCCAGCCCTAGGCAAGTCACAGAAGTTTTTACATTTCATTTGTCATTATTAATGGCTTTTGTTTGTCATATAAGGGAGAAGAAAGGAAGAAAAAATATTTTTACTTGTTCTTTGGAAAAATTTCAGCGCTGTTTCTGTTTTCTGTATTTGCTCACGCTTGGTGAGTACGTATCCTCACCAGAATTTCACTGAATCCTAGCTACCTTCTGAAATAAATTTCAGATCTTGAGAAGAGATGCCTGCTGTACCACATGAATACTTCATGGCCAGATTTTGGTTAAAACAAAGGCTATATGAGTTTGCCTTGGGAAAACCCAGTGCATATGTGAGTGAGTACTAACCTACTGGTAGGGGCTCACTCAGCGTGATGGTGAAGCCAGGTCAGGCTCAAACCTCTGCTCTGACAGCTCCAGATCAGATGTCTGAAACTGTTCACCACAGAAAGAGTTTAAGTGCCAGACTTTGGGTCACTTTAGAATTAACTTCAAAAATGTGCTTCCAGCACAGGTTTCCAGGGAGTTGAACCTGATGGGGTAATATCCAGAGCACTGGGCTATTGACATTTCTTGGAAAGGAATGAAGTCCTTCAGTGTGCTTCTTAGAAACACACCCTGAAACGGAGAAATCTTTGCTTAGTAAGTGTTTAAAATGAGTGCATTCACAGGAAAGGTTTTGAGTTCAACAACTTGACATTTTCTGATAACAGTTCTCTTCCCATTGAAAAAAATTATCAGTTGAATAAATTAAGTAGTTCAGTCTAATGCATTCTGCATCCCTTCCCTTCCCCTCACTGCTTTGGGATGCTGTGACATACTGTCCCCAGTTATTACCTACACAAAACTGCAAAATTATTCAAAAATCTTCAGCCAGGATCCCACTGAGCTGGAAAATTCCATTAAGAGGGAAAGTATTTGTGTTTACCTGCCTTCACGCAGAGTAAGGGAGCATTGCTTTTTTTTCCTGCACTGAATAGGTTTAAGACCGTAGTCTTAAGCAGTAGATATCATGAGCTCTGCAAAAACTGTGCTTAAAATGCTATTCCCAAAATCCTTAGAATTGATTAGCTCTATTCAATGAAAGCTGGGCAGATAAATCCCCAGAAAACTTCACATCTCTTCTCACACACATAAAAATATAATGGAAATGCAGACAGTAAGTAAGAAGCATTGATTTGCTTTCAAACAACACCAATGCTTTGACCTTTTTAGAGTAATACAAAAGCTTTAAAAACAAGTGTCAGAAGCACGAGTTATATTTCTGTCTTTCTAATTTTAGTCTAATATTACTTGCAGTAATGGTCAAGTTTGGTTTTTTTTTTTTTTCATTTATTTAAAGACTTATTTTGTTTAGAACTAGGATAAACCACATGAAAGGAAAAACTCTCCATATATGCAGTTTCATAGCTACCCTGTATATAGAGAAAATATACGCACATATAAATGCACATATATAGAAGTCCAGAATGTCCTTAATTTATCTTGTTAACAGTTTAACAGGTTATCTCTGAGTCGAGCCCTGCTTCCCTGCCCTCTCTTCCGTGCATAATTGAGGCCTTGCCTCACAGCTTCTCTGTTTTGCATGAAAATGAAGCGTCTGATGATGCGCCTCTTTTAAAAGCTTGTCTGCTCTGTATGTAAATGTGATCTTGCCTACCTAAAGTCTCCGGTTCCTAATTGCAAAGGTGACTGTGGAAGTTTTCAGACTTCAGACACACATAACCCACCTGAGAAAAAGAAAATTGATGGTTATTACAGTTTGTCAGAATTTGAGGTTCATTGGAAACACTAATGCTGGAAGACTTGTTTTCTTTCTGAACTAAGATGAATCCTAAAATCTTTTGCTGGGTGAAAAATATCTAAAATTCCAATAGTTTTCATAAAAGAATATAATTTTTTTATATCTATTAGAAGAATTATTCCAAGTTAACAGTGCATTATTGAAAACAGCTATTCCCTCAGTAATACTTTCAGTGCTGCTCGTCTTCTTGATTAAACGAGAAACACTCTGAAAGACTTAAGTGTTATTTTTCCAGTTCAATCTCTACTCAGTAGTAACCATAGTTAAAGCTTATTTTAAAAGTTCAGAGAACACATAAATGTCGTGTTATGTCTGGCTGTATTAAACATTGTAATTTGACATGTTCTTAACAAAGCCTATCGAGTAATATTTATGACAGACCTTAAAATGATATAGAAATATTTAAACTAATATAAGTGAAAGGACATAACAATATTTTGATATTAAAACCTTTGTTTTGACATTTCCAAAGCAGATCAAATTTTACTTTCAGAAGTTTTCTGGAGGGGAGTAATTTCATCAAAATCAGTAGCATCTCACGAGGAACAAAACCCCCTGGTTTTCATCAAAACGTTATTTCCCAAAAGAAAGCTGTTTTAACCACAAGCTTATAACTAGACTTGATTCCTACCAAGAATTTCATTATTTTAATTTCTATACATCCATTTGTAAGCTTAAGATGGAGTCACAAGGGGCAGGACCAACTAGTTCAACATGAATTGTCCGAGGAGAGGATCAGGAGCAGACAGTTTCCATGCTGCCAGGAAGGTTTGGCAGGAGAACAGCAGCAGAATACAAAGCAGGTAGAAGCAGATGTCTTCATCCCATTGAAAAAGGATGAAATATTAGCCATGTTTGATCTTATTCTGCTCGGGATTTGCACAAACGTGCAGCAACCCATGGCAACATGTTCACCACCAGTTTGGACTTGTACTCATTGAGGTTGACGTTATCCACCAAAAAGGAGGAGTGCCCAGCTGACTGTCATTCTAGTTCTGCTGAAGCTGGAAATGTAAACAGCTCTGATGGGCTGCAGCATATGCCCCATATCTGGGGACCCCTGTCCATCAAGAGGGGGAAAGCGAAATAGGTCTTTACTGCTCTTTTGTGATACTGCAGGTTCATTTGTCTGAGCTGCTTGAGGTGGCTTTGTTGCTTTCTTTACCTTGAGTGTTCCAGCATAGATTAAAGCACTTCTGAACTCAGTAGCGAACCTTTGACATTAAAGTGGAAAAGTAGAAATAATTTTTTTGCCCAGCTAACTGGGCAAACAGCTATTCACCAGAACTAATATATGTACTGTCAGAAAATAACGTGGTTTCAAAAGCTCATTCAGCTGTTCAGTTCTTCAGATTTGGGTGTGAGGGTTTTTTCATTCTGCTCTTCAGGAGGTGCGTTCACATGTCTCCATGATATTTAGTTTTTTGTGCTTCAAATTTAGGCACTTTCTGTTTGAATGATGCAGTGCATGTACTTTAACATGCTTAAGGTAACACTTCTTTGGAGTGAAATATAGCACTATTCAAATGAGATTTTTTTGATTAAAGAGCATATTTAATTTTCAGCCTGGTCTTTTGGGCCCACTTTTCTTTTTACAGTTGACCAGATCTCAGAAGTCTGGCTGCAAAAGAACAATACATCAGCTTCTTTTCTACAACATGAAAACTACATATTTTCATATTTTCACTCTTTTTTTTAACGTGACAATACAGTGAGAAAACATCTTCAATGACCTGGATTTAAAAATACCAAGAGCAGTTAGAAAAATCACCCGCTTCAGTATAAATATGTATAAGGTCTGAAGAAAAAGCTTTCAAGTTAATGTGTACAAAATCTGGTAGCAATCTAAACATTTTCAAAATATCATACAGCACACTCAAATGGGCTTTAAAGTACTCCAGGGCTCTTGATATTGCAATTGCTGCCAGAGAAAAACATGATGTGCCTCAAAGCAGAATCTACATAATGCTCCCGAAAAGGTGGAAGGGAAGACAACCTTTCTTCTGGAACGAGACAAAAATGCCTCATCATCTTCCTTCAGTGGGTTGCTGGTACAGCACAGGGCCAAATGCCAAAAAGTTTAAATCGCTACAATTTTTGTAGGACTTTATAATTCCTCCGTATCTCTCTGGGAGAGAGGGACAATCTTGCTTTGAAGGGCTGGGCTATTCATATCTATAAAGCACTTGAAAATCTCATGGGAAATTTTATAGCAATGCAAGGGTAGATGTGCTCAGGAAAATGAGCTTTTTCCCCACTGAGCACAGTCTTTTTCACACTGCAAAGCACCATTTACATTGCATTGTAGAATGCTTTTGAAAAAAATCACTGGCATAATGCACAGGCCTTGATTCTCACATCTTGAAGACAAAATCATGGCCTGTACACTTCATCTGAAAAGTACCTATTTAGCACAGAGCCAGAGCGTGAGCTGCTCACTCACCATAGGAAGTCTCCTTTAGGTCTGTGAATAAATGTTTCTCAAAAGGGACCGGAGATGCGCAGTTTACTGCCCTATATTCTGGTTTGAACCTTTTTCCAGCTAGCCACTAAAGAGTGGATCTTCCGCTTCTTTTCTGTCTGACTGTTAGGTATCATTTAAAGCTTGTACCTTCACAAATATGAGCAAATTCTCTGGTTTTCCATTAGCCTGGGGGCACATACAGAGCTGTCAGCCTGACTGATCATCTTCACTGTTCTAGGGATGCAATAAAACTATTAGCAAATATGAGACACACAAAGTACCGCCTGCCTGTCTTCCCTTTCACTTCTGCTTTGTGTTAAATCGCTTGCATGTCAGCTCTGAGACTTCAGTTCAAATGGGTGTTGTGTAAGACCATGCATTTCGAAAGGTGGCAATTGTCAACCAAAAGAAAACAAGCATAGCGTCTTCCGATGAAATGAGGGGTCACTAGGGTGATGTTGGAGGGTCTGGCAGCTGTGGGACACCCCAAAGTTTTAGGAGACTTACTGACCACCACTGTGGCAGTGCAAGGGCACTCAACAAGGCTTGGAGCAAGGAGCCTGGAAACCTTCAGTTCTGACCCTGGAACTCTTTTATGCCTTGAGAAAAAGTCCTGAATGTTTTCTATAGGCCATTTATTAGTGCCAGCAGACTATCCGGTACCAACTCATCATGCATTGCATCCTCCAGGGAAATGGCAAGGTAGATATTTAAGTAGCACAATCTCAGTGCTGGGAAGAATTGTGTTATAGTCTTTCTCTTTTGTTCCTGGTAACACAAGGCTGGGAACCAAAGCTCTGAACAGCCTTTAAGATTCAAAGTCTCATGAGTACCAGAGAGATTTAGGCTCCTAGACACCTCATAACTCTGGACCATGGATACTGTTTCCTTTCTCTTCTGGGATGACTGAATCCTTTCAAACAGTAGAAGAGAGAATAATGAATAACAATGTGGGACTAATCAGGTTTATACACGGTGTTATCTTGGAAATATCAATGCTAAAGAGCCGGTCTGGTTTCACCTGGGGAAGAGAAGGCTTAAGGGGACCTCATAGCAGCCTCCACAGCACCTAACAGGATGTCACCCCATGGTCTGCTCTGTGGTCTGCCTCTATAGCAGACCCCATTCTAAGCAGAAGGTTGGACTGAAGACCTTCAGAGGTCCCTTCCAGGCTGTATTAGCCTGTCATCCTGTGATCCTATTTCTTTACAGGTTACTTGTTGGTTCCTTTCTTTCTGTCTTCCTTCTTCCCCATCTCTGTCTTTATATATATTATGTTTTTCATTTCATATGTTCAGTTCTTTTCCCCATCTAAAGTTCATCTAGTTCTTTTTCACTTCCAATCCCTAGTGTTTCTTTATCTTCATAACAGGTTATTGTTTCAAGGTTGTTAGGTCTTCTCCTCCTCCATTTTATTTCCCTCCTCTGTCCTGCCAGCCATCATTAAGCTTTTCTTGTGTCAAGCAATATTAATCTTTAGCCATTGATCTTTAAATAGAATTGAAAAACAAAACATCAGGCTTTCTAGTTCTGCTTTCCTTATCTAATCTATTTCTGATGTAATTTCAGAGTTAATATTACTACCCATTTAAATCCAGCTTGCTGTATTGAGAGAACAACAACTTGACTCAGATTTGAGTCATTTCTCTCTGATGCAGAAATTTATTCTATTAAAGGTATTGTAGAATACGTTCAGATGTTCGTCAATAAGAGATATGTTTAGCATTTAGTACAATCAGAGCAAATCGATAAAGTTCTGGGTCAGCTCGGGTCTAATTGTGGATCAGAGTTTGCAAATGAGCAGATAATGAAGGCGTCTTCGCTAGGCAAAATATCTATCAGTCTGGATGCTAAACTGGTCTCCCAGTAAAGAGAGGTGGACTAAGCCAAATTTGTACAGCCACTGTGCAATTCGCATTGGGGAAGAACAAAGAGAGATGCAGCGCAGCAGCTGTGGCCTCAGTGCCCATGGTATAAGGAAATGTCCAAATAGCATTTTTGTGGATCTGAAATGAATAGGGCACAGCCTTCATTCCCTTCTCTGTTTGCAGGGGTCTGTGTGGGAAGCTCCTGAGCCTCATATTCATCTCTCAGTTTCAGCAAGGCAAATAAGGCTCTCGAATTGGCACACTGATCTAAATCCTGTTGGAGAAGAACTGAGTTATCAAAGCCACTGAATCCAGAGTTACCAGGTCACAGGGGTGCTCAGGCCACCACCTAACCCCACCCCCCAGCCCTGCGTAGGAGAGCTGTTCTCATCGCGTGGGGACTCTTCCTTGTTCTGCTCCTCTGCTCTACAGGACACGGATGGGTTATTTTACCTTATTTTGCAGTTCTGCCTGGGATATTCTCACTACTGAGCGGGCTGCAAAGCACAAAAATGCTTTTGAGGTGTACACCACAATTTGAAACAAGCTTCTTAATAAGTTGAGCTAGTTTGCTTTGTATGTCTAAGGCCTATTAGTTTATTTGAAAACTGTGGTAAGTTATCCCTCTGGCATGTATCTTTTTCATCGCTGTTCTGTCTAAAGTTTTCTTTCTCTCACTAACCTTGTAGCAGGAGACATTCAAAAGATCAGTACCATCCCTCGCTGCATTTAACTAAACCAAGATATGGCTCCTGGGGATAGTCTGATGGGGAAAAGAGCAGGAAGAGAACATCATCTGCCAACGTATTAATGTTCCAAATTATGCACATCCTTCTTCATAAAGATGGTTTCATTAATTCCAAGTCCAATAGTATTGATTCTCAATGTGACACAAAGACAAGTGATCACTGTAGTCCAGCTTACAAAGCAATCTGAACAGCAGCTGAGGCAGGAGGGAATGGAAACTCTTAAGTGTTTTTGCCCTTATGAGCAGCAGAATAAGACTTTTACTAGGGCCAAGAAAATTTAAACCTGCATAGATAATTTAAACAAGCCTTTTCTGAAATTAGAAGAAAAGGAAAAAAATGCTGTCTGATTTCCAGTTTCTTAAATTGCATATGTAAGCAACTCTGAACAAACTGTTCCATAGAGTATAAACTAACACATCACTGCATTTCTGGAAGAAACAGAGTGTGTATAGTTTTCCAGTAGAAGCAAAATTATTCAAATAAACTTCATTATTCTTACAGCAAGGTTACCTCCACACCAACGCTTAAAGAAAGAAATGTTCAGAAAAGGGATTCTCTTAACATTTTTCTTACTGTTAACTTTATATATGATAATTGCTGTATAAATTCCATGTGTCCCATTTATCATTTTCACTGACGGATTCAGTTCTCCTATAACAAATTGCTAACTTTCTACCACCTCCAATAATACAATGTATCACTGCCTTTCTCTGAATACGTTAAGACTTGCGATTCCTTCTGTGTCATCAGTGAACGTCTAATACATACTCAGGCACTATGCACACTCGATTATATGGATGTTTTTTTCCTGTGGAGGAAAATCCTTGCCCAAATCCCAAGGTGTGGGACAGAAGCCAAATGGATGCGAGTTGAAAAGTGACACCGATGAGTCACGTCAGGGAAAGCAGTTAAGTCTCTTTTGGGTCAGACAATCAAGTGAGTCGAGCTCTCCTGAGAAACGTATACACCACAAGGAGAGGAAGAAACTGCAGTGGAGTATCAATACTGTAATAAGATACAAAGAACCATAGAGAGATGCTGAATAATCTGATTCTTCCTGTGTAAATCTGAGTCCTGTAGTACCAGATCCCTCCTGACTCAGACAATCTGACTCATTCTGTACCGTGCTTGTCACTTCAATACATTTTCTACCATGACAATCCTTTCATCTTCCCCCATGTAAATCTGAGTCACTTTGTCACGATGGACACATTCAGTATGACAAGATTTTCTGCTTCAGAGTTCTTTTTCAGCTCTTTTCGCTGCTCTCCTGCATGTCAAGCCTGAACCACGTCCCTGCCTGTCACCCGCTGCCTCTTCAAAGCATGAGCACACACACACAAACAACACACGAAACGCTTACTAAAAGGGAAGGTCATCATTCCCACTAATTTCTGGAATGGACGCTAACAAAGCAATCCACCGCTAAAAGCCATGTCAGTAGGTACATCCACCCTGCTAGATAAGAGAGGACTGAGACTGGCTCTCCTCCCTCTTCACCTGCTGGTTGGCTCTCTGGCCCTGTTTGCAGCTCTCCCAACAGCTTCTCAAAGACGTAGCCTGGACACGGCTCCTTCTAAAGACTGGTCCTGATGGGAGGGTAGATAAGACTGCACAAAATTGGGGTCTAAATTCATCTCATCTGTTTAACAAGCTTGCTGTTAAACCTCATTACCCACTTTCCCTCTGCAGACAATAGGAAAAAATAAGCTTCTCCGTTTCATATCTCTTACCTTGGGCTATGGTTTAGGACAAATCCCTTTCTGGAGGTTCCTTTCTCCATTATTGAGGAGTCTAAAATATCTGCGTAGACTCATTTGCTGGTTTTAATGACTAAAGTTAGGCAAAATGGGTTTCACTCTTGAAGTGGCCTGTGTCTGCATTGTGTAGATTGCCAGCTGCTCCAGGCAGAGAGGTGGCTTCCTTGGTATTTTGTACTGTAGTAATGAAATCCACTTCTTATGTGTGTTGATTGATATCCTGGGGACTTCAGATATCATGCACAGCCATGGAAAAGCTGTCTGCGAAGAGCCTAGATAATTGCAAAATGACTTACAATAAGGCATGGAAAGGCTACTGCAGATCCAGCTATTATTATAGTGCAGCTCACTCCTCCAGCCTGGAGGGAGAGAAAATATACAAAATGCATCTATGCATTTGATGGTATGTTGAATGTTATACTGAATATACTTAGAAAAACAAGGACTCGCATTCCAGCTACTGTAGTGAACCAAACAAGCCTTTCAAAGGAGAAAAAAAAAGTTTAATCCATGATCTATAATTATAGCTCAGTAATTTATAAGGGAAATGGGACTATATTTTTCTAGCAATTGTGTTAATATATTCAGTGTAGTATGGTTTAACATTTCTGCTTACCAGCTCTGCAACCTCTTATTTCCATCCTCTTCTTTGCATCCTTATGAGACAGAGATATTTGGTACCGCCAGGTTCTCAAAGGATTAAAACAGTGAGGTTAAACCTGCAATTCAGAAAGCAGTGTGGCTCCATGGGCAGATCTGAAAGGCCCCATGAAAGGAGAAGGGAAAGCAAGCTCAGACAGGCTGGAGAGCAGTCCCCTCACACAGAATCTCTAAAGGATTTTGCACCTACCGTCAGTATCTACAAATTGGAGAAAGGGTGAAACCACTGAAACAACACAATCTGATGGCTGCAAATGGAATTTGGAAATTAGAAATGAAAGGCCAGGTTGAAATTGCTGAAGATAAAAATTAGTGCACCTGCTTGCAAAGAATTATGGCAAACCCAATACCTCTTCCAGCCCTTCCGATGAAGTAGGATGTCTTTCTAAAGTAGAGTGTACAGTAAGCATTACAGCACTTTCTTGCAAACCCTGAGCACCATCCCATGCAGGGCTGCTCAGCGATGTCAGCTCAAGTCCTGGATGCCAAGTGGACATGTCAGGGCAGTATTGTTTCTCAGCTAATCAACAGAATTAATTAGCGTGGCGCACCATGGCATTAACAGAGCTTTATTATTTTCAGTTACACAACCAGTGCATATGAAGCTGGATGAGAAACCTCCTTGTCTCAAAATATAGACATAAATACCAAAAAAAGCTTGTTTTGCACGCATAAAATTCTACATTCTGAGATGAGCAAGTATTCAGAGCAGACCATCAAAATGGCCCATAGTTCTTGAAAGTACATCTTTCTGTAAGCATGACCAGTGGAGGATTTATCCGTTTGTTATATTCTGGATTACCTCCACCATTCTCTGTCTCTTTTGATGGATGTGTCCAGTTTGCCCTAAAATATAAAATTATTCACCATTTACTGACCTAATACATAGCGAACGGGTGCCCTTACAAGGGCTTTGGGAAACATTAAGGCACTTGAATTTACCTCTTCTTAAATGTGCACTTTGCTGCTCTCAGTGGAACATAGGAATGTGCTGTAGCACATTACATAGGGTAAGGGAAAGATTCCACAATGTCAATGTGGTACAAGAGATACCACCAGTATGAGGGCATGGTCAGTGCCTAAGGACATAATGCCACACTCCGACTAGTAGTGAGTGACACTTACTGTGCCAAAAAACCTTGTCTGGGTTAAAGTTGCCAGATATTACACTACATTAATACACATTACATAGTGTACATTACATTAATGTAAATATTACATTAAATTAATTACATTATTATTACATAAAACTGCACAATTCTAAGGTCAGCATGCAGCACACCTTTTTCCTTTGAGTGTATTACAGCAAGCACCAATGAAGTGTGCTTTATAATGAAAAATACTAAATGTTTTAATATTACTTTTTACAGGAAAATCTGTTTTTATTTTCTGTCTCAGTTGTAAAAATAAAAGATTTCCAGTCATACAGAGCTAGAGCTTGTCTTTGGTTAGATACACTCTCCTGTCTTTATTGAGACAGATATGATAAAGAAGAGTGAATAAAGCTTCAACAAATGAGCTGAAATATATTTTCCACTCTCCTCGTCCTCTCCATCTGCCACTTAATCGTGGTCATAGTGACATGGTTCCAGGGGTGACCTGCTAGACAAATGGACTTGATTTTCTTCTGTGCTTCTATTCTTACAGCTTGTCAGCGCCCAAGCCCAGCAGAATCAGAAAGGATGGAGGAGGGAGAACAAGTGGAAGTAGGCACAGGTAGTCCTGCCACATCCACACTTCCAAGGGACCTGATGGGTTTCTACAGCCCATTGCTTTCCTGTCATGGAGATCGTGATGGGTATGGCTGTCCTGTTGGTTTTTTAGTAAATAACCCAATTCATTTTTGTTTCCTTTTCTGTAAGATAGAGTTCAAGCTGAACGAACCTCAAGTTTCCTTTTCAGTTTCTTTACAGAGGTTAATGTGTCAGAAGAAAAATGAAGGCCGATTTGGTAGCTACTTGAGAAGTGTTTACTCACCTCAGTTATGATGCAGTATAGAGAGTGGTGGAACTTAATGGAGAGGGAAGAAGAAATGGAAAGAAATGAAATATTGTTGAGAGATTAAGGGGAAAAAAAAAAAAAAAAAACCTGAAAGATAAGCAGAGGTACAGAAAGTGTTTAGTCCTGCACAAATTCTTAAATACTTGTCTCCACATGTGCTCTGAGACAGTCAACCCTGGTCTCGACCAGGCACCCTACTAATGATTCCTCTGTTCCTACCTCTTACACCAGCAACCGTCCAAAATCAAATTCACATTCTTTCAACATTGTTAAAATGCAAGGAATCTCTTTAAGATGAATTCTTAAATAAAGGGAGAAATAGGTCAAAAGAGCACATTTGTTGCTCACCAATCCAATAAAACCTTTCAACCTGCTGAATGAAATACCTCTGTGCAATGCTAAAATAAATGAGTAGAGTCTTTTTGATGGAGAGAGTTTACGTGCGAGATGATTTCAGCACATCCAAAAGTCATCACAAGAGACATGCTTCTGTCTTTTAGTATAGTTGTTGTGGTACCTTCCATGCCTCTAACATTTCAAATGAATGCACAGTAATCCTCAAGTTCCACACATTGAATGTGCCTCTGTGGGACCAAACCTTGGCTCTTTGCCTCCTGCTGCTATTTTTGGAAGCAGTCTGTGCTTATTACAGTATTTTTCCTTGCAAGGTTATTGGGCCACTACTAAACCAGAAGAAGTGAAAGAAGGAAGGAATAAAGAAGACATGATCTAAGACAGCCTCAATTCTTAAGAGGCAGAAAACAGGTTTTGTGTGGGATCAGTTCACTGTCCAGCCATTTACAGTGGAGTAGTTTGCTTCTTCCTTGGAAAACTCACTTTTGTCAGGATTTTGGAGGAGACGCCAGCCAAGAATGCTGTTCTTTTGCTCCTGGATGGTTAAAAATACGCAGTCTCAGGTTAGGAGCCAGGGAGACTCAGCTAAAGGGTCAGACAGGGAAGAGAAGGTGGTTCTTCACACATAGATAGTAAACCCAAGGAGCTCCTTGCCAAAGGATGTTGGGGATGTAAAAAGTTTACATGGCTTCAAGGGAGGGACCGGACAGATACTCAGAAGTGAGAGCTCCTGAGAGGTACTGGGCAGATGAATCACACAAGCTGACAAAAGTCCCTAACTAGCCCTCAGCTTTTGCACATTTTTGATTCCAAACAGCTAAAGTTTTTCTGAATATCAGAAGATGATATCCATGCACTTTGAAGCTTTTTTTTTTTAGAGAAATTCCATAAGGAATCAAGCACTCATAAGGAGCTAAATGATCTATTTTGACACAGCCATCATCCTTGCAAGGTACACTTTTTTGGCTCAGAAAGTGTGTTTGCAGAATGGTTGTCATTCAGGAAAAAATAAGAGTTTATAAAAAAGTCATGTAAATTTAGTCCTGCAGGCAATAAATATGCCTTTGGAATAATTTCCAAAGATTTCCAAAACAAGGCTATCTAAGAATATGGGATCACATTCCAGTGGACCAGGAAAGTGGGAAAATATTTTGATATCAATAAGAACAGCAATTAAAATCCTATGTTGGATTTCAGGAGAAAAAAAAATACAGTGTTTAGAAAAGGCTGAAACATTATAGTAGCCTAATTCCATGTGAATGACTACAAAACCAGGTGGGCTTTATGCCAATTGAACTCTGTTTCCAAGTACTTGCTGCCATAGACAACAGAAAATAAAAATCAGCAGAGATCTGAAAAATAAAATTATGCCAGATTTTTTTTTTTTTCTTGTGGCTCATAACTGGATGTAGCATCAATATAATTTTGTAAAAGCTTTTTGGACTGAGTTTTAGGGGTTTGTTGTCTGGTCTCCCACCCTCTGACAAATACAAACATTTTGCAGCCAGTCTCACATCGTACATTTCAGATTCCCAGCTCTCTAAATCCCACATTTCTGATTTTGTAAATGTATCTGCTAGGGGAGCTGATACAAGTAGCTGGAACCTCTTTTCTTGCTCTATAATCTAATGCACTTAGCGAGCCAATGAATATGTGTGAAAGGAGGGGCTTTCTGGCTCAGGGACTCCTTGCAGGGGAACAGCTGTTACAACGGCAAAACCTTAACCGAAGCCAGGCAAACACGCTCACTCACATCTCTCAGTGGCTTTGTGCATCTAGGTCTGGCAAGACAATTCCACCCTAGCCCCTCTCTCTGCAAAAAGTGAGCAAACTAGCACAGAGAAACTTAAAGAAGACCGGATCTCGGTTGCGAAACGTTTCAGAAGATCCAGTAATGGCCTGGATCAGCAATATCTCCTGGTTTAATCACTTTGCTCTACATGAAGAACATTTCAGGAGGTATTTAAACAGCACTGAGGATTACTTAGCCTTCCTATGTGGGCCCAGACGGAGCCATCTGTTCTTGCCTATGGCTTTGGTATACACCCTGATTTTCATTGTTGGGGTGGTAGGTAACTTCTTAGTTTGCCTGGTAATCCTCAAGCACCGCAACATGAAGACCCCGACCAATTACTATCTCTTCAGCCTTGCCATCTCAGACCTGCTCGTGCTGCTTTTCGGGATGCCACTGGAAGTCTACGAGATGTGGAGCAACTACCCCTTCTTGTTTGGGCCCATTGGCTGCTATTTCAAGACGGCACTCTTTGAGACAGTGTGCTTTGCCTCCATCCTGAGTGTGACCACAGTCAGCGTGGAGAGATACATTGCCATCCTCCATCCTTTCCGTGCCAAGTTGGAGAGCACTCGCAAGCGTGCCCTGAGGACCATCGTGGTACTCTGGGTCCTCTCTGTCCTCTTCGCCCTCCCCAACACAGGCACCCACGGCATCATGCTGCAGTATTTCCCCAATGGCACCCTGGTCCCTGGCTCTGCTACCTGCACTGTAGTCATGCCCATGTGGATCTACAACTGTATTGTCCAGATTACTTCCTTTCTCTTCTATGTGCTGCCTATGGGGGTAATAAGTGTGCTGTACTATCTGATGGGGCTAAGAGTAAGTCTTACTCCAACTGTACTCATTGTTTCCTTAGCTCATTCTTGTGTGTTTGTGTATGTGTCTTTTAAGTGATTTCACCTTTTTCTTGCCCATCTGTTTCTCCCCCCTCAAAAAGCAAAAGTATTTCTACCTCTGAAAACAGTGGATCCAACTCCTTTGGTGTAACCCCATTCTCAAATGAATATAGCTATGTTGGTGAATAATCTACCCCCATCTTTTTTTAAAAACTTATCATCACTGCTGCTCACTTTTGAATGTTACTTAAACATCCAAGTCTGTAGGTTGATTCCAGCCTCTCAGAGATTTGCACCTTTGCAGTAGGGACTAAAAGGAAATAGACCAAAAAGAAAATGTGAAAAGAATAAAAAGAAGCAGGCTAGTGATTGAATCTTGCGTATTATTTGTTTTCCCTCCTCTTGTGACTGTGGAATTTCCATTGCATTACTTTATTTTCCTCCTTCCCAGGCGACGGTGATAATATTCAGTTGTTAAAACTCACAAAGCTGTCAGAAACTGAAATGCTACCTTATTGCTGCAGCTAGCAAATTCAGCAATCATTTCTTTATATAACTATGGCATAGTTTCACCATCTAAAGGCTACCTTAGAGTTCATATCCATTCTCCCTTCAGAAAGTGAGACTAGTTTTACCAAGTATTCATTTAAATACATGGATAAAACAATCAGTATCACAGTATTATAAAGCTATGTAGCACAACACTGCTAATCATAGAGAATCAATGACTGTTCTCATATGTTACATATATTTTGAAAATATAAATCCTGTCTCATTGCACTGGATATAACTTTAAGTTTAGAAAGCTGTGTCTGGTCATACGGCAAGAAAGGGAAGCAATATGCTAGTAGAGAGGAATAAACTTACTGAATAACGTGCAAGAAATTCAACAAAGTCTGTGCTGGTGTATATATCATTTTGTTTTGCTGGTTGATACTTACTGTTGTCTGAAACTATCCAGAAGCAATTTTTCCTTACCCAGGAAAAGCCACAAGGATTAACTGCCAGAAATCCACAGCACACAGTAGATCTTCGAAGCAATGAATGGGTTAAATTATCCCCACAGCCCAGCAGCTTGTTGTGGGATCTTTACATAATTTCACTGCAAATTTCGCAAAATAAGACCTGGAGGGAGGAGAAAGTGCGGAAAATATTGCTGTTTTAAAAAGAAAGAGAAATCCCCAAACTTATAAAAAGAAGTCTTGAAGATTGCAATAGCTTCTGTTTGTGGCAGCAGATATTCCCAATCCCCATCCCAGAAGAGAAGCTAGGTACCAGACGAGGGCTGCATCCGCAGGACTTCTGTATATTCACAGATACGTTCAAGCTGTCTTTCCCTAAGGGCTGCAATGTTCATTGCTTATGCATCTGCTTTTCTGTATATCCAACTCAGACTTCCAAAATTTGAACAACATCCATCCTGGGTATATCTGCCTTGCGTGCTAAATTGCACTAGGCAAGGTAGTTTCATTTTTTCAGCAGAAATGATAGAAGAATGGTGTATATATATAATTTTTCAAGAGAAGATACTTTTTATCTACTCACAGAGGATGAAATCTATGAAGCTTCCGCAACCCTCCAGAATCTCCTGAGTGCCCTGTATTGCTCACAGACTGTAGTGGAAAAGCTCAGAGTTGATCCAAAGATTGTACAACAGCTCAAATTCAGCAAACAGAGGCGTTGACTTCCCAAGTCCAGGCTTTGTGGAAAGGCATTTCCTCACCAAAGTTTCTCCCTCAAGCTTTGACACTGTTCAGGAGAGCCTCAGGATGCAATACAGAAGGAAGCGTGTGACATGTTAAGCAGCTGTGAGAGGATAGCAAACATGGGTCATATGGTAGCTGAGTTCAGTTTTAATTTTATTCCTTGCGAAAAGGAAAAAATATATTTGTCTTTCTCACTGGGAAGTTCATGGCCAACAGAGCCTTCAGGCTGATTACCTCATGGTCAAGTAGCTCATGATCTACTTGGATGTAATTTTAAGTCTTGATGGTTAAATACGACAAAGTTATGGTCAATAGATAGCTCCAGCATTAGTGCAAAGAAGAGGACACTAATGATTACAGTGTAGTCTCATTAGATTTGATTGTGGAAGCTTCCTGCTGCTTCTTTCATGGAGTCTTCATCACAGGTGCCTTTAGGACCAATCCCTAAATCAGCCAGGCTCTTCTTTAAACCCAGTTCAGCTGTTGGGCTACTGGGTGCAACCTCTAGCCAAGAAGCTGAGGAGGAAGAGGAGAGGGAGAAAATGGCTGCTTGTAGAAGCTAGTCCCTGCAACACTGATAGAGATGGTGTGGCGTTGCTTGGGAAGAAGTTTGCACTGCAGCAGGATTCAGTGCAGGGTCCTTGTCCATTTCCTTCAAGTTGATCTCTAAAAGGTTACAGGGATAGGTGGCTACCACGGGTTGTTTAAAAGTCAGATTCTGTTTAACTAGGATTTTTGACAATGAATGAAGAAACTGGAGAGTCCAGAGCCCTATTTATCCCACCTACTTCAGACGTCTATGAGAGGATCTAGATGATCAGATGGGACAAGATTGACATCACCTAGGATGATTCTTCTTTTAAGAGTTCAACACTTCTTTTACCGTCTCTTCCCTTAGTAACATATTGGACACACTGGTGATTTTGATTTCAACTGTCTTTGAATCAGGACAACTTCTTCTTGCCAGTGTACAGCTTTTTCTCATCAAAATCTATTTTGCTCCCTAAAATGCCCAGTTGTCAAAACCAGTGTCATCTGTGGACAGCTGACTGCCTTTGGCTAATTTCTGCAGAGCCCAGCACACTCCTGGAAATATCTGTCCTCTTTCCATGAAGGTTGTCCTGCAAACCTTGCACCCACTAACAAAATTTTCTTTTGCGATGGGACTGAGCAAAGAGCACACCCAGGTTGCAGTTCAGCAGGTGGGTGGCAACAGCTTCAGCCAAATCACTCAAGCAGGCAGAATTGCATGCTTTAGCACAAGTCATGTGGTTTTTAAATATCAATTTTTCCTTCAGCTGGAGAGAAAGTTTGATCACCACTTGTGTCAGACAGGCTAAGGAGCTTACAGAAAACAGTTCTCCTACTGCTTTTGCAGAGTGGCCTCACAAGGTTTGCCTGGGGATAGGTGAGGCCCTAATTTTGCTCTGCCTTTTGATTTCTAGTGTGAAATGATGTAGCTAATAAAGATGTGTGGGGCAAATCCAATTTTCAGCTTCTTGCTCCAGACACTTTTAATTCTCTTTCAGTGAATGGGTAACATTCATCTCCAGGCAATCCTACGTAACCTCATACATCCACAGTGATGTAAAAGTAACCACGACCTTGGCTGGAGTTCTCCCTCTGTCAAACCATTGGCATGAACTCAAGTTACAACCTTTGCCATGGACTCATTTCTTTTTTTAATTCCTTCCCCTTTGTCATAACTCATTGTTTTATTAAATTGCAACTGCTGAGTTATTCTTACTAGTTACACCTCCATCTATTATCACTTGAGGCTAAAGGGGAGCCTTATAGCATCATCAAAATGACAGGAGAAAGGTGAAAAATATACGTGTCCCTAGTTTATTACAGCACCAAAGCACTGTATTCTCTGAGGCTTTGGAATATGCCTGGAATAGATTACTGTTGAGACTGAAAACCACTGAAGGGAAACTAGGGATTTTAATCAATCTGAGCAGACATCTATTGCTAGATGTGTTACGTCTTCCTTAAGCAACTGTGGCTATGACTAAAAGTTACAAAGGGAATTATGTAAAACATGGGAGGCTGAATTGCACTATAATTGAATATAATTTGATTTACATGTGTTTCCCTTTTATCGGTTTTATGAAAAAAATAGAACATTGAAAGAAGGTCTCATTCGATCAGCCTTACAGAAAAGAATTGTTAATCAAAAATCAGGAAGAAAAGTCACAGTGTAAAAGACAAAAGGAAATGGCATAACTAGCATGTTTTCACAAGATTTTTACAAATCCAGATTGATTTCTTATCTTTTCTCTCATTCCTGATATTCTTTCCCATGCAATTAAAAGATTTGTTTCCAGTTTCAGTTGTAAAAAGCGTCATTCCAAATCCGTTGGCTAATCAGAAGTTCCCACTTCAGGAAGCTGGGTCCAATTATGCACTCTTCATCGATCATTTCTTGTATAATCAAAACAATTGTTCTGATTATCTAGCCCTGGTCTTTTCATCACCAAAGCACCAGTGGTCTCGCCATAAACATATTGGGGAAGAATTTCAGGGAGGATCAGATTATTATTCTTTATGTCCATTTTTTAGAAGTCCGGGAAAAACTATTGGGGGAAAAAAAAAATAGTCTTGTTGTAATTGAGCACTATGTGGCTAAATCTGTGCATATCGTGCACACCAGCTACCTGCAAAAGAGCATGTATGGGCTTTGTTCATTAGATGGATTGAATATCAATTATTCCAAACACTCAGGGCATGAAACAAACTCCCTTGAATTCTACACGAATTTTTCCTGTGATTACAGCTGTGTTTCACTGTGGCCTCTCTGGGGTTTTTTTGGATCATTGGTTTGTGCTTAATTGTGGGGAACCCTTTTAGGAAAATAAACAAACAAACAATATTTTCCTAAAGAGAAAATAATGCCTAGCAAAATACTGTTGAAATTGAACACAAACTGTGAACCAAATATTGACTTAGTGAGAAAGGACAAGTGGGGAACAGAAATACAAATTTGCTGTAAATATGCAGTCTCAGATGCATAAAATCTGTGGATAGTTTTGAACCTAAAGCTTCAATATTTTCCTAGACTATAACTGAAATTTATCAGTGAGTCCTGTGTTGCCCCAAATTTTGCCTTCTCAAACTACAGATATCAAAATATCAAACAGGCTATGTCTGATGGGGATGTCATCTTCTGTCTAAGCTCTCCTTCGGTTTCCCTGCTTTTGCCAGTTGAAAGAAGACAAATCTTTGGAAGCAGAGGAAATGGCTGTGAATGTTCAGAGACCATCCAGGAAATCAGTCACCAAGATGCTGTGTAAGTACTGAGTCCTTCTGTGTTTTATTTATCATGGACAAGAGGGTGACCAGGTCCTAAAGGGTATCAAGAAAATTCACTGCATACAAGAGTTATGAGATGAGTAGCTCTGATAAAAAACCAAAACCAAAACCAAAAATCTTACTGGTGTTTTATCTGGACTTACATGGCATGGGAGTGAAACGTCATGGCTAACTATCACAAGACTCAGAAGGCAAATTTTCCTCCCCAGCATGAGAGGAGGTTGAGCAATTCTACATGGCAGATGGTTGCATGGCAACTCTCTAATATCCCTCACTCCAAACCTGGCCCTTGCAGTCCTCTAGGGAGGATCTCTCATTTTCAGAGTGCAAATAGTCTATCTTGTACATTTTTAAAGAAGGATTTTCCATCAAACCATGAGCTCTGGTCATGAACAAGAAGGTCCTGCCAACCCACATGCATCACCTACTGCTGACTTAACTACTTATATCCTCCCAAGAAAAAGTAGGACCTAGGCAGACCCACACGTTGTATAGCATTCAGGAGAATCTATGCTCCAGCCACTCTGAAAGCACTCACATCACTTCTTAATTTAGGGCTGTCTTTAAGGCAACAATCACCTTGCTACTGAGATAGTGTTTGTGCAGGAAACATAAATCACCTTCAATATTTCCTGCAACAACATTATTCTTTTAGGTGGCTTTAGTCACCTTCTGAAGTAGGAAATTGTACTTTGAAGTCAGCCTCATTTTCTGTGGCCCGTGACTGTGACCACATCTGTTCATGGAACCAAAGTCTGGAATGGGTTTGCAAGAGTCCTTACTGGAGCCACCACAGGCCAGTTTGCGTGTGGAGGAAAATTCTTTTTCTTTCATGCTGGACAATGCGCCCAGACAGACTTATCATCAGCAGATGGTTCCTATGGCCCTATCCTGCTACGTGATGTACAAATAGCGTGCAGAAGAAATTAACTCCAAGGCACAGTGTGTCCCAGGTACCACAGATGAATCCAGATGTCTCACTGACAGTTTCTTCATTGAGCTCCGTACACGCCACAACATCACCTGGCTGTTGGCTGCTGTTTGAATGGCGTCGTGTGTGCATGCACTGAGTTATCAAACACAGAACTCGGCGGAAAGTTTGTTCTTTTAGCTGGTAAGGTTCTTCAGTGAGCACTGCAGAAAGACAGAAAGGATGGCAAAAGTTTTGAAACAATGAATGAAACTTGTGTGTTTAGTCTTTCATCCAGCTTTCTGAACTATCTCTGCTCTGTGCAGGTAGCGAACCATATCCTTCCATATCTGACTTGTTTTTCTTCTCCTCTTTCTCCATGCTAGTTGTCCTCGTGATGGTTTTTGCTATCTGCTGGGCTCCATTCCATATAGATCGACTCTTCTTCAGCTTTGTTGTGGAATGGACTGAGCCTCTGGCTAATATATTCAACTTAATTCATGTTGTGTCAGGTAAAGCTTTCTTCTTCCACTTGCACAAAGACTGGCAAAAAAAGTATTTGTGAATGGTTTACTTGAAATACGTAGTCATCTATTTTGTAGATGACATGGGACATGCATGGAAAAACTTCTTGGAGTTTGGGAGACAGTGATGAGAATTGTGCCTTAAATAAAAACTGCATGCAAACTTCTGCAGCTTTCAAGATCTGGGCACATTGTCCAATACAGTTGTCTGAATATTGACAAAGAAAGAAAATAAAAAAAAAAAAATAATAATATCATACATCATTATCAGCTACTTTTCCTTCTTGGAAATGCTCAGAAATGAAGGCTGCTGTCATTCAGCTGCTTTTAATGAATGCATAGCAGCAGACATCATCCTCCAGAGGGTCTCTCAGGCAAATGGGAAAGCTTACCAAATGGCAAGATAGAAGACTAACATACTGCTCAGAACTGGGCAATATAACCAAATGTTTGTGGCCCTGCCAACCATAAAATGAAGGCTTTTTCAAAGAGGAGTCTTTTTTTCAGTCTGCCATGGGAAAACACTGAATGTGGCCACTAGGCAGCTCAGACAGATCCAATCTCGTGCAATTGTCCTGGGGTGTTGTAAGAAATTAACTCCCCTCGGCTGGAAGTTGTCTGATAGCTCTGATGGGGGCACCAGCTGTGCAAATCCTGCTGTGGGGATGAGGGCTTTGCTGGAGGCAGGTCAGTGCAGCTCAAGAGAGAGCTGGTTCCTGAACAGCTGGAGATAGTGAGCTCCAGTTAATACTCCCTCCCACTTTCCTTTCCCTGCGTGCTGCAGTGCCTGAGCTAGCCTTGGAGACAAGTCCCTCTGCCTATGCCAGGAAGGTGGCAGGCAGAGCTCTGCTGTTGCTGCCTCCACCCTTGCACCCAAACTTGGCTTCCTCTTCTGAGATCGTTTCATATAAAAATGAAGTCTCTCTCTCCTTTCACTCACCCTTGTTCTCCTAGGTGTTTTCTTCTATCTGAGCTCTGCTGTGAACCCCATCATTTACAACCTGTTGTCCCAGCGCTTCAGGATGGCTTTCCTCAGTGTGATTTCTCCTTGCTGCGAGCACTGGGCCCCTAAACATCCCACTAGCAAGATTCCTGTACAGCAGAGCATCTTCGTGGTTGAGGACCACAATCTCGTGGACTCTGCTGAAGACACAAGCCTCCCTGGCACCCACAGGACATCTGTCAGCAGTTCTCAGCTCTCCACTGGTCTGTGACTTTCCATGTTGTGAGCCAGGTGAGAGAGAAGTAAAAGAAAATGACTTTAAGAAACAAAAAGACAAGAGACCCTCCTAAAAGACTGATTGCAGCAAGAAGAGCTCACAGACTGTCTTGTTGAATGGATGAACAAGGAGACTGTAATTAGCAGGTGGTTGAGAAGCGTTGTGTTACCCTGAAGCTGATAGGAGGGATGGAAATCTCAGCTTACTGGCTGCAGGTTATGCCAGCAAGGAGCTGCTTTACAAAAATGAGACACACTCCCAATGTTACCAGCACAGGAGGTAGACACAGCTTATCCAAGTCTTACCGAACGGCTTTTTGTGCATCAGCCTAAACATCAGTTTACTTAGTTTGAAATGGGGTAACTTGCCACGCAAGCCTTGTCTACCCACTTCTAGCTTTAGGCAAGCCAGTCTCACTTCTTTCCCCTATGATCTTCTCGAGGTGTAGCTTTTGCAAGCCTCTCTTGGCAACATTAGCAAGTAGGCATGAACAAGAGCAGCTCTGAGCTGGGCTGAAAAACAGACACCAGCAATAGCTATTTCTGGGCCAGAAGAACCAGGGAGCCAGTAATTATGAAAAGCAAACTTTTGCTTTCTGAGCTAGGTGAAGATTCAGGTGCGGGGTGGTGATTAATGTCAAAAAAACTACCCTTTAGTGGGTTATCTTTAACAAGTCTCAATGTTACTACCATATCTCCTCATACTATCTCTGACAATATCTGCACAGTGCTGAAATGGCACGTGCATGCCACAAATTCGTCTACATTACCTGGCAAATAGCCATTGCTGGGAACTGAGGATGTTTCTGGTGTGAATCCTTTGCCCAAAATGCAGCTGGTGGGTGATATTTGCCCAGGGAATGTGAAATGTCTGCAGTCTTTGCAGACTTACCCTGTGCATCAGACAACTGCATTTTTGCCCGTCTGCCTGAACTGAGCCAGACCATGTACAAATGGACTGTGGTAGGTCCTTGCTATGTCCCGTGTCCTGCAGTTTGCAACAGCTTCTTATTATTGCTTGAACTTCAGATACTTATGTGTTGCCTCTGCTAGAGAAACCCTGTGGTTGTGCTTCAGCAGACTTCACACCTGCCCTTACCAGGTGGATTATAGAAGTCAGAGAACTACATGGGGTTAGCAACCACTAGGAAACAGGCTGGAGACCATTCACAATGGAATTGGAACAAACCTGAAGGATCAGAGAAGCTGATACAAAGGCAATAAAAAAGAGAGTTTTGCAGTCCGTTTCCATCTACTGAATTCAGTTTTTGCCGCAAAGCACAACATAAGGTCTGGGAAACTCTTCCGCATCCCAGTCGTGCAAACAGATCGTGAAGGCAGCACACTTACAGCCAAGTTGACGAGTTCTTGAGCTCCACTAACTGCAAGGTCAGGACCCTACAGAGTTTTGTGAATGGGAGGACAGGGTGAATCCATTACATGACAGAGAATTTTATAAACCGCTGTGTCCCAAGTTTCAAAGCCTGCTTCTGTTTCAGAGAAATGCCTCCCTTGTGCATCAGGACGCGGGGCTAGGTTTAGCCACCGCACTGGGCTCAGGCTTGGCACGCACCACCACAGAAAATCAGCTGATGTGTGTCATCAAGGGGCTGGGACTTACCTAGTCAGAGTACACAGAGTTATCATAACGAGTAAGAACATTAGTTCCTGGGAGATGATACTCTGTATGCATAAAGGCTTATTCCAGTCTGATCATTGGGGCTCCAGATGACATTTTCCACCATAGGAGGAATGGGTTATACCCCCATTAAAATGGGGTCTTACCTTGTTTGCTCCAAAGTCTTATAGTTCATCTCCTGCTGTGGGACTCCTAGGTGATGCAAGACCTGGGGGGCGCATTGCAGCTGGTCAGCCACCTTTTCCTTCAGCCCAAGGGGAATTTTAGCCCATGTTTTCTGCCAGACCCATTTGACCAGCTGCAATCTTGAGAGATGAGCCGTGGAGAGCACAACAGATACACACAAGGCCCTGGAGAGAAAAGGCAATTCCCGCTCCCTGAAGACACAGCTGAAATACTTTGCCACCCCCAAGTGGACATTTGAGTTTTATCAGTGACATTTACATTTCTAACCAGTTTTGTATTATCATTTTTCCCTCCACCAGACATTAAAGTGCGTTTTCCCTCTGGACTTGACATGCCAGTGGTGCCTTGCTGCCTGCAAGCTGCCCAGGTCCCTGTTCTCCCACCCCATGCTGGGCACCGAGCTCTGTGCTCCCACTAATGGGCTGGGGGCCACCTGGACAGAGGCTGCGTGGGATTTCCACCCTCACCCTGTGCCTCACTTGTGCAACTCCCTAACCAAGCCTAGGGCTTATCCTCCTTTTCCCAGCTGTGTGCCACTGAAAGCGCATCTTCTCCGCTGTCCTAGACACCCAACCAAAACAGTAAGGAAACAGTGTACTTTGGCATACTCACACATCCACCATATGATGGAGATAAACTTCTGCAAGATTTTGTGGCTCTTTGAATGCCTCTTATGCATTTAGGACCAGACAGCGTCTTGACTTGGTGCACAGAGAGCCATCCGTGAGTGATGCCGCTCTCTTCTCCTCCCTTCACGGGAGAATTGCAACCTTGGCTGCAAAGCTCAGGGTTGTTAAATGCGTCTCTTGACTTGCAGATGAGCACACAGACCTGCAGTCACGGTTGGGGTGTGAAGCTGTAGGGTAACGATTTTGTGTTATTTTAAACCAAATGGCCAAAATTTTTTTCCTAGGGAAGAGAAAATGTTTTGTTAGGAAGGGGAAGTGAAGGGGGGGGGAAGTGTGCATGGATGGGAAAATTTTAGAAAAGAAAGAGTGAGAAGCAAATGACCAGGAACGCACCTCCAGTTCTGAACTAACTTTTTTTTTTTTTTTATCCTAAAGGCAGTTTTTATCACATTTAATTTGCTATCAGTCAAAAGAAGTGACACTCACAACCAAAAATAACTGAGCTTTTTTGGCCAAACATCCAGAGCAAAACTGAAAACATTTAGTCTTGCACCAAGTCAAATCTTCTGTGAAAGTGTTATTGAGGGAAACATGTCAAAAAACTTCTAAATTCTGCTAAAAAATAAAATAAATGCAGTGAAAAAAAAGTTGGCTAGCTTCAGGTGGAGTGCTCCCAGTTAAGTTCCCTGTGACAGCACAGCTCAGTAACCCCTTGTTCCTGAGGGGAGACCTTTAAAAAGTAGTCGATGTACCTTGTCCCTAAAAAGTAATCGATGTCCACTGGAGGCTTTTCTTCCCAAAAGGTCAGTGCTTGAGTTATTTATCACTCTGCTCTGATATTTACCTGGCTGAATGTTGGAAGTTGGATGCAAACATGAAAATACTGGGAAGGTGGATAGAGATGTCATGAAAGCCAATGATAATTCCCTTATTTATACATTTAGCAGCTTTCATAGCCAAGTGCTGAAAAATGTTAGCAACTGGCTCAGAAAAATTCCTGTTGCAAGAAAACAGAGAACAGCTCACTTTCCCCCAAAGTCGTCTAGTGTGATAAAAATGTATTTATTTGAAATCAAGCGTGACTTCCTAGACAGAACTGTCTATTGATTTATTTCTCTGCTTCTGTTTTCCTCTGGGAAACATGCAAGCGTGTGAGCAGAAAGCGTGGAGTACAGGGGCAACGCTCCAGCACTATGAACAAAACCTGGACAGTTTGAAATGTGTTGCAGGGAAGGACTTGAAGGAGAGAAGAATTGCTTGCATTGCCAGTGAGTGATACTCAGATCTAATGCCAGGTTCAGTACTGGAAATAACATCATGACAGTAAGTGGACAATTCTGTTAAGTTTAGATGAAGACTTTTTTGATACTACTGTGTTTTGAAGTGTTTAAACCATGGCTTATATCAGCAAAACTAAATGTATGCTTCAGCTGCAGAGCTGGTTATATGTATCTCTGTGTAACATGAAAATAAATATACTAGAGTCTCTCTTCCTATGTCTGGTCCACCTTCCAGCAATCCTTGTGCTTCTTGTTTCTCCCTCTGATTGCACATGAGGAGCAGAAGATGGAGATTCCCTGGATGTTCAGCCAGCACCAAGCGCAGGACATACTACAAATCACAGTAATTTT